>CAUVYR010000051.1:0-108269 GCA_963556235.1 Cryptophagus acutangulus
AAAAGTGCATTTCCACCACGGTCAAAAATGTGTTTTTATTTATACATTTTTAATTATTTTTTTGATAATAAATTGTTCGATTGTGAATAAAATAGTATACATACCTCGGTGGGAATTTCATTACAGCCTCGCGCTTATATCTGCCATTATTAGCCCACGGCTGTAATGAATATCATTCCCACCTCGGTTGTAATATACTATTAACACCAAATGCATTTTTACCGTAAGAGTGGTCACAACTTTGTTAATTTTAAAGATAAGTACATGCAATTGACCACAATTATTCTTTGAACGGTTCTTGACAATTTCAGATGGAATTCGCTTGAATTTATAGGTAAAGAGTTGACAATAATTTTTTTTTCTATTTTTTTGGAAATTTCAACAATTAAATGATATAAAATTTCATTTTTTTTTGCTTAATACATTGTTTTTATTGTTTTTAATAAAAAATCTAAAAGTTTGATGTTTTATCTCAAAACAATTTTGAGATTTTTTTAATTAAACATCTAACAACGAAGAGGTGAATATTTTTAACACCAAATGCATTTTTACCCTAAGAGTGGTCAAAACCCTGTTAATTTTAAAGATAAGTATATAAAATTGAACACGATCACTCTTTGAATGGTTCTTGACAATTTGATGTGCAACTCGCTTCAATTTATAGCTAAAAGATCAACAATAAAATTAAAAAGAAATGTTATAAAACACAACAATTAAAAACTAAACATTTTAACAATATAACAAGCTTTATTTAACAATATAACAACATTTATCTTTTAACTTTTATTTTCAACATTCAACATTTAACACAAACCAAAATTGAACAAAAAAAAAGCTCTTCGTATTGTTCTTACTGAACAATTAAACACACTTGCGATGTATCTAGCAGTGGCACCGTCATCATGCAGTTTCTGAATGGTACTTAATTGATTGGTCGTAAATTGAGGCATTCGGAAACGAAACAGTTCAATTTGAATAATGACAGTTTTAATTTGACAAGCATTGCGTTTTTTGTTTCGGAAAAAAAATGTGTGCTTTATAACATTTCTTTTTAATTTTATTGTTGATCTTTTAGCTATAAATTGAAGCGAGTTGCACATCAAATTGTCAAGAACCATTTAAAGAGTGATCGTGTTCAATTTTATATACTTATCTTTAAAATTAACAGAGCTTTGACCACTCTTAGGGTAAAAATGCATTTGGTGTTAAAAATATTCACCTCCTCGTTGTTAGATGTTTAATTAAAAAAATCTCAAAATTGTTTTGAGATAAAACATCAAACTTTTAGATTTTTTTATTAAAAGCAATAAAAACAATGTTAGGCAAAAAAATTGAAATTTTATATCATTTTATTGTTGAAATTTCCAAAAAAATAGAATAAAAAAATTATTGTCGACTCTTTACCTATAAATTCAAGCGAAGTCCATCTGAAATTGTCAAGAACCGTTCAAAGAATAGTTGTGGTCAATTGCATGTACTTATCTTTAAAATTAACAAAGCTGTGACCACTCTTACGGTAAAAATGCATTTGGTGTTAAAAATAATTACCTCTTCGTCGTTAGGCTTTTAATTAAAAAAATCTCAAAACCGTCTCGAGATAAAACATCAAATTTTTATATTTTTTCATTAAAATTCAAAAAAAAAAAAAATATTACGCCAACGGGAGATGGTTGAACTCAGACCAATTTTACACTGCTTTATATACCATCATGTAAAAAGAATGTTTAAGACTTTTCAAATTTCATACCAAGATGACCTGTAAATAAAGAATGGCGTAATCGAACTTCGAAAACCGAATTAAAATCCGTTGGGGGTTTCCAAAGTTATTACGTTTCAAAAACAGTCCAAATTTTAGAGGGTGACACTTTCATTTTTGATCAGTGTATTATATTATAATTTTCTAGCTTTTACATCGTAGTAAGCTTTTCCCTAAACAAATGCTAGATTAAAAATAAATGTCATATTGACATAAAGTTTTTGTATACTTTTGTTGCTCATGAAATTGTCTTACCGAATTAAATTCGAGCTTTTTTTGTCGAACTAGTAAAGTTGCAATTTTTCTAAATGCGAATTTTGTTGCTGAAAAGCAATACCTCTCAAAAAACTGCCAGAAAAAATGATTCGTCCTGCGGACTCATCATTTGTTCGGAGTTCAGTTCTTTTCGTCGTATTGTAAGGCAACAAAATTTTTATTGAAAAATTACAACTTTACGTTCGACAATAACAAAGCTCTTGTGTAATCACATCTGATAACGACTATGTTTGCGAGTAGTTAATTTCAATTTAAAATTTTCCCACGTAAGCACCAATAAAAATTTGTTACGTAATTTAAATTTCAAACCTTTTCGACAGCGCAGTAGTACCACCTTAACAAAAATAAATACGCTCAATGAGTTTGAGTGATAAAGATATATAGTTTGTATGTGTTAGAGAAAGTCCCAACTATCAAAGATGTTACAGAACTCTCCTGTATAATCTGCTTGGGTCTAAAATTGATTTAGTCGACCCTTCTTCGATTAATATTTAAAAAATATTTTCAGTATTAATATAACAAGAAAGTGAAAATCTTTCTAACTTTCAAACTTGTTTGACAGTAATGAAACTTTCAATTTCAATTGGAATATTATTAGTTCGACAAAAAAGCTCGAGTGTAATTCGCTAAGACAATTTAATGAGCAACAAAAGTTTAAAAAAACGACAATGACATTTATTTTTAGTCTACATAGTATATGGTTAGAGAAAAGCTACTACGATGTAAAGACTAGTACAGTATATTCGCTAGCAATATCACTAGTGGGCAAATATATTTGATGATAATTGACGAGTTAAAATCAAGGCTGGAGATGTCACGAGCCGAAGGCGAGTGGCATGTCCAGCCTTGATTTTAACGAGAGTGAATTATCATTGAATTATATTTAGCCCACGAGTTATATTTAGCAAGACAATATAATGAATGGAAACAATTTCAATATATTACACAATATTGTCTTCAGAAACTGTTCCCCAACGATGTTCGGAACTCATTTTGGTACAATATATGCAAAGTGACGCACGCCACACAATATTATTAAGTAGTGACACTGACAAATATGTTGCTATAGTAAATTATACTCGCTATAACTATCTCTTTCTAATGCCTTTATAAAAAGAGATATAGTCAAACCGTTTCCGTTCTGAGCTCTGTGTTCCCAGCTGATTGCGCCTGAACCAAATCAATTGAAGAACATGTAAATATTTTACCAGTAGCGTAGAATATCTTCCAAGCAGCAGCGACACGCCAGTACAAAAATAAAAGATTATATTCATACGACGCTACTGAACGAAAACAAGACGAAAGACATACGTTCCTGTTAATGTTTGCATATACTGTAATGCGCTGGCACAGCGTAGCAATAAAAAAGTACGTCTAGCGCATTCGATACCAGGGACCACAACGCAAGCAAGTCGACTATAGTTATAGCGGGTATAATTTTATATTCACTGGTTACGATATTGCTTATTATATCCGATATGATAGGGTCTGAGCTATGCGTTTTAGGTGTCCTAAACAGGTTCTAGTTGGCCATGAGTTATATTGTCGCGGCAATAATAGGTGAGTTTCTATAGTCGATGTCAAAGTAACAAAAATGCAACGTTATGTGCGAGTGTTCACATGCGAATTAAATTGTCATTATAATAACAATTTGCCTGGACAGAATTAAACATGAGATCAACAACACTGCTAAATGATTTGGTAAATGAATACGTCAAAAAATAATCAGGAAATATTATATATGGCAGTTCACTACCTGGTGGAAAAAAGTATAGATCCACTATACATTTTTTTAATTTTACTACGTTGTATTTTTGTTTTTGCGTAAAAACTTTTGTATACATGTAAAAACATGTAAATTGTACGAATTTATACATTTCATAGCGATACCGCAACCCATTCGAATCAGTAATACGATTTTATAAAAAATCAGCAAATTTTGGTTGGAAATAAGTATAGATCCACCCCACCAAATCGTCTTTGTTGAGGGTGTTTATTATTTTTTGTTCGAAATCCATGAGTGTTGTGTTGGTTGTGTTGTGTTTGTGAAAAATGCCTCGAGGAAGAGCACTCTCGAATCATGAAACAGGGCAAATTGATGCCCTCCACCAAGAAGGAGTCAGCAATCGCAAAATTGCCGCTAAAATCAGTCGTTCTCATAAGGTTATTAACAGCTATGTAAAAGATCCAGAAGGATGTGGTACAACCAAGCGTTCAGGACGTCCGCCAAAGCTTGATCAACGCACAAAGAGGCTCATCATACGACAGGCATCCAACACCATAAAGTCGAGTAAGACGATTCAGACTGAGCTCCAGCTGAATGTGACGCCCCGGACGGTCAGAAATGTGATCAAAGCGTCTGGTCACATCGTGAGAAGAAGAATGGAGAAGGCTCCAGCATTGACCGACACACACATGGCTCGTCGTTTGCAATTTGTTCACGCAAATATGCAGCGTAATTGGAAAAAGGTATGGACATCTGATTTTTTCGTTTAGCCAATTGAACACTTGATCAGTTTTTGATTACAGGTGATCTGGAGTGACAAAAAACGCTTCAAGCTTGACGGCTCAGACGGTTTAAATGGATATTGGCACGACTTGAGGAAAGAACCACTGCGATTTTTTAGACGCAATTTTGGTGGTGGTGAATTAATGGTTTGGGCGGCTTTTCAGGATACAAACAAGCTTCAAATGGCTTTTGTATCCAATCATTTGGCAAGTGCCGAGTATCAAGAAATGTTACATGATTGTCTGATACCGTATTTAGAAGAACACGATGATGAAAATTTGATGTATCAGCAAGACGGGGCCCCAGCTCATCGCAGCATCAGTACTCGAAACTGGTTTCAAGCTCGAAATATTGATACTTTGGACTGGCCTGCCTGCTCACCCGATCTAAATCCGATCGAAAATGTGTGGGGCATCATGGTTTGTCAAATTTATTCCAATCATCGTGTTTATGCAAACTTAGCTGAGCTTAAATTGGCAATAACCGAAGCATGGAATGGGCTCGAAGCAGAGGTGCTCACAAATCTTAATGCAAGTATGGCTAAGCGCGTCTTTCAATTTATAAACCGTGGAATTGGCTCTACGGACTATTAAATACGATTCTGTTGTAGATTAATTAATTTATTGTTTGATAAAAGTCAATTTATTAAAGTGGATCTATACTTATTTCCAACCGAAATTTACTGATTTTCGATAAAATCGTATTTTTTATTCGAATTTGACGTGGTATCGCTATGAAATGAATCTATTCGTAAAATTCACTTATTTTTACATGAACACAAAAGGTTTACGCAAAAAGTAAAAATAGAACGTACAAAATCCAAAAAAATCTAAGTGGATCTATACTTTTTTCCACCAGGTAGAATTGCTTGAGATACTCGTATATGAAATAATTTGCGGAGTTATATTTGATTGCTTAGTCTTGGTTCCACTTGAAAATTTTCACATGTAATACCATAAGTGCACAAATTATTTCCAGAAAATTTTTTTAAGCTCACGAATGCATTAGTTGGCGTGGAAATCTGCCCGAGTCGCAGACGCGGGCAGATTTCCTCACGCTAACTAATGCATGAGTGTAAGCGAAAAAAAATTTTCGGAATTAATTTTTGTACGAATGGTATTCGGTAAGAAAATCGCACAACTCTTAATTGATGTTATATTTTATAAAATATTTAATAAATTATAATGACATTTTACTACTAGATATTTCCATTCTACATCTATCTTAGTTTTTCATCTATCTTACTCGACTTCCACTTCTGCTTCCGTTGGAAACCAACAACAAACTACTTACAATCACTGTGTTTTTAATTTTAATTAGTTTTTCTGATATATTTGTTGGATTCATTTAATGTTACCAATTTTTCAACACCTTTCATTGTGACATCGGAAATATTTTAAATATTTCCAAAATATTTCCAAAAAATATTGATGTTGATCAATTGTAACTATAGCAACAAGCATAAATGCGGCCATGCTATTGGTTGCTTAAATAGTTGTGCGATTTTCACATGTAATACCATAAGTGCACAAATTATTTCCAGAAAAATTTTTTAAGCTCACGAATGCATTAGTTGGCGTGGAAATCTGCCCGAGTCGCAGACGAGGGCAGATTTCCTCACGCTAACTAATTCATGAGTGTAAGCGATAAAAAAATTTCGGAATTAATTTTTGTACGAATGGTATTCGGTAAAAAAATCGCACAACTCTTAATTGATGTTATATTTTATAAAATATTTAATAAATTATAATGACATTTTACTACTAGATATTTCCATTCTACATCTATCTTAGTTTTTCATCTATCTTACTCGACTTCCACTTCTGCTTCCGTTGGAAACCAACAACAAACTACTTACAATCACTGTGTTTTTAATTTTAATTAGTTTTTCTGATATATTTGTTGGATTCATTTAATGTTACCAATTTTTCCAATAAATTAATTTTGACAACACCTTTCATTGTGACATTGGAAATATTTGAAATATTTTCAAAATATTTCCAAAAAATATTGATGTTGATCAATTGTAACTATAGCAACAAGCTTAAATGCGGCCATTCTATTGGTTGCTTAAATAGTTGTGCGATTTTCTTGAAAATCGCACCATACTAATTTACGACCAATAGAAACGTTGCATTTGAGTATATTACCATGGCAACAACAACATTTTTCGGAAATTTTATCCTACTACACCAAGCAGTAGAAAATTTCAGCGGAAATTATTATGTCAAAACAAATGTCAAAATAAATAATTTAATTAGAACTAAAAAATTAAATAAACTAACAAAATTAATGATTAAAATTAAAAACACAATTGTTTTATTTGGTACCGTATCTTTTTGGTACCGTATTTGTAATATTTGGTACCGTATCTTCCACAGCTTTATCAATTGCATTCAATGACTGTTTTCCGAAGCGCGACATTTTTGACTTTGACAGATTTAGTATTTTGTTTTCAACAATCGTTGCTCATAGATACGCAATTCTATTGCAACTTGATTAAAAAATATCAAAAACTTTTTGAATTCTGATCAATTTTTGTAAGTGTATTGGTGCGATTTTCTTACCGAATCTGCACTCGAGCATGAATTCATATCCTGGAAATTTTTTATCGTGCATTCCAACAACGTAATCGGGCTCTCGTGTTCCACTCGGGCCGATTAATACGTTGTTGAAATGCACTCAAAAAAATTTCCGGATAGAATTCATGCTCTTGTGAGATTACAAGTGAAAATTATTGGTTTTATCATTATTACTAAATGTGGTATTAAAAAGTGCTTCTGATATAAAATTCCTTTGAAGACTTTGTTTCTGAAATTGATATACATTATTTGTTTGTCATGTAGTTAGGCTCAAGGGAGTAGGATTTCGAAGGTTTCGTGTAAGTCAACATAAAAAGAAATAGTATTCAAAATTTCTGAACATCGATTACAGAATTGTTGTGGTTTTTAATTAGATTATTGTCTTAATAACACTAAGTCTCGATTAAAGAACCTTTTTTTTATAAGCAAAATTTTTACGTAAAACCTCCTTTGATTTATTCCAAGTTCTAACACTATTAATGTTTGCTACTAATTTCGCGTTTCCTACTAGTATTCCCAATAAACTATGTAAATTAAATGTATTTTGAAAACTTCCTGGGTTGGTTGCAATATAAAATGTGTTCATAATTCTGTCATACGTATTTGTTCATCTTCTTAATTTGTTAGGATTGCTATCTAATTCTGAAACACATCTCAAGTATTCTGGCTTAAAGTCTGTCATTTGGCCTAAATTGTTGAGATGTCTATTTCATTTAATTACTTCGCGGCTACGATTTAAAGAATTGGTATTAATTTGTAAATTATGAAATTCTGGTTCTGTGTAGGTTGTTGGTTGAATTGCTTGAAGATGAATAATATTTAGAATTTCAGAAAGATTTTCAATTTCTAGTAACATTCGTGTTTTATTAACAATAAAATGTACTTACATTAATTTTTTTTTTCGCTTCGGAGAATTTTCCAGAATATAAGCGATTTTAGTTTTTTTTTTCTATCTTCTCCAATGATGTTTTGGTTATCGTTTAAACAATGGTCATGAACAGATCTTCGATAGAGTATGAGTTTTTTGATGGTTGAAGAGTCCTCCGTCACCTCCAACACTTGTTCGGATAATCACGTACAGCTCAATAGCCGATTAATGTAAAAATAAAAATTAATTTGCTCGATTCACAAACATTTCGACTATCCTACCGACTGCACCAAATAAGTTACCGGTTGTTCAAAATACTTTAATTTATTTACTATTTAATATAATTGTAGGTACATAAAGGTTTTATATTATAATTAATATTAACTGTTTGGATGTTAATACCTGAATAAATCTATATAATGCAAAATTATATATGTTATTAGTCGAGATTGGTATTAGACAAAATTATTAGAAGTCGCACTAGTGTCACTTAATAGCTTTGTTCTTATTTACAATTATGTAGACAATGAATGACTACCATTATCTTGATTTCGATACTCATAGAATAGTTACAACTATAGTAACGGTTAATATTATTGCGCATTTTCTGCATTTTGTTTATTAGGTGGTGGTTAATAATGTAAGCCGCATATCTTTTCTTTATGACTAACTCAGCCATGATCAAAATTCAAAAAAATCTATTTAATGTTTTCAGAAAAACTGAGTTTTTATTAATGTGTCGCGTCACAGAAACAAGTGTTAGGACAATTACATAATATTTTTAGTGTTCTCACTAATTTTCACCAAATACAATACTGTTAAACAATACCTTTTTATATAAAAGTGCAAGTAACAGCAGTCTTTTATCTAATCTTTATTGTTACGTTTAAAATCTAAAAGATTAAGATTATTCCTAATGAATTTAATAAATAGTAAAGATCCTATTCGAGTTACTATATATTCTGCTACAAACGAACGCATCATATTTATTTGTTTTTCATTATTCTTGTGTTAGAGGGAGATGCAGAAAACAAATATTTTTTAATTTTTCTTCGTTAATTTTAAACATAAAATCTCTCTTTTCTGCTTGAGATATTTTAACAAAACATTCAAATTAAAAGAAAAGTATTTGACGGAAATGGTATCTTTTGTGTATCTGAAAAATTGTTAATATTTTTGAACGAAGAACGAAAGAAAAAATAATGTTTGGCATACGTGAGCAATGTATTTTCTCATATGTCCAGAAGTGGCCCGCACAAGCGAAGCGAGGGCACCAACTTGACGAATGATAAAAATACATTGCAAATTTGTGCTAAGCAGTATTTGTTCTACAATCGTTCAAAAATATTAATAATTTTTTAGAAATAAATACACAAAAGATACAATTTCCGTTGGATAATTTTGTTTTAATTCGAATATTTTGTAATAATATCGCGAGCAGAAAAAGCATGAGTAAATCGCAACAGTGCGATTTATAAAGCAATTTATTCTTATGCCCTTAATTAACTATCCTGCTTTGAATAAAAATCGCAACACCTAGAACAAATTGAGTAATTTGGATAAAATTTTTACTGAAGACGTAAGTCAATATAAGAAAGAAATGATTAAAATTTGAACAAAAAAATCGAACGTTCACTTGGTTTTTTCTACGATTTTTATCTTAAAAAACTGTGTGTTTGAAAGGCTTTTTATTAAAATTAAATACATTTTAGTCAGTTCTGCATTCACATTTCTGTCACGAACATTATTTACGATGACCAGAGTTAGACAATATCAAAATTTTAATCAGTTAAGTGATTTTAAACGTGGTCAAATTATTGGTATAAAAGAGGCAGGAGTTTTGCTTAAGGAGATTGCTAATCGTGTGGAGCGTCTGAGCGTCTTAGAAGTATTACAGATAGTGAAGAACGTCACCTGAGAACATTGGCTGTACGAGATAGATTATCAATATCACAAACCTTGGGTAACGTTTGGGAAGAAGCTATAGGACGAAGACTCTCTATGAAATCAGTCTATCGCCGAATAAGGTTTTTTGGACTTCGTTCTTATCGACCGTTTTTAACCCTGTCTTTGACTCCTAACCATCGCACCCGCAGGCTGGAATGGTGTAACGCGCACGTAAATTAGATGCAGGAATGGCATCAGATAGTGTTTAGGGATGAATCGCGATTTAATTTGTGAGTCCATTTTAAACGTCGAAGGGTGAGACGTTTTCGTAGAGTACAAAGATATTTACCATTCGGTTGAACGTCATACTGCCCTGACACGCGGAGTTACGGTTTGGGGTGCAATGTGTGTTGGCAGTAGGTCACCTTTAGTTTTTATTCAGGGCAATTTAAATGCGGCTAGTTACATAGCCAACGTGTTGGACCAGTTGCAGTGCGACCTTCAGGGCTTGAGATTTTTTTTTAACAAGACAATGCACGTCCACACACGCCAAGGGTAACTAAAGAGTATTTGGAAGACGCTCTTGTGCATTTGATTCCGTGGCCTGCACGTTCCCCCGATTTGTCACCGATCGAACATGTGTGTACAAGACAGGGCAATGTACCCCCGACAATGTACATGAACTTCTACATTGTGTACAAGAAGCCTGGAATGTGATACCTCAAGGTGACATTGACCATTTATTTCTGAGTGCACCTCACCGAGTAAATGAGTGTATAAATAATCATGATGAACCCACTCATTATTGAATTTTTTTTATATTTGTTAGTTTTTTTGTATGAAAATTGTAATCATTTCATTTTTATATTAAAATACGTATTTAGTAAATATTTAATCCAAATTACTCAACTTTTCCAGGTGTTTTTTTCTCATTTCTGAATAAAAAGTTCACATTGGTCACACTTTTGAGTTCAGATTAATGTTAACATTGTTAAACGATTGCGAAAAAATTAAATTATATTGACTAGCAGATTTATTTTTTAAAAATTAAGATTTATTACGTAGAAGAAACTCTTTGAATATTGTCCATTTACATATAAATATTTTCAAAAAACCTCAAACAAAATATTGACAAAAAAATTAACTGGTTGATACAATTTATTGTTTTCTTATTAATATAATATAAAAATCCTAATTTTAATTTTAAATTAAAAGATAAAAATGGGAAATAACTTACTCTGCACAGCTCCCTGCAAGGCAGGGATAATAAAATAAAAAATATGACTTGTCTCGTTCTTCTAGAATATATACCCACTCGAGTAGGAGCCCTAACATAATAGCTTTGACCACATTCACTGTATTAATAATCTTCTTGTTTGTGTCAGCATTGGCCTGTATTTGAAGAAATTACGGAACTAGTAATTTTAATACCAGCATTACTAGGATTAAAAGGAAATTTGGAGATGACACTAGCATCCAGATTATCTACACAGGCTAATCTGGGACATATGGATACAACCCAACAACAAATTAATATTATTATTGGTAATTTAACTCTAATACAGGTATGCAAAATTAAAAAAAAATATTCTTATGAAAATGTTAATTCATTTTATTAGTGCCAAGCTATAGTTGTTGGTTTCCTGGGTGCATTAGTTGCAGTTGTAATGGGTGGTATTAAGAGTAATGATGTAGAATTGGATCATGCCTACCTACTGTGTGCTAGTAGCTTAGTAACGGTCTCCATAGCAAGTTTTGTACTTGGTTTAATCACTGCTGGAGTGATAGTATTTTCAAGGCATTGTCACATTAACCCAGATAATGTGGCTACTCCGATTGCCGCTAGTCTAGGAGATATTACCTCATTGACTTTATTGTCTTGGGTTTCTACAATGCTTTATGATTCCATTGGGTCCCAAGATTGGTTAGCACCTGTTATAATAGCAGGATATATTTTAGCTATCCCACTTTGGGTTTGGATTGCAAAACGAAATATGCAAACTAGAGATGTATTATATAACGGTTGGACACCTGTAATGGGTGCAATGTTAATCAGTTCCATGGGTGGATTGATTCTCGATTTTATGGTATCAAGATTTGAAGGGATTGCTGTTTTTCAACCTGTTATAAATGGTGTAGGTGGAAACTTAGTTGCTGTACAGGCAAGTCGAATATCAACATCATTACATAAAGAAGCAGAACTGGGAACATTGATGTCAGCAATTAATGCAGATGAAGATTCCGTAATATTTATTTCGCCCGTAGCTGGATTTTGCGGCGCGGGGATACATGCTAGGACAACACGGGTTTTAATGTCAATGGTTATTCCTGGACATGTAATATTTATTTACACTATAGACTATATGAAAAATGGTGATACTTCTTTAAGCTTAGTATTTGTTATATTGTATCTATGTGCATCTTTAATGCAAGTTGCCACCTTACTATATGTTGCATATATGATGATTCATTGGATGTGGAAACAAAAAATTGATCCTGATAATTCTGCTATTCCATATTTAACATCAATAGGTGATTTACTTGGAATTTCATTATTGGCTATCGCTTTCCAGTTTATGTATTTAGTTGCCGACCATGATACAAAGTCTGAGTAGTAGCACTTCTATTTTACACTGAATCTCACATATTCGTGTTTCTTTCCATTTGTGCAGAATGTCTATTTAAAAACGAACCAGCTTATATATGTCTTAAACTAAAGTGGATATTAAAAAGTTCTCAAAAACTTTTCTAGAATATGGAGGGAGAAGCGGCATCACAAAAATGATCTTCTTTAAGATTTTTTAAAATGACCATACCCTTCTGTTATACCACATTAAAAAACTCCTGAAAAATGCTATTTAGCGGTATTAAACAAAATACTTTATTTACAATCCATAATGACGCAATTTCTGTATTTTTGAAAATGATACATTGTTGTCTTTTACTTTCCTCTCTAGGGTGGAAAATGTTCACTTTCTACCCAAGAGAACACTTTCCAACCTTGAATTTCCATAGCACCAACACAAAAAACAAAATTACCAGCTTGATATTGATCGAAATTTTGTTTTAATGTTGGTTTGACGGTTCAAAACTTCAAAACTTCAGAAATTTAAATGTATTATCACTTATTTTTGGTTGTATGTATGATTGTAAATAAAATAGATACAAACCTCGGTAGAAAGTTTCATTACTGTCTTGAGATGTAGTTGACCTTCGCGCTTCGCGCCTCGGTCAACTATCTCTTTCAGAAGTAATAGTATATTCTGCAACGAGTGCGGAATGAGAATATTCAGCCCGAGTGAAAATTTGTCACACGAACCGAAGGCGAGTCTGACGGTTCCACAAGGGCTGAATATTCATTCCGACGAGTTTCAGACTATACTTTTTCTAATACTATCGTCAATTAAAATACGTCAGTTTTTACGTTTTTACACAATTAGTCGCTTTTGGCAATTAGTCCAAGATGTCGCCGCTATAATATATGTATTAATAAACAAAATTAGTTATAAAATGTCATAAAGAATGTTCTAAATATGAATGATTTAGTTGATTGAATTATAATATTACTAATATCAACAATTAATAAGTTAAATGAATAATTCATTAATCAAAATACAATAGCTTAATGTTGCGTCAACTTCCATAAGATGGCGCCACATGTGGTCATTCTATCACTTGTGTAAGAATGAATATTCTTGCACTTGTTGCAAAATAAGTACAGTGCCGGTCATTGAATTTCGGGCAAACTTTTCTGTCACTGTCATTTATAGTATTGTAAAACAATGTAATTTTAAACTGACAGTGAAAGTTCTGCCCGAAATTCAATGACCGGCACTGTACATTCTCAAATTAAAATTAGTGCAAGAATGTTATTATTCTAAAATAGTATTAGAAAAAATAACTTCCACCTCGGTTTGTAATATACTATTTATTTCCAATTATATATGTAATGACGCAATTTCTTTGTTTTTGAATGTTTGAAAATGACACATTGTTAACTTTTTCCCCACGTTAAGTACACTTCACAATCTTAATTTTCCATAGCAAAAACACCAAAAACTAAAATTATCAGCTGGATTTTAATCGGAATTTTGTTGTGACAATTTAAAAATTCATAAATTTAAATACAAAATCAGTTTTATTTATGATTGTAAATTAAATGCGCAAAATGACTCCCATTATTTGCAAAAAAGTAAAAGTAATTGCAAGATCAGCCCATTCTCAAATGGTCTTCAAACATTTTACAATGTTGGTCGAGGAATAGCTCAACATTTTTGAACTATTCGTTATTGCAAATCTGCAATAAAATGTGGATCAGTTTTGAAGATCACATATTTTAAGTCTCTCTAAAAGAAAAACTTTAATGGCATCAGATCTGTAGATGTGGGAGACTAATCTATTTCATAAATTCATGGTTTTGGATAATTCAGATCTAGCCAAGCTCTAACAGATTATAAGAAGCCACATCTTATTGAAAATGCATCAAATATTCATCCAAAGCGAGTTTTCCATACTCATCTATTTGATATTTTAATTCATGAATTATTAGGGGATGGTATTGTTTCTTTCAACATTTTATGGTATATTTGTATATTTAAATTTTGATGATAAATAATGGATCTTTCTAATGAGATGAAGATTTTCATAGCTCCAATAACGACAATTTTGCTTGCTAACATTTTCATTAAGATAAGAAGTACACACATTGCTCAAACAAATCATTTTTAGCAATTGGGGCTCAATTGTTAGTTTGTTGGTCATAATTTCACAAAATTCTATTCGCATTTTTGTCAACCATTTTTATCAACCCATTCAATTCGCATTTCTGTCAACCAATGCCTTTTTTTCTTCTTTAATTGCAACTCTTTGTTTTTTGTTGCAAACCGATCTCATTTGTTCGAAGATGGTACAAGAGCTACTTCTTACTAGTTCTTGCACGAATTTATAAGCAACATTTTTTCCAGAGTGTAGTTCATTAAATATTACTTCAGTTCTTCGAGCACAGCAATTTTGTAAACCAAAAATAAAAATAATTTCAACAAGTTCAACCGTTGTGAAAATCATGTTAAATTAAAAGTTGAAGTAAATTTTGACAATAATAACACAAAGTAAGTTAAAATTGAATCTAAACTGATTACTGTGATTAATAAAGTAAATTATTTCTTCAGGGGTTGTTTAGAGGAGATCATTTTTGTCATCATACCGCTTCTTTCTTTATATTGAGAACTTTTTAATATCTATGTTAGTTCAATCAACACACGTAAAGCATGGTGTTTCTTAACTTTTACCATAGATGCACCATTAAATAATAAGTAGATTTTACCTTACCAAAAATTATAAAACTCCAACAGAAAAAGACATAAAAATTGTTAAAGTTGTACTATTAAATACTATTTATTTGGACCATTGTAATATAGGCCACACACTATAGACGACAGCTTATAGTGTGCATGTAGTAACTGACATCTACAACTATCATCTGAAACTGCCGACATAAACGTAGTTTATGATGCGATTCCTCATTATCAATTTTAAATAAAGCCCAAGAAGAAAACAAGATAAAACATTATAATTGGTAAAATCGGGAACATGAAAAAATGGTAAAAAACACGTTATGAAATTTATGGAAAATGGGAACTTTCTTTTATAAAAAGTGCTGCTTTATAAAAGATTATCGGAAGCCATGAAAATACGTAACTCAGTAGCTGTTCGTACTTCAGTGCGGTAAACTTCGTTTTTTAAATACTCCAACAAAACAAAATCCAGAGAATTTAAATTCGGGGATCGTGGAAACCACTGGTGGAGCTACTGGTCCACCTCGTCCAATCCAACGTTTTCCTCAAATTTAATTTAATAAATTCCGAACTTCTTGACTAAAATGAGGGGGCGTTCCATCATCTAATAATCACAACCGTAATCTGACATCTAAGGGCACATTTTCAAGTAGGACAGGCAGATCGTTTCGGAGAAATTCAAAATTAATTCGGAGAAATTCAAAATTAATTTTTCATCCACAATCCCTGTCAAAACGTTTAAAGAGAAAAGAAGTTGAAAGTGATTCTGAATGATTTTGTGGAAATTTTCAAGAGCCCAAACGTGGGTATTGTGAAAATTGGTCACTCCAGTTCGGGTAAAACTTCCTTCATCTGGGACGAAAACATCAGCTGTAAATCGGGCATTTTAAGCATTTTGTGCTAATAACCATTCATAAAATTTTAGTCGTTGTTCATAGTCTGCTTGGACCTGATGGACGTGATATGGGTATAGTTGCGCTCTATTTAATTCGCGCCACGCATTATATGCGACACCCATGGAACTTGCCGGGCGAGTTGCTTTGTGCTTATTTGAGGATTTTCTTCCACGATTTCCAATACTTTTCAATGTTTAAAATTCGGCGAGGACGAACCCGACCTCCATCTATTCCACAATTTGGGCGCTAATTTCCGGAATCACGTCCACTTGAACCACCGCAACAAATCTTTGTGGATGAGGCAATGGTCTAGTAAGGAATCTTTGGGCCGCTAAGCCGTTTTGCCCTGCTTCGTCATACACTCACCATGTACATCAGTTCCGCGTTACTGTATACATGTCTTATTACATGTCCCATCTTAAAATATCTTCAAATACACTAAACTTTGATACAGTATTAAAATTCGCAATTGAATTTAATTGTAATGAGACAATTTAATAACCATGACTGACAGTAAATGTTAGTTACTACAGACACACTATAAGCAGTTGTGTATAGTGTGTGGACTATATTACAATCGTCCAAATAAATAGTGATTAATAGTACAACCAACTTTAACAATTTTTATGTTTTTTTATGTTGGACTTTTATAATTTTTATGATTGAAAGTTGAATATAAATATTGGTTTTTTTCAAATATCTGGAAAACGGAAAATGCCGTGACCGCTTTTAATCATTTGGTGAGTCTCTACTTTCAATGGACGTTTTTTGATATTAGATAAAATGGTTTGAACGACACCCAAGGCTTCTAAGAGTCATGTGTTGTGTGAACATTGGTCCATATTTTCTTTCTGTCAATGAAATGATCACCATTTTTTTTACTTACTTCATTTTAAAAATGTTCGGTCCCTTCATACCTTTCGATTCAAGAAGCAATTTTATCAGAAAAAACCATTCTAAATGTTTGCATGGATTGATCCCACAAAAAATTCTTATGGTAATAAAAAAACAATTGTAGTAGGCTTTGCTTTTTATTTACGAATGAAGAATAAATCATTGAAATTGTTCAACATGACCGCCATTTTCAACAATTCATTCTACTTATAAAGTTCCACTGAATTATTTGCATTTTTTGCCTTATTGAAAAAATTAGTAGCATTTAAAATCCGCCAATGCAATTTTTCAACGTTATCAACTGGAAATTCATAAACCTTCGTTTTTATAGCACCCCACACAAAAAAGTCACAAGGCGTGATATCTGTTGGTCGCGCTGACCATCGAAGAAGAGCATCGTCTCCTCTTCCGATCCATTTATTGAGAAATTCTTCATGCAAAAATTGCTGAACGTTAAATGAGAAGTGAAGAGATTTTGGGAAAGTAATAATGGCAATTTTTTCAGCAAATTGTTTAATGTTTCTTACAAAAAGTTCAAATAATTTTCCCTATTTGATTTGGTATTACAATGGTGCCAATAATAAAATAATCAATTAATCCAGCTCAAATATTAAGGCTGAATTGATGCTGATAGTGAGTCACTTTGGTTGAATGTGGATATTCATCAGCGTAATCATGTTCGTTATAGATGTTAGTCATGCCGGACCTTGTAAAACAAAATTCGCTTGTAAGAAATATATTTCTGCCAAAAATTTGGATTCAAGATTCTCTGATCTTGAATAAACTGGCGGATGGTTAAACGCATTTCAGGATCTTCATTAACAACACATTCTGGAGCTTCCAAACCTTTTTTTGTATGATCAAAAGATGCAGACAGACATTTTAGAAAAAATTTGTTTTTGATGAAACCGCTCCTCCAATCAGAAAGTATATAATTGTATTGTATACAATTGGCATATAAGTTATTTTTAAAGATGGTTTAAACGATTGTACATATTGAAAGAAATTCATTGAAACGTTTGCGGATTTTGGCATTGACAAATTTGTGTCTGAAAATATTGGCAATTATAGTACGGGACTATACAAACTCCATCCACAATTGCTAAAATCCGTAAAAGTTTCCATTGCACATCATGAAATATATATACGCCGTTTTATTGTTTGATTGAGTTTTCTAGTAAGTGAACTCAAATCTGCATCAAATGTTTGCTGCTGCAATTAGAATATTTATGGATTAAATCTTTTGTCACAAGAACAATCGGCTATGGACTAGAATATTTATTTGTTAGAATATTTATTTTTCAACCTGCTTTTATTGTTTAGATTTTCAAGATATTTTTATCAGGTTTCCACATTCAGTTTATTTTTGGTGGCTTTATTTTTATTTTATGTATTTTGTATAACTGTGTAATGTACCATGTAATATGTTCCGTATTTTAATGATGTTTTTATATCTGTAAATGTTATATATTCTTATTCACTACCTACAGTTTCTGTTTACAATTCTTTGTACTTTGTAGCACCTCACCCATCACTTGGGGCTTGTTCTGCTGTGTGTTGTAATTTAAACAAATAAATAGATAAAAAAATTAATATCAGTGTTAAAACTAATTATGATAATATGTTTTTGTTTAGTTGTCCTATCGGAACCAATTTTCTTTTATTTTGCTTTTTTGAAAAGCTTTACTGAATAATGAGCTACATCATCTTTACTAATCAATAAAATTTTACTCTCGAATAAACTATTAAAATTAGTAATGCAGAAAACGTAGTTTTAGTGATATCTTCATTTATCAATAATTAAAATCCTTTTCAAGAACGAAATCAGTTTCAAGATTTATCAACAAAATCTTATGTATCTACTGAACAAACACACTTTATTTACCGCACGTTTGTAGATTCCACTTAAAGTTTTTACTAGCACAATGCAAACATTGCTGTCATATATCCTGGAAACACCTCGATTATTCTATCATTTTCTACTGTAAGAGGAATAAGTTTGTCCTTTAACAGTACTAAACGACCTAATTGAAGATTCTTCACATGTGATGACCACTTGCTTCTTGGTTTTTTTTCAGAATTTTGCCCCTCTGGGGCAAGGCAATTGGCTTTCGCCTTTTCGCCCGTACACATTACACACATTTCACTTCTCCCACTGTCATCACTGTTCTCTGCATAATTTTCTATTGTGTTCCAATGTGATTAAAATGTGCATTCCTTTTATATCCTATTACTTTTCACAAGGATGGTAGCATTATCTGAATAAATGTTTCTGCATTTTCTTCTTCCGGCTATGAATCGTTTTAAGGCTGATATGAATGCTTCTGATTTCAATCCAGACACCAGCTCTAGGTGAACGGCTTTAGTAGTAAGGCATACAAAGACTGATATATCGCACGGATAAGTATTCGACTTCTTCTGTAGCTTTCCCTTAGAGTAACGGTTCCAGCATGATTAATTCCAAGATTAAAAAGCTCCAAATGGATTGACTTTGTTGAAGGGTAAATTTCCCATCATAGGATACGTAGATGAAGGCTTTTGCCTAAAGCATGTGATGTATTTTTTTGTAAATTTTTATACACAGTTCATTGGCTGGCTAAAGGTCAATGTTTAGTTTGTATTGAAGCTAACAATGGTTGCGGACCAGCATGTAACAAAGCAATATGACCATGATTAATTAGTAGCTGTCTTAATTTGTGTGATGGTGATAACACAATTGGGTGTTTCCGACTAAAAATGATATTGGCATTTTTTTCTTCCACCAACTCGTATTATACCAATGTCGTCTACAAATGGTGATACCGTTACAAGCATGCTCCGAGATTTTACTATAGCATTTGATTTTAGCGTCAGAAATTTATCGGAAAATGAGCTACTTTTAGTAGCATATGTCACATTATAGAAACTTATGCAGAGAACAGTGATAATAGCTGGCATTTCATACCAGCCATATTACCTACTTTCAGAGGATTATGGGAGGCCTGCGTAAAATCTCTTAAATACCATTTAAAGTCAATAACTGGTAATGTTGTATCTACTAATGAAGAATATTGCACTTTTCTAAACCAAACTGAGGCAAGTTTGAATTCATGACCATTGATCCCACTTTCAAAAAATCCTTCTGATTTGTCGGTCCGAACACTATTCCATTTTCTAATCGGAAATACTCTTCAGGCCATCCTCGAACCCGTATACAAACGTTGGAATCACATCCAACAATTATTTCAACATTTATGGAAAAGGTGGTCATCCGAGTATTTAAATTGTTTGCATGCCGACCACAGTGCACGTAAGGTGCAAACACCGACTCGCAATCTGTTGGTCCCGGGTTCGAATTCCGGTGAAGAGCAAGAGCGTTGTGAGATATTTTCTCACAATTGAAGTTAAATGGGGATAAGTGAAATGTGTGTAATGTGTACGGGCGAAAAGGCGAAAGCCAATCGCCTTGGGCAAAATTCTGAAAAAAAAAACAAGCAGCAAGTGGTTATCACGTGTGAAGAATGTTCAATTAGGTCCTTTAGTACTGTAAGGAAGAAAACTTTCTTCCCTTACAGTAGAAAATGATATAATAATCGAGATGTTTCCAGGATATGACAGCAATGTTCGCGTTGTGCTAGTAAAAACTTGGAATCGTGGAATCTACAAACGTGCGGTAAATAAAGTGTGTTTGTTACCAGTGGATACATAAGATCCTGTTCATATATCTTGAAACTGATTTCGTTAAAAATGTACAGCTATGGTTTATTGATGTACATTACGGTTTATTCATTTTGCTTTATTGGAGTTTTGAACATTATAAGTTTTGAAATTTTCTCTAATTTTAATTTAGGTTTTGATTACTTATTTTTATGTTTTCACAGATTTAATTATAGTTTGTTTATTTATTAATTTAAAACTTATTTGTTATATTGAAAGTACCTTTCGAGGAGGGCAGTATGTATGATCTTGGTTCAGATTTTCAATGCGGTAAGTGTATTGCGATCGTTATGCCATCTCACTTTTCTGGAGGAAAAACCAACAACTACGCCAATAGCAATAACTGTAAGCGCATCAACAAGTTTTGTTAAACAAATAAAATTAGAATAAATCAAGTTTTAATCAATAAAGAACATTGCATTGTTATTAAATATCAAGAGATACACCCTACACATAGCTTATGAAATACAATTGTATTTTGTCACTTTGACATAAAGAATAGAAACAGTAACGGATACAAACAGGATACAAAAGGAACCCTGATTTAATAATTTTTTATTTCAATTTCAAATTCATTGGATTGCCTTGTCGAATACAACTCGTTGCAGAAATATTTTAGTTTAAATTATTATCAGTCAGATTTATTCGTAACCGTTGCCTCTAGACATTCGCGCTACAGCTCGTGGATATTGTCGCTGCAACAGTTACTTGTTATGTTATCTATATGACAATTAAAAATGGACGGCAAGATTTCAGCCAGTTGTTGTTTTATATATGTTAATTCTGTTAAAAATATTGTCCATTTTACGTCTTTAATGAAGCTATAACACATAACCGCACTAAAAGTATTGCCGAAATAGAAAAAGAAGTGCTTTAATAGCCGTAGGGTTATTTAATTTTGTAATGTTGGTAGTGGACTCACAATTATTTGATCATTCAAAAAACTAAAGGGGTTTTTGGAATTTTATAATAAGCTGTCACTTGTTTCATCAATGTCACCAACTAACGTAATATTCACTAGGTTTTAAGATTGCAATTTTTGCATTAAAAATAAGAGTAAAAAAGCGTAATATATAGATAAAATAGTATAAAGAACGTGTTTCAGAAGTCAAATTATTGCACTCGTTCTTTAAAACTTAAACTCGTGCAATAAAATTGGCCTTATGAAACAAGTTCTTTAATATACTATATCAATACTGTTTTCGAGCACTCCAAACCTCATAATATACTTTTTGCAATTTGCGATTAAAATGACAACTTTTCAGTTGTTGTTTCCAATATTGAAACGGCCTACTTTTTTTTACTGGTCTTAAAAATCAATGAAAAAAAGTCTTTTTTTCACTCAAATTTCTACATTTTTTCACTGATTTTTATATTTTTTCATTGAATTTCACAAAAATCAAGTGAACAAACAATCGCCCTGTTCGTTTTTAGGTATCTAGCGAGGTATCTAGGGGTGATTGCAATTGTTTTTCCATTGCTCACTTTGACTACTAACAAATTAAGCATAAATCAAGCAACCTTAAATTTTCTGAATGAATCAAATTATCATTTAAAAAGTTAATAGCAAGAAAATTGCAAAAAGTAGTGTATACAACATGTGCAAAATTAGTTTTTTTTTCATTCGTCGTATTGTCCAACTCGGCTGGCGCCTCGTTGGACAAACTTACTTCTCATGAAAAAAAAACCTACATTTTGCTACTTGTTGTATAAACTACTATTTTATACTGATAAATCCATTCTTACCTCAGTAGCCAATCAAAATGCACACATTTTCAAATTTGAACCAATCACGTCCGATTTTTAGTAAAAAAAAAGAGCTCCGAAGGTGTGAAAAATCGTAACTGATAAAAACATTTTTCAGTTGTCGTTGTCAAATGTCAAAATGTTACAAAAATGCATATTGAAGACCGTTTTGGTCTAAATAAATAGTGTGTTTGGCATTCTGCAGCCTCTTTATCTCTTAATGTAAGTTTAAATGCCGTTGTAGGCCATTAATCATGGATTTATCTCCCTAAAATACACTCGAGATTCAATTTTGATCAAAATAATTTTATTTTAAATTTAAACCAACCAATTTTTTTACAAATATAACAACACATTTAAAAAACGTCATATTTTGAACTATGTCATTTAAAACGTCATATTTAGTAATATGTCAAGACAAATCACTCGTTCTAACAGACACGTGATTTTTCATGCAGTTTCTTTTTGTGGCATTATAGTACTCTCCTAGGACCACTCACATTTTCAACTAAAACTTAAAGATTTATAGTCTCTCCATCTCGAATCCCTCTACCCAGCTGTGGTTCGAACGACATCCCAAGCTAACCTTTCCGGTTAGCTTGGGACGTAGCAGCATGTCTTGTAGAATGCGCCTGGTATATGCTAGTGTCAATTCCAGCTCTATGTAGAGTGTCCTTAATCTAACGAATTAAGGTTTGCCAGGAAAACTTTGCCAAAAGGTTTTTGACAAGTAAGAAACAATCGCTTCAGATTTTCGTTTTTTAAATCCTGAGTTTAATCCAGGTAGGTTTGAAAAGTGGTAGCGAGTGGTAGCGAATATCGGCAAGATCAGGAACAGGACTGGTTGAGGTGTATTTCTGATTGACTAAATGTTTATCTCATAAATGTTTGAGGAAAAATTTTGGCATTTAGCCAAAAAAGATTGGCTAAATGTTTATCTCATAACCTTTGAGTGTCTTAACAATATTATCAATCGTAATAGAATGTAGCGTTTGAGCTCTATGTGCGATTGCAAGAGCAATCAGCGACTAGTTTTAACGATATTTGTTCTATTGATAGAGTTACATTAGGATACCATTCTGCCAACATGTTTGTAACCACAGCAGGATCCCATGTGTGATTATTCTTAAAATCAGAAAGGTTAATCTTAAACAATCTTTTGAAAAAAACGATATATAGTTCCATCTTAACCCAAGGGTATATTAAATAAAAATGCCAAAGCGAACCTGGTAGAATTAAGGGTTTCCTACGATGCCCCTACTTTAAATAGAACTGACAAAAATTGTAAATCTCGACTTGCAGTAGTGTTCAGAGCTAACTCAATATTTCCATCACCAGAAAAACCAAAAACCACCTCTTAAAACTAGACTCGTATTGTTTGCATGTCAAAGTAGAAATAGAAGCCGTGAGAAAGTCTACTGTCGCTTGGGGTATTGGTTTTTTGATTAGTGTTTTGCTGATAAGAACCGCGGTACCAGGATAAAATTGGTTCATAAGGGATGGAGTTGTCTGTCAAAAGAATACAGTACATTTTTAGCGGGTTTGAACATGATTGGCCTTTTTGTTAACATTGATGTAAACAATGGGAACCACTATTGAGTCTGAAAAGGGAGGATCACGATGCCCTGCGCATGGTCTATTAGAATCTATCTCAGAACTTTAGTAACCAACGCAAAAGGTGGAAAAGTATAAAATCTAAGACTTTTCCAATTACCTGTAAAATCCCCCCATGATAATTCCGGATCTGGAAGCAATGATATAAACTTTTGACATTTTGAGTTAGGTCTAGTTGCTAAATAACCTATCTCAATATTTCCAAGACAATAACAAATTTTCTAAACGCAAGGTCGTTTAACTCAAACTCTGCCTCTTGCTTTAACCGACGAGATTCAGTATTTGCTTCAAAATTGTCAGCCAATCTAATATATGATGCGAACACCCAAATTCTTTTTTCTTCGCACCATTCCCAGATCCTGAAAAGTACCTCGTTTAGCAGTGGAAACTGCACACCTCTCATTTGGTAAATATAAGAGCAGTCGGATTGTCTATCTTTAATGAAATATCGCACCCGTTTAAATTTGCAGCTAGACATTTTTGTAAAAAGAAAGTGGCAAGAATCTCAAGAGCATTAATATAATATTTTTTTTTCCTTTCGTTCCAGTAACTAAGATTCTTTCTCTGTCAGCTACTGCACCTTAACATGATGATAAAGAGACGTCTGAAAATATCTCCAAAACAGATACAAATTGTCTGATGGAGCAATATGCCAAGACAATTCTATGTTTCCACCACTAAAATTCTCGAGAATGCTCCTCTGTAATTTTCGTCACTTTGTCGTAATTATCATTGGAAGTACCTATGGCTAAAAATTTAGCCCTTTGAAATTCTTAAGTGTGAGCCTACCCAAAATATACATCAAGACAAACCAAAGTTATCAAACCAATAAGTTGAACCAAATAGCTTATTTTACAACGTTTAGTAATTGGAATTTTTTGTATAAACCTAAAAACCTATTGTCTGCTGTTTATCTTAGGGTAAATGCAAACACATGTCTGAAGAGTCAAAGCTAAAGCCTAGGAAGTTACATCTATAGGCGGGAAAAAATTGACTTTTTACGTCATTGACAATAAAACCCATTTTTGCATCAGTTTTCTAGTTTCTAAAACGTTATTATAACAGTCTGAATAAGAGTTGTCTATTAAGAAACGACCATCTAGGTATACTACAAAAAAATGTTTCTTATTCTGAGGTGTGAAACCACCGGTTTCATATAGTAATAGTTCCCATCTGTGAAATGTCATTGATTGCTAACTGAATCTTTTTTTTTTCGATATTGACCATCGGACGCTTTCGTTTAAGACACAGTCCGATTAAACGGTATTTTATACCTTTCAATCACCTTCAAAACAGCCTGATCAGTTGCAAATGCCATCCAGACCTCAACAAAAAATGACAATCTACACCCTAGGATACTTACCTCTAATATCTCCGATTCTTGAACGGGCTGAGATTTCGGTGTTGATTGGAGTTTTTCCTGTGAAATTTATTTCACGATGATAGTACGTTCAGTTCTGTTTAGGGACTGACGTTTGTAGGTTTATTTGAAGTCCGATTTGCCATTGTACCTTCAATTGACGACGAACGAGTCGGACTTTTGTAGTCTGAGGACAACTTGACGTTAACATTTGTTGGTCTTTCGTTTGTATTAATGTTCTTGGCCAGAAGAAATTTTAGCTCTAGACTGGATTTTTCCAGAGCCCTGGCCTAAACTACACGGTGGCCCAAGTTGTGATGTAGATCTTGTAAAATCAAGGCACATCGTGTCTTTGAGTTTCTATGATGGAAATCAGCCATGATCCTAGCCGCATCATTAAGCATCTCAATTACTTGTAACTCATCTTCACTGCTCCATAATTTTTTAATAACAAAATTTAATGCTCCGCCAAGCGCAGAAAAACTAACCCCGATTTGGGATTGTAATGTGGCCAGAAGATCGTCGCGTTTAACCGAGCTTTTCTTTAAAGAAGCTCGGACCTCCGAGTTCAAGTTGAACACTTTTTTGAACTGGCAAATTTTCATAGCAAAATATTCCTCCAAAATTAATGCTTTTTTTTCAAATTATAAGATCGGGGTTTTTCCCTAATAGATTGAGAACCTCTTGTGTTACAACCAGCCTTTCAGGCTTAATCTCGATGGGAATTTTAATTTCTGCATCTATCACTACGTCATTTAAAAACTGGTAACAATGAACATTATCAGAATATTGAAATGATACTATTAATGCTTTTGTTAGGACTCTTAACGTTACCTTAAAATACTGGGACTCCCAGGCTGTATGCATAACAGCATCAGTATCTAGCTGTCAGGTCAGTGCACATAGTCTAAGACCTATAAACTGTGATTGCCAGAACAAAATCAAGGTACGTCCGCCATTAATCGCTGGTGAAGTTTTTATAGAATCGGTGATAGTTGTTTTTATTGCGTCGTCGAGGAATACTATTTTATCAATATCGATCACTGCTGGATGAGGTGAGCTATAATTATCTCTAGTAACAAAACAAGTTTCTCCATTAGGATGTTTATTTCCAGGTTATCATGGGGGTACAGTTTTTCAAGATACGTTAGTAGTATTTGCGGGTCCCAAACCTCGTCATATTTTTTACGGGCAGGCTTAATTTTTGCTATTCCTTTAAGGAACCGAACCACTTGAGGATTTTTACTATTAGGTATATTCCTTGAAAATAAGAGTAAGAGCGGAGCGATAGGTGTTCATCGAGCTGTAAGACAACTGTTTATTGTCAAATTCCTCGTGCATAAATTCGATCACTTGAGAGGCTTCAGCATTATCCAAATCAACATTTTTAAATTGGCAATAGTTAAACCAAAAATAGTTCCATAGACGGTTCCGTATTGTTTGAGTGTTGAATCTATAACTGATTTCAGGCAGATGGAAATGGCACAGTCTGGCATGTCCTTGTTTAGTAGACCTTGCCTGCCAAAAACCGCAACCAAGGACATTGTTGACGATAACGGATGTGTTTGCCTAAAAATATTCGTTAATAAGTTGATTGACGGGTTGAATGTTATGGTATCAGAAGTTAGTAAGTTCTGAAATATGGTAAATCACGGTTGCCCTGCCTATGTATGAACAACTACTATTCCTGTTGCTTTTTCGTTTACTATTTTTAAAAGTGTTGTTAGAATCATACTGAAAAGTTAGAAAGCATAAAAATAGTACTCAGCCCAGTTGATAGCGAATGCGTCAATTGCTACAGAGTTTGGGTCTCTAAACCAATATATCTATATATCACATTTTTTATTCAAGTTAGACGCAAGTAGATCTATTTCTGGTTTACATAATTGTTTTTTATGTTTTTTCGCATACATATTTGTTTAGTTCCCGTTCTGTCAGTGGTGTCAATAATCTAAATTCTTCGTCAGCTATTTTATTATCTTTGGAGGTAATGTAAGAAGCGAATATTTAAATGTTCCTTGCTTCACACCTTGCCAAATTTTTCCTTGCCAAATTTTTCTTGCCAGTTTGTTCAGTTTATGAAATGAACGCTTTCCATGCTGTTAATGTAAGACAGAGCTGTTGTATTATTATCCTGGTCGTTCGATCCACCGTTTGCGGTTTGGTTATCACAGCAGGCACCACAACCGGTTGTTGAGGCGTCAGTAAATATTACTAGATTGTAACTGTCGTGTCTAATATTGTTGTATGTTTCTGAGATATTATTAATCCACCTGGATAGCTCAGTTTTTTTCTCACAACCGAGTTTCATATTAATGTTATAGTTTTGTTGGTTATTTGAAAGTGCTAATAATTGTGCTTGTGCTTGTAAAGGTGCTTGTAATTGATTTTCATAACCCCTGCGCAAAGATAACAAAAAAAGTTGTAGTTGATTATCATAACCCCTGCGCAAAGATATCAAAAAAGTTGTAATTTATTATCATAATCCCTGCGCACAGATAACAAAAAAAAATTGTAATTGATTTTCATAACCCCTAACAAGGAAAACAAAAAAAAAACGAAGCCAAATTTAAGCCAAATTTTTTGGTGCATTACTGGTTGCAAAGTCTCGACTAAGGGAGCCTTAACTATATCTTGTATTATTATAAAACTTTCATTATTATTATTATTACCATATGTATTTGTATATTATTTATATTACCACATCTATTGTTTTTCTCTCTATTGGCGTATTTTTCGCTTCGGCATTTTTAAACAAATAAAGGCTTAACTATCTATCTATCTATCTATCTATCATCTAAACAAAATATGATACGAAAAAATGACACAAATTAAATAAACAAGAACGTATTGTCTGATACTGAACAATAGTATATAACAAACTTAAATTAAAGATTTCCTGAAAGATGGATTGGACGAGGTTTGGATGCACCCCAGAACTGGCCACCGCGATCACCAGATTTAAATCCATTAGCTTTCTTGATTTGGAGTACAATAAAAGCAAAAGTCTATGCGACACCAGTAAATACAAAGGACGAATTGGATTCGAATTATACACAGTGCCAATGAATTGCAAGAAAATGTTGTATCGAGAAAATGTTGGTTATGAATTAGAGAAGGTTGTGGTCACTTTGAACATCTGGTGAAAGCGTAAATGTGATGTTTGTAAAGACGAAAATTTACGTCAATTCCATAAAAAATTTGGCCAATTCTTCCATCTTTAAGATACCACATTTTCTTGTTGTGCACTTATTTCTGAAACCCCCTATATTATACGTATTTTATGTGTTAATTTAGCAATTAATTGATTTAGTAATTACATTATCAGATACTTATTTAAGTTAAAATTTATTACAATTAAAACAAGGTCTACTTTTCCGCGTTATTTATTAGAATTCTTGTTATTCTTTAGAAAGTGGACTTTAAATAAATAAAAAATAATAATCCCAACGCAATTTTGGTTAAAATGTTTTAGTTTTAATATTAAAGTACAGTCGAAATGCAGTCAATAAATTAATGATACCTCAAAAACTAATAGTTTCTATATGATGAAAAAAGTTTCTATATGATTTTTGGTAAAAGACCTGATGGAATGACTCTAACATCTTGGTTGAAGAGACAGTCTCTTGTTTGGGACGCTACTTGAGTAGATACTTTTGCTGATTCGTACCAAAAACTAGGAGGGAACAGAGTAAGAGTTGCAGCCGAGAGCGCATCGAGCAAAAAACATTTAAAATCTAAAAACAACTGTTTTGTTGCTTTTGCTATCGAAACAATGGGTCCTTGGTCGCAGGAAGCAATTGATCTTATAGATATTATTGGAAAAAAAATCATCCATCTTCTAAAAAGTATCTGTATCAACGCATTTCACTTGCGATTCAACGAGGAAATGCTACAAACATAATGGGAACGCTTCCTGATTGCGTATCTATGGAAGAAATTTATTATTTACCTTAGTTTTTGTCTGTTTTTTTTTTCATGATATTTATTTATACAACTTGTTTTAATAAATTCAATTAACATTTATAGTTTAAACAAAAAATAATAAGATTTAAAAAAATATACTTTTGAAAGTTCACTAAAAAGTATAAAAAAAATAAAAAGTCTGCCGAGGCAATTTAATTAATTAATGTAATTTTTCTGCCAGCTATAACTTTTTAGGGGTACATTTTTGTATCAAGGTAAATGTGATCCAATTACCTTATTTTGAGCCAAAATATAGTTCATTTTTTGGCACACCTTCCAGGGACACTCTGTATATTACTCAAAAAGTTGTATTTGTGCATTTATCGGAAAAAGTAATTAAAATGTGCGTTCAAAAATTATTTTATAAAAAGTCACTAATAATTTTTTAAAATTAATATTATCAAAATTGCTTTAAATTTTTATACTACAGCTAATAATTTGTTATTTCAGGGAAAGAAATTACGACGCGGATTCCGTCGATGGTATCAAATATATTCGAAATAGAAATTTTTTTTTAAACATTCCTTTTTTATCTACAGTTTTTTCTTCGGATATTGTAGTGAACGTGGAAATATTGAATTCATCAAGTTATCCACAAGAGAATATTGATAATGACAATGGCCGATTACCGGATGTTGTAGTAGCAACAAAATTCTCGCCTGGCGAGGACGATTCGAGTGAAACATATTTTTCTATTGCAATTCAAGTTTTCATTCCTTTCTTAATAGCTGGATTTGGAATGGTTTTTGCTGGTTTGGTTTTAGATCGAATACAGGTAATTTTATAGATTGATATTAGTTTTTATAAATAGTAAAAATACCCAAAAACCGTAATGAAAATTAGTTCTATATTAATGAATAGATCACTCTCCGTTTACAAAGTGTATATTAGTTTTAATTCACAATGCTCTGACAAATCTAAATGTATTTCATTTGCAAGGTTATTTTCTAAAATGAATAATACCTAGTCAAAAACTCTCTCCATAGTCGAAAAAAATATTATACGATACAAAAATATAAAAAATGATATATAAATATTATTTTAAAAATTTCTTGAATTTTTTGTCACCTTATTAACGAATATATAAATAAACTGGCAAATCTGTTAGCGGTCAGCGTTTTTCTTTATACGAGTACAAACTAACCAACTAATTGGACAGAAAGATCTTACTCGATTTAAATTTTGGTGATTATTCAGGATGAGACACACATATTTAATTATTTTTGAGTCAATTTATTGTCTATTTGAAAAAAAAAATAATAAATAGATGACCATGTCTTAAAAAATATAATAATCTAATAGGTGTGAATTTGATAATAGATTTAGCATTACCGAAATGACTAGTTGGAGCATTTTTAGTGGTAATATCCAAATAAAGTTTTCCTATATTCTTCCTCCATTGGCCTTGCTCCGTGACATAAAATTGGATAGCTTGAGTCTCATTAAAAAATGTTTCAACAAATTTTACGCCTACGTAATAAAAATTTTCCTCCACTGCCCTTGCTCACTGTCATGACATTGGATAGACCTATATAATTTGACAGATTTTTCAAAAACTTATAACCTGGCAATAGACATAAAAATCAATCCAATTTATATAATTCTTATCCCTATGATTATTTTTTTCTTCTATGAGACGCTACAAAATGAACAGAGATGGCTCTTTACATGGTTTTATAGCATTTTTTTTTTAACTCTGAGACGCTCTAAAATGAACAGAGATAGCTACCCTACATGGTTTTACAGCGACAATTTTACTCATGTATATATTATGACATATGAGTCAATGTTTTTCTCAATGTATGAGCGGATAAAATGAAACAGAACTTTTTAGTGGACATTTAGTGAATATTGTAATGTGATACCTTGTTATCGCCATGACTACAAGCACATAAAACTTAAAAATTAAAGTAGTCTGACAATACGTGTCAAATTTTATTAATTAACATAAAATACAAAATGAGTCGATTGATTTCGATTTTTTCATTCGCAAAATTGTCTTGTTAAATTGCACTTGAACTTGTTTTTTATATCGGATATTTTTTGATTTTATTACTCAAACGAGGTTTCCTTTTGGCAATTTGACTTATCAAACTGCCATGATAAAAACGCTTGTCTTGTGGGCTCGCGTTTTTATCATTTGGTTTGGTTCATCAATTTGTTTGAAAAGAAATTAGATTGGTTAACTGAATTTTCTCAACAGGAACCTTTTGTAACAATTTTTGGTTTTTCTACTGTTCCTCGTTTTCACACAATGACGTCATCATATTAATTTTTAAATAGCACCCTACCATTTTTTAAATATTTGTATAGTTTATCGAATTATGATTTCAGCTTAATGACTTTGTTTGGACTAACATTTTGCTTTGACATTGGACTAACATTTCTCAAACTATAATTTTCATTGAGAAAATAGAATATGGTATAAAATAAATTATATAAAAAAATTATACTTCTTGCAATAAGTCGCAATACATAATTCTTAACAAATTAAATAATCTAATGTATTGTAGATAAACAAATAAATCAAGAACTTAAGAAACATTTATACCGATTCGTTGTAAAATAACTATAATGTTATTGAACACAACCAATCATAAATTCTAAGACAAAAATGATTGTACTAAATGTACAAACTAATGACCATTTACTTCTGACAGTACGCCAATCGACTTTGGAATTCAGAACGAACATTTTCAAACGTGCGGGGCTGGATCAACCTCATTTCTTCTCGAATCTTTTCCATCAGTTGTTGTAAAAAGGAAGGTTTATCTGGCCGGTTAAAGTACACTTTTGAATACATATAACCCCATAAAAAGAAAACTAATGAACTTATATCGGTAGATCGTACAGGCCACTCATTAAATCTTCATTAAATTCTGTTTTTACATTTAAAAATTAATATCTCGAGAAGTATTCGTACATTTCTTAATGGTTGACATTGGAGTTACGTTGACATTTTTTTTCGTTATAAATCCTGAAAATATTGTATTAAATTTTTTTGGCATTTATTATAAATTTCATTACCCGCCAATGAAAACCATAGCCAACACTAATAAGTAAATAGATTATTTTTAATCTATCATAATTAATCAAATTACCTAATGCATTTTGACAATATCTAATAATTTGTATTTGAAGGTTGTCACAATTTTGCAAAATGAATAACTTTTCGAAAATCGAATAAACAGACATTGTTTTAATTTATGGTGAAGCTAAGAATAACGCAGCCCAAGCCCGGCGAATTTACATGCAGCATTTTCCAAATTTAATGCATGGTTAAATTTAATGCAGTTATTTTCGAAACACCCTGTAATATTTATATATAGGGTGTTTTCGAAATTTGTGCAATAAATTTAACCAGTAATAGAACTCGTCGAAAACTACAACATTTCTCAATAACTTTCTTTTCTAAATCTTCCGGATACTGTGTTAAAATTCTTTGAACATTTATCGAAAATTTAATTACTCGCGAATAGACGTTATGGGCAACACTCATAAATGTATCGATTCTATTTTTGATTTTTTTTATAATCAAATTTAATAACGCAACTTTGCCAGTGACAGCTTGAATCAGTTAAAAGCGTAGAGTTTTTTGGCCGACCACAGTGGACGTGAGGTGCAGACACCGACTCGCAATCTGTGGTCCCGGGTTCTCAAATCGGGTGAAGAGCAGCAAGAGCGTTGTGAGATATTTTCTCACAACGGAGTAAAAGTAAATGGAGGAAAAGTTAAATGTTGGTAAGTGTACGGGCGAAAATACGAAAGCCAATCGCCTTGCCCCAGAGGGCAAAATCCTGAGTAGAGTTTTTTTTTAGTTTTTAGAAGAATTTTAAATGTTTGGTGGATTCCTCTTGTCCTAGAAAGTATTTTTCTTTGTTTATTCTTTTTATCGTTTTCTTGCTAAGAGTTGAGGTTATGTTGCCTGTAAGACACCACGTATTTTTTGTGCTGAGTCTCTGCAAAAATTGGCGAGCTACACTGCCAACTTCCTCAGTCAAACACATTTTCAATACCAATCATAAAAACTGTTGTGTACTAATGTTGCAAAATAATATTTTAATAAACAAAATAATTACAATTAATATTAAAGCGGTCGCCGACTAATGTAATATTGAATACGTCGATTAAATGAATGTTACTACTGATAAAAGATACTGATAATGAGTGTTAAAAGTGAGCTTTTATTTTATGAGTTGTAAAGATTACGGGACAAGCGTAGCGAGTGAAGTAACCCCAAGAACAAAATAAAATCACTTTTAACAAAAGTGTATTATTTTGTCCGTATATTCTCTATTTGTAGTTATTTTACGAGTAATTTAAAGTTGTGAACAATTATCATGATAAATCGTACGTTAATAAGTACTTTTAACCATAGTGTTAAAAGTAAATTTAGCCGAAAATCGCACCGTACTAATTTACGACCAATAGAAACGTTGCATTTGAATAAATTACCATGGTAACAACAAAATTTTTTGGAAATTTTATCTTACTACACGAAGCAGTAGAAAATTTCAGCGGAAATTTTTATGTCAAAACAAATGTCAAAATAAATATTTTTGTAAATTATAATTTAATTAGAACTAGATACAAAAAAAAATAAGTAAACTAAAAAAATTAAACTGACTCCAGACTGAAGATTTGCTTCGTTTAGTATTGTTTGGTACCGTATCTTCCACAGCTTTATCTATTGTATCCAATGACTGTTTTCCAAACCGCGACATTTTTTACTTTAACAGATTCAGTATTTTGTTTTCAACAATCGGTGCATTGATACGCAATTCTATTGCAACTTGATTAAAAAATAACAAAAACCTATTTGAATTTTGATCAATTTTTGTAAGTGTATTGGTGCGATTTTCTTACCGAATCTGCACTCGAGCATGAATTCATATTCTGGAAATTTTTTATCGTGCATTCCAACAACGTAATCGGGCCCTCGTGTTCCACTCGGGCCGATTAATACGTTGTTGAAATGCACTCAAAAAAATTTCCGGATAGAATTCATGCTCTTGTGAGATTACAAGTGACAAAATTTATTATATTGAATTTTTAATCGAGTCAGTTGAAATTAAAAACGACACTTCTAATCGAAGTTGTACAAAATCATAAATATATATTTTTTAGTTTTATTAATATTTGTATCTATTTTACGTATTTAATGAAACTATAACAGCACTAAAAGTAGTGTCGACTTATTTATTAAAAAGGAGTTATTTATTTTTGTAATGTTTGTAGTGAGTATACAATTATACAATCTGTCAAAAAACTAAAGGTGTTTTCGGAAACTTATAATAATCTGTCACTTGCTTCATTAATGTTACCAACCAACATAAAATTCACTAGGTTTTAAAATTGCAATTTCTGCATTAAAATAAGAGTAATTAATCTTAAATTAAATTAAATAAATGTAAATTAAAAAAAATAGTATAAATATCGTATTTCATAAGTCAAAATATTGCATACGTTGGCGTAAATTAAATAAAATAGTATAAAGTCGTATTTCATAAGTCAAATTATTGGACACGTTCTTTAAAAAAAAAAACTTAAACTCGTGCAATAAAATTCGTGTTATGAAACATGTTCTTTAATATACTATATTACATTACACTAAATATAAAATACACTAAAAATTAAATATAAACATTAAAGCATTACAAAAAATACTTTAAAGCTTTAAAAAATTGTCTTGCTTACATTTTATTATCATGCACAATCAATTTTTTGCACATCATCACAAATTTCTTTAAATTTATCCCAAATTGAACATATATCCAATCTCAACTTTTAGTATATTTCTACGAAAGACAAACATTAACTTCTTAATACTAAATGCGAGGACTGTAATAACTTAAAATTTAGATTATTTTTTAGTTTTCACTGACCAAAGAACGTTGTTTGTTTAATAGCACGTTTACGAGTACGTAGAGGTTTGCAAGCAGGTGCTAATGTTACGAAATTTCGCTTGCCCTTTCATGGCAGTGTGCCATCAAAATATCAGTAGATCAGAATCAAATCAAATATCCTCAGATTATAATGCAATACGACATCTTTTGTGTTGTCGTATATAACATTAACCCTAAAAATCATAGCAGAGTTAAGTGGCGCGGTGGTTCAAACACCAATTTGCGCACCGACAATCGTGGGTTTAATTCCTGCTAAGGTCTTGGATGTTTGTGATTGTATCAATCGGTAGGCCTTTGACTGAATAACTGCGGAGTAATACTTTCAGAAGGGATACCAAATAAAGTAAAGTCGACTATGCTCTGACCTATTGTATCGAATGCGCTAGACGTACTTTTCTATTGCTACGCTGTGCCAGCGCATTACAGGTCTATGCTAGCATTAACAGGAACGTAGGTCTGAGCGCTGCGACATGACTTCACAGATTTTATAAATACAATCAATGTGAATGACAAAGAAGTTACATGACGTATGTTTTTCGCCTTGTTGTAGTTCAGTGCCGTCGTATGAATCTTTTATTTGCCGTGTATCTTTTATTTTTGTATTAGCGTGTCGCTGCTGCTTGGAAGATATTCTACGCTACTGGTAAAAATTTTACATGGCCTTCAATTGATTTGGTTCACGCGGAATCAGCTGAGAACCCACAGGTCAGAACAGGATAGTGGTAGTACCACTATAGTGGTACTACCACTATAGTACACTGGTAGTACCACTATAGTGGTACCACCACTTATAGTGGTAGTGCTACCACTATAACTTTAAATCGTGGTTCGGATTCCGTGCTAAACTGAAGCCTTCTTGGAAATACTGTGCTGGCTAATTAATCTTCATTAGAAATAGACCAAAATAAGAGTAAACTTTCAGTTTACATTGTTTTTTTTTAGTAATAAAAAAGCTTTACTCCTTTTTGTTTGACTTGTAGCTGTTATTGTGATAAAGCGTTTATGTCAATTGTAGTTGTAACAACTATTTGTTAAGGTTGTTTCTCAGTGCTTAATTGTTGTCACTTTTGATTGTCCCATTGATACTTGTGGAATTCGTATTTCAAGAGTATTTGAGGTTACAGCTTTTAATACCGCCATTTTTCTAGCAACATATTAGTCAACCATGATTGTGTGATGTAGTATAGGTAACGCTTGTTTTATTTGAGATGTGGGATGGATTATATAGTATGAACCGGTGAAGTATGGACCGCAAGGTGATGAGTGTATACTTCGTAAAATAATGCTTTGAGATATACAGTACGTTTCTAGATGTATGCGCAGTTTTCTTCAACTTGTATGTCAAAACATACTCATACTTGCCACAACTTTTATTTATTTTTCATCTCAATCGACGTTATACTTTTTTGAGGAATAAAAGTATTTTGTATCTGCGTCGAGATTTTTACCTTTGTTAATATGTAGCGTTAATATGTACTATCATTGTATAGTAGTGTTCAAATTATTTAGAATTGACTAAAGTATTATAGCAATAAACACAGCGGGTGGTTTATGATCCCTATTGTCAGGTTCGAGCCTTTGCTAATTCTAGACAGGGGTGTCTTTATTTTTGTTCAAAAATTACAATTAATTTTTGAACTAATTATTAAAAAATAATTATTATTAAAAATTAATTATTAAAAAATTAAAATTGTAATTATTTTTAATTCGTATTGTTGAAATTGTGTTAAATATGTATAATATATCGTACTTAAAATTACATTTACATTATAAATATATTATAAATTAAAATTCATAGTATTTATATTTTTCTTAATACGGTCCTTACCTGCTCTAACCGCCCTGTAATGGGAATGCCATAAAACACCCGCTGTGTTTATTGCTATATTACTTTAGTTCGAAATAATTTGAACACTACCTTAATAAGCAAATCTTTGTTTATACGAATTTATTTATTAACGCAATAAGCTAGTTTTGCACCAGTTTTTTTCCGCGTTTCAGTTTATTGTACACAAAATTACAATATTTTGCAAACAAATAATCGCAATAACAAAAAATTTGGAAATTAAATTGAGATTTATGAAAGGAAGAACTTTATTGATTGTGAAAGAAATCATTAAATAACTAGTACTCTTAATAATTTTTATACAAAAAAAGTTATTAACAATTACAAGCAAGAGTAAATCATTTTTCGTATAGTAATAATCTAATTTGTTTTCAATTTTGGCAGTTTATTCAATGTCACTTAATTAACAAACTGCTAAATATTTCATAAATAAAAGAAACGGTCACTAATAAAGAGTATGACACAAAAACAATTACAAGTTTCAACTAATTATGGGGCATCGGCTTTGCCTGTTTTTCTTTGAGCGTTCGGTTTTCGTTTATATTATATTCAACTAGAGTAGTGGCGCGGTTGCTACAAATTTGATTCATTGGATCGAATGAATAAAAATTAAGCAAATTCTTTTACTTGATTTTTTATAATTACTATCAAAAATACACAGTTGGAATGAAAAACTGAGCAATATTTCAAACCGAATTTACAATTGTGCATAAGTCTTTATTTGCTTTTGCCTGAAAAAATTGTTAAAAGTTATTTAGTAATGAAATATATTTTTAAAATTTAAGTAAAAGCAATTGTTTATTTTTGTTTATTCGGTCCATTGCACTGGCTGAGAGACTTTGGCGTACGAAATGTGCAAGTTTTTAATGTAGAAAATTTATATTGGACTTCGTCGGGGATGGCTTTTCGTAGTGCTATGAGGAGCAACCCAACACAAATTGGGTTTTGAAGTGTAACCCAACACATTTTCGGAGTGCTTCAACTCCAATTGAACGCTCGAGATTCGCTACCTAAACCTCACTAGCCATAAAGAGAACTTGAGGGACATCCAGTGAGCCACCCAGTCAATGCAAAAGAATCAACCCATCTACGGAGAGAAGTACAGTCTCTACTGTGAGTTCATTATGCTAATGTGGAACATCTTGTTGTCGGTAGCATAACGGTAGCATACTTAGTATACTACCGAAATTTAGTCGGAATTGCCCTAGACACGGAACCAGGGAGCAACGGAGGAGGAGAAAACCCAAGCACCTTGCACCACGAAGTATTGTCGGCTCGAATAATAACTGGACTCTCCATGTTTGTGATATATTTTGTAGTCTGAATACTGTGGAATCTTATACAAGCACAAGAAAAAAAGAGGATGGAATAACAAAAAAATCGAAAGAAACAACAAGAGCAAAAATCTGCCCAAATGAGAAAGCAACAAATGTAACATTGAACGAATTAAGAAGAAATGAAGAGGACGTCGAAGAACAGACCCGACCTGAAGATAGATTAAAGATGAAGATAAAAGTACAAGTGGGTGAGGAAGGCGTGTTAGGTATATAGGTAATTACATAAATTAGCAATAGGAATTAGGAATATTTGTTAGGTATGTCTGGTTGTAGGGCTGCACTGTGGGGCCAGCGCATTCAATGAGAGGGCATATGTCAAGAATGCAAAATAATCATTTAATCTTGATCAGCTAAATCTACTCATAATTGAATTTACGCAATAAAGACAAACGACAACGGAACAGCAACTCGAGCCGCGGTGTCAGCAAGTGATCGAACAGATTGATCGGTCGATCGCTCAGTTGACATCCATGCAGAGGTGACAAAAAAATGTTACTTAAATAACAGTTAGTCTAGTTTTGATACCGATCCAGAAGGGTCGATCTGCAGGTCGATGGTGAGTCAAGAATAAGAAGACGTGCCCTCTCCGACAATGATGTTGGCGTTTCTTAATTTAAGGTAAGTCTGCTGGTATTATACTAAAATACGCCGTAATTATGGAATCTACGAGTTATTTTGAATAAGAACGTACCCCGCTACAACCACCGGCCGCTTAGGTCGCGACAATGACATACCCATTTTCACTTTTGCTTTCATTACACCGGTCACTCACAAAGCGGCCATTTTTTCACCGAACTTTGCATTTTTCGATGCATATCATTTGAACGCTCTATCCGTCAACATTCGATCGGCTTTGTGTCATATTATTTTGACTATTTTAAATAGTGGGAAAAGCGGTTGACATAAAATGAAACACATTTGACGTACTGTGAATCTATTTGATACAAAGGGAAAAATATTTGAAATAAAATAATAAATCCATTCTTACCTCAGTAGCGAATTAAAATGCACACATTTTCAAATTTGAACCAATCACGTCCGATTTTTAGTGAAAAAAAGCTCCGAAGGTGTGAAAAATCGTAACTGATGGAAACTTTTTTTCAGTTGTCGTTGTCATGTCAATCATTCTAGTGACATTCAACTTTTTAGGGATTTTAAGTTATCACCGTTGTGTTTTATTTATTTTATATATGTTTTAGGATATTAATCATGGATTTATCTCCCTAAAATACACTCGAGATTGAATTTTCATCAGGATAACCTTATTTTAAATTTACTCAAGATTTGTTGCTATTTAGAAATATTCTTGCAGAAAAAGCAATAAAAAAAACCGCTCCATCTACGCTGTCGCGGTTTTTTTATGCTTTTTCTGCTTGAGATATTTCCATAACAACAAATCTTTCGTATTAAAATAAAATTATCCGGTGAAAATTGAACCTCTTGTGTATTTACCTCTGAAAAGTATTTGACAAACAGAAAAATCATTTGAGATATAAGGAAAAACAATTGCAATATAGTGAAAAGCAAGTGAAAAACTGTGTAAATACATACTACTACCTACCTCAACTATCCTGTGAAAGACGCTACTTTATTCTTACAGTATTTTCTTTCCTTAACCTGCCCGAGTCCCGAAAATTTCGTGCCGTATCCCGTATTCACTCATTTACTTATTATTATTATTATCTTTCTTCTTCAACTCTTATGCGACTCTTGATTCACTTACTTAATACACTTGATTAATTACTTATACAAATCAAATCTACTTTTTTGTGTTACTTCCATGTAACACCAAGCTAACTGCTTGTGCTTGGGACAGGGATCTCAGGTCTTCCTCCTTTACCTCTATTCTAATTCTTCTCTCTAACCTCTCTTCTGAACTACTAATTCTCCCTTCTTCTCTGTCGTCTTCCATCATTCTCAAGTGGTCCAAAAACGCACTTAAATTTCTCGTCTTGGGGTATGTTCTGGTCGGTCTTCCTTTACTTGTTTCTCAACTCATCGTTTTTCTCCTCGCTGATCGTCACTTTGCTCCCGATTGAACAAAGTTCCGTAAAATCCGGACCACAAAGTACAACAAAAATATGGACAGGCAAGTTATTATGCTGACCAACAGCAATTTGTGGTGGATCGTACTCCCTTCCTCTTCTCCATTGACACCAGTTGCGTTAGCCACATTGATTCCCGCTGGGTTGCGACGGAATATTAAATAGGCCCCACGTCTATTTACAGAAGCAAATTCTACGACAGCATCATGGAATCGCTGTGCACACTATACTTGTCTCCATACGTGAGTATACTTTTTGGCATGGACTGGATGGCATCGTGAATGTCTTTTTAATGTACTCCTTGACTGGTTAGGTTGAGGTGCGGTACCTCGAGAGTCCAATTAGCACTCCGTGAAATTGTTGTTCACCAATTTACGGGATGCTTCAGCCGGGTGGACCTTCATAGATTTTAAGGTGGACCACATCGCTGGTAAAATATGTGTTGTCTTGGCTTCTGTCGTGGCATCCTGTCGGCATGAAAACCCTTTGGGTATCATTACTTTTTCCCCAACAATCACTTCACAATTGCACGGTAGGTTGATCTTCACCGCGCCCGTTTTTTCTGGTTATTGTCGATTTCAGTCTGGTTCTTCCTTCACTTGATCTTAGTTTTTCCTTCCCCGTGGGTCAAGATGTACTCGCCCTCGAATGGATCCATAATTGATATTGCGGTGGATACATGGCAGAACCTATGGCAATGGTTGCTGATTTCTTCTGCTGGGGCGCCTAGCTTAACATGATTTTCGCAATCTACGTAATTTGGAAAAAAATATTCACGATTACAATACTTCCTCTACGAGAGAACTAAAAATTATCGATACAATTTAAGCAGTCGTCAGTGGTAACGTAACTTCTTATAGTGACTATCACAAAATTGGTTGACAACCTAAATCGACATCTTCATAATCTGACGAAAGTGATCCATCGGAGTCATCAAAATCACTATTTTCATTTACTGTTATTATTAATTCTTGAACATCGTCGGTGATATATTCCCTTTGCATATATTCGTCCTCTACTTTGTCTACATGGAAGCATATACTTGACCACCCCGTGGCTCCAATACCATTTGCTTTTTCTTCAGCCAACCTCCAAACATCATCCATTTTAAAAGTTACCTTGTGTGCATCAACATGCGTTTTAAGCAACCCCCAAATTTTTTTGATAGGATTTAAATCTGGATGATACGGAGGAAGACCAAACACTGAATGGCCATTTTCCTCTAATAATGAATCGATAACAAATTTCTGTTGCATTGGTTTATTTAATTTGTTTTTGGTATATAGTTCTGGTTTTGTTTCTTGAAGTTCGAAGTTGATGTTTCTACTTTTCAACCAATTCTGCATGTCGTTCTTCTTCCAGGAACTTGTAGGATTTGGTTCTAGGGGCACATTAAGACCGACGCATTGTCTTCCTCTTCGAAGGTAAATACGACGCATTATTAATTACAAAAACCGAATTTTGTTTCTAAGTTAGGCAACAATTTCTCTTCCAGCCATTTTTTGTAATTTTGATGGTTCATATCATTATGGTAATCCACCGTTTTCAGTCCAGATTTGAATATCAAAAGTGCGTTGGGAACAAAGCCTTTTTTGCCACCACAATGCACAATTATCAAACGTTGTCATTTCGAGATAGGTGATTTTATTCCCTTATCTGAACCATCATCTCACGCTTTTGGTACTGTGTGCGAACTATAAATATAAGTTTCAATGTTGTACACAATACTTCTACTTATAATCAATAATTAGAGCTTATTAATTTAAGCGGAAGCGTTACTTATAATATACTTAGAGTTGCGAGATACAATAACAAAATTTAGAAGGATTGAAAGTGACAATTACCTTGTTCCTTAAATTTTTTTAGGTTTCTTAAAAAAATTAGTGCGCTTGAATCAAATGTCGGGTTTTTCGCACATAATTTTCCTATTATCCACGGTTTTTTTCCAACTAAAGTCTAGATTATTCACAATTTTTCTGAAAGAAGTTGATATACCGGGTAAAAAATGTACAACGTCACTTTTAACTGCTTCATAAACTGCTTTCATTGTTGGTCTGCGCTTATGGATCATGGAAAAAGTGTAAATTGAATTTCGAATAATTCGTTAATCCAATTTGTCAATTGCTGATTTTGGACTTAATTTTTAGGGTTTTCTACGAGGTGAGCGACACTTCTTGCAGATTTTCGACAGTTGTGACAAATCTTTCTGATGCTTCCGTTTCTCGTTCCATAAATTTATACACATTAATCTATTCTAGATTATTTTGAAACTGGCCCTGTAGCTAGCTCAGACTATTGTGCGCTTAGCTAATGCAGAACGAATAGTTATGTGCTGTTTCGACGAGTACGCGTTTGGACTTCTGGGGCAGCAGGCGCAAGCTTTTTGTTATTCCGGATGATCTCTAATTGTGTCCGACAGGCCTTGATACAACCTCTAAATCTCTGCCTCCGATTCCTCTTTTCTAGAGTGCAACTTGTAAAGCCTGTGTTGCATCGCCACTCCACAATACCCCGATAGTCCGTCTCTCACAAAGTCAAGCGCTCTCCTCGATCGACACTCCTTAGTCCTACTCTTTGTTTCTTCTTCGATGTCCCAGTCCTTCTGTTCTTCATCGTACTCCAGCTGGAACGTCTTAGCAAGGTGGTGGATTTGGTAAAGTAGCTTGTTACTCCCCCGTTGGGTACCTTCGCAACAACCTTGCAGCATCATTGACTGTTTGTTTGCCTGGTCCATCATTGGATTCTGTATCGTCCATTTCGTCGTGTAAATTAGTTGGATGGTTGCCTCATAACCCACTGTTTGTGTTAGAGGCCTCCAGAATGCTCTAACGTTCACTTCTACAGGGTGGTCCCTTTGGCTGCTTGTGGCGTGGATCAGGACCATCCATAATCTATTATACAACAAACATTATACATTTATTCTAACTTATGCTATTTTTCTCCCGTTAATTCAAATTTACTTGATTTTTTGTGACCCTATCTGTATCTTATTCTCTAACCGTTAACCGATTTATTTAACTATTTTTATATTTATCGCTTAACTAACATAAGCAGTTTTTCCTAGTTACCGTTATTACAGACCGGGCTGATGAACAGGGTCCAAGGGTCGTTATAGTTAAGTATTCTCGCGACATGTACTACGTCCTTTTTTGATTAAGCGTAAGCTTTTCTGAACCTTGTAATTTATGTCGCTCAATTTCTCAGGTTATAAACTTCCCAGTCCGTTTGCTCAGTGTTTGTAAACATGCATAGCACGTTTGCGAGCGTCTTGTTCAGTCTTGCAGTCAATCCGTTAGAACAAGGGTGGTAAGCTGTCGTGAAGCTGCTTACTGTACCCATACTTTTTAAGAGGTTAGTTACTAACTCTGATTGGAAAGTTTGGCCTTGATCAATTAGCAAGTACCGAGATGCTCCATGTCGCATAATAATGTGCTCTAAAATGAATTTCACATTTGGGACTGATTTACCGCTTGGCAACGCTTGCGTTTCGGCCCAGCGGGTGCGTATTCCGTCGCGACAATTATCATCGTCTTCCCGTTTTTGCTTCTTCTGAATGGCCCTAAAAGACGGATCCCTATTTTATTGAAGGGGGTCGCTACTAAAATTGACTGGAGTAGCCCTTGCGGTTTCCGATGGTGTTCTCCTTTTTTGGCTTGGCAGTCGGAGCATTCATTCACGAAGGCTTTTACGTCCGTCTGGAGTCCTTTTCAGACTCATCCCATCCCTAACCTTATTTAGGGTTTTTGTTATTTCTAAATGAATTGACAGGGGTTCGTTATGATGATTAAATAAAATCTCTCCTACTAGGTTTCTCGGCATAACCAACAGATTGTCATTCCCCGTCAGATTTGCATTCTTCTGTTTGCCGAGGTCTCGTTCGTCGATCAAGTAAGTATAGAGGTCGTTGAACTCTTTTTCGTCTTCCAGTTCTGCTATCTTTGTAGGGTGTCGCGAAAGGCAATCTGCCTCCTTATGAGCTACCCCACTTTTGTGGATTATGATGTGATGAAACTATGATAACTTGATCGCCCATCTGGCCAACCTCCCTGTCGGGTCCTCCATGGTTTTTAACCAGCAGCAGGCATGATATTCCGTTATGATCTTCACACGCCTTTCATAAATTAGATGACGCAAATAACTCAAACACCAAATTACCGTGAGATTTTCCAACTCCGTTGTGGTGTAGTTTTGTTCAGCCTTCAAAAGCCCATTTGTTCACCCGTCCTCTCCTTCTTGTAGTAGGACTGCGCCGATTCCATAAGCGCACACATCCACTCTCATTTCGCATTCCTTGTTTTGGTCGAAGAAATTTAGCACTGGGGCTGATGTGAGCTTGAGTTTCAATTCCTCGAACCCCTTTTCCTGCTGTGATCCCCATACGAACATTGTTGTCTTCTTTGTTTTTTAATTTAATATTTAAATATTGAATTAAATTTATTGTTTATTATTTAAGTTCATAAATTTCGTGTATCAAATTTTCTGTATTATTTAATTTCATAAATTTCCTGTATTAAATTTTCTGTATTATTAAATTCTCATAAATTTTCTATTTAGTGGCACATACACAGGAAATTGTACGTCTTTTACTTTTTGGGATTCGGATAGTCCCTGATACCTGCCATTTATTTAGATAAAAAACTCAACAACCGAAGTCGTTACAGAGTAGAGTGTATAAACTAAATCTAAAGATACACAGCAGTAAATTCATATTAGTACATAGTATAATACTATACACACACAAGAAAAGTCTAAGGATATTTTGTTATATATTCATAACTTGAATAAAAAAATGCAATTTGTTTCAAATATTTTTTATCTTGTTAAGATATAAATAAGACACTAATTTCAGTAAAAAAAATTAAAAATACTATTTAAAAAAAAATTGATTTTCAATGCTTACACACAATTTTAAAGTTTCCACAAAAACTGACACTAACAATAAATTAAGTTCTAATAACAAGTATGACCTCCATGACTTCGTACTACAGCCCGACATCTATTGTTCATTGACAAAATTAAATTGTCAATATTTTCTTGCGGTATACTTGCCCATTCTTCTGTCAAAAGTTCCCTGAATCGAATTGCTGTCTGAATGTTGTTCATGTGCGGAGCAATTCTTCGTTGAAGCATGTCCCACACATGTTCAATTGGATTTAAGTCAGGGGATACTGATGGCCATGGCAAAACATCTATTCCCTCGCTGTCTAACCAGTTTGACACAATTCTTGCAACATGTTGTGGAGCATTATCATGCATGAGATGGAAATCATGTTCAACAGCCCCTGCAAATGGACGCACAATTGGTCTAAGAATCTCATCCAAATATTGCTTTGTCCTTAGAAAGCCATTTGAAAAAATTAAATCGGTTCTGCCGCCAATAATAATACCACCCCAAACCATGACAGTTCCACCTCGATATGCCGAAACTTCTTGGACGTGTCGCAAACGTTCCACATTTCCAGAACGTCTCCATACTCGTGTCCGACGAGTATCTCGATGAAATCCAAATCGAGACTCATCCGTGAACAAAACTGTAGCCCAATCATTAGCATCCCAGTATTGATAATTTTGAGACCATTTAAGTCTTGCTCTTTGTTGGACTCTGGAAAGGCGTGGACATCGGAGAGGTCGCCTAGAATGAAGATCAGCTTCTTGCAGTCGATTTCGCACAGTATCTCTAGAAATGGTTACGTTATGTGCCCGTTGTAACTCTTGAACTAACTCAGGCGCTGTAATTGTGGGTTGTCTTCGAGCATTAAGAACCAAAAATCTGTCCTGAGCTGCTCTGGTACTACGTCGACGACCTGGATGCTGTTCTGCCGGAGTTCCAGTTTCCCGAAAACGCTGCCATAATTGACTGATGACGCTTTGAGAAACTCTTAGGCAATCAGCCACTTCAATTTGGCGTACACCTCCTTGTAGAAGCCCTACCGCACGATTCATATCATCTAAAGATAAATGATGTCGTTCCATTTTATAACACACTTCTTAACTCACAATAAAAATAAAAATTAAAACCAAAATACAATTATAGTGAGTAAACTGAAAGCAAATAAAATTGTAAAACACTTTACAATTCAACAAAGAGTATGAGAATAAACTGTTGTATATTTTTCGCCATGTTTTTTATTTAATTTTTTTAATACATATAGATTAGGTTTGACCATCTATTTATTTCAAGTTGTTAAGTCTATTATATTCAACAGACTTAAAAAAATATACCAATTTTTTAAAATATCCTTAGACTTTTCTTGTGTGTGTATATTATGTTAAACAATACATTTAAGATATTTTAGCAAATTTTCTTTAATAATATTTACATTATCTTTATCACAGCTATTTTTTTGTCATACACTTTTCTCCCTTCGGCTCCTACTACGAAGCCTAGGAGTTTTAACTCTTCCTCCAGGTAAATACACTTAGTTGGTTTCAGCGTCAACCCTGCACTGCAAAGTACCTGAAAAGTTTTTTCAAATTTTTTCTGATGTTCTTTGATACCTTTTGAAAATACCGCTATGTCGTCGAGATAAATCAGTACTTCGCTCCACTTCATCCCTTGGAACACTGCATTAGTTAGGTTCTGGAAGGTCGCAAGCGCGTTGCACAATCGGAACGGCAGTACGTTGAACTCATACAATCCGTGCCCTTGCTCAATGAAGGCCGTAAGTTCCTTGTTCTCCTCTTTTACGTTTACTTGCCAGTATCCGCTGAAAAGGTTCAGGGTTGTGAAGTACCTGAACTTTTCAAGATACCAAGGTAGGTCGATTTCTTGGTAACGCTATTCAACTTCCGGTTATCCACGCAAAATTGTACGGTTTCGTCCTTCTTTTGCGCCAATACGACAGTACTCGCCCAAGGAGAGTGGCTGTTTTGGATAATCCCATCCTTCCATTTAACATCTCATTCATTTGTTTGTCAATGACCGGTCTCTCTGTGTGTGATACCCTATAAGGCTTACTCTTTATGGGTTTGGACCCTTGCACGTCGATTTCCTACTCGCACCATCCGGTTCTTCCCATAGTGGCTGTTGTCTTTGCGAATACGTCCGGGTATTCGCTTAGCAGCTTCTTTAATTGTTACTGTTTTTGCCGCGGTATTGCTGAGATTATTTTATGGTCTGCGAGCGTGACTTTGTCTTCACTTTTGTCCATGTACAATAGCATCTTCACGTCAGCGACTCCTTTCGACTATTGTATTTCGTAGTTTGACTTGTATTTTGTAAACTCGTATTTCTAGGACTTCCGCGGCGCTCTTACTGACTACACTTACTGGGGATCCTGTCTATAGCACAATTTCTATCCCTTCCTGGGGGTTTGCTGTACCTTTGACCGTCAGGATCTTGCTATATGCCCCCACTGCTTCATTTTCCGTGTAGAAGACGACATCTGGGCCATTTAGAGTCGTTCGCTCTCAAATGACACTCTGGGGGCTTTTCTCGGTACATGGACGCTATATGGCCGGGTCTATTGCATTTGTAGCATTTAGGCCTGCCGTCTGTCCTCCTTGTGTTGTATAGTTGTCCTCCTCGCGAACGTGCACATTCTTCCTCGCGAATGTGCATTATATCTGCTAATTGCCGCATTACTCTGCCTACCTTTATAACTGCCAGTATTGTAGTTATTGCCTTGATTGTCCTGTTGTTCCTGCCAGTAGTTGTTGCATAAAAGGTTTTGCCCCGATAGTTACCCTCTTTGTGACTGTAATTAGTGTTACCTTTGTAGTTTTCTAACGTTATTAGATTTACCCCTTGTGTCGGTAATCGATACCTTCCGTATTGATATTTTGGGATCTCGATCTTAGCGCCCAATTAGCGCGTATTAGCGCCGTAAAAATTATAATTAGCAACTGATAAATTATTTGATTTAATTATGGAAAAATCTCAAATCTGCTGTACAATAATGTTTAAGAGACATAAAATGACAGAAACAATATTCTTCAAAGCTTTTGGTTACTGTAAGATATGTCGAACTCATTTTCAATTTTTTGTAATCAATAAACCTGAAATATCACATTCTCGTTCTCTTATTACAATGTTTTGCACACAAACAAATTATTCAAGTTTATGTCAATAGTTTAAAAGAAAACGACAAATAAAAGGAAGAACAAAGCAACAAACTGGAGACAAATTAAGTCATGGATGTTTAGCCATTAATTGGAGAAGAGAAGAAGTTCTTCAACTTGAGTGTACAAATAATAATGAATAATCAAATTTGTATATCTTAAATGTTTTAAGAAAATGCAAGCAAAAAACTAATGCAAAGAAAATTGGCATAATTTTTGACAAGTGCCCGTCTAACATACTTTTATATTCAATTGTAATTTATTTAGAAGGGCAAAATGGTCAGGTTTCAGTAGCCAAATGCTTCTGAAAGATACAATACTGCATTTATTTGTCTTTGGCTGAGTGAGTGGATTGCTGCTGGTGCAAAAATTCAAAAAGTTGTAACGTAACTACTGATCATGATGTACGCTTTGTTAGAAGCTGTGGCTAGAGCATTTGGCTAGTCTAGTTTGAGGCATTACATTAAGACGTGTTTTAGTTGTATATTATATAAAGAAAAAGCTCCAAATTGCTTTATTAGAATAGACTTTGCTCATATAATGAGAATAATTAGCAAATGGAAATCTCTAAAGAAAAAAACAAAATTTTTGCGAAGATTCTATATGAGATCAATAGCGTATTTTCTAAAAAGTACTGAAATACACACCGCAGAATCATTCATTGAGCATTACTTGAGGTTACATTGAGGTTACTATCCACTTGCAATAGTGAACATGTTCAATCTAATGTTCAAACTTCATTAAAACATCTAAAAAACTTAATTGCCGGAGAAATTTCCACCAATATTATAGAAGATAAAGAAATCGTTGATGATCCTGAGCACCAGTATGAAAAAGAAGATTTCAACAACAAGAAATTGATTGACTAGCTGAAAGTGATTAAACATCGAACAGAAGACCGGAGCAATCGGAATCAAGAGAAAGTGATGATCCTAATTATTATTATAATCCCTGATTCACAAAAGACTTCATGAGATTTTTGAAAACAATTTTTCTATGGTCAGCTTTAATGAAAAATGTGATTAACTATGGCAACCTAACTGCCTCCTCAGCTATTGTTGAAAGCTATTTTAAAGACTTACAGAAAATACGTTTTAAAGATGAAAATCTACCCATACGTGCAAAAACATTTGTCATAAAACATATTAAACATATTAAAGGAGCAATTAAACTCACTATGTTGAAATCGGAACTACCAATGAGTAAGTAACAAGCGGATGTTCAATCTAAAAAGATTATTAAACTAATTTTGCTTTTTATTAGATGTAGAAAATGAAGGAACCGTATCAAAAACGAATTCGATCATATCTTATAATGAAGTGGACATGAATGAGCTGGAACATACTAACATTTATAATGATAAAGAAAACGTCACTAGTTGTGTGTTGATTTGTTTTAAAACTTTTTGAAATTCTGATTTTTTTTATACAAATTAAAACAATTATTAATTAAATTATTTATTAATAAAAAATAATCAGAGTCTAAGATTAACAAATAAAAATATATTTTTTAAATTTAAATATGTTTTAGGTGAAATATACTTAGAGAAATCTAAGAACAACGATGACGACCAAGTTTTGCCAGACGGTATAGACAGTATGTTTACTTGTGAAGAGAAATACATGAACTTACTTATTTTTAGACTTAATACAAGAAGTGGTCGAGAATTGGGCATTACGAGAAAACTCTCCACAGCGTATTCTTACTAAGGATCTGCATCTTCATGCTTACAAAGTTCAATTTACTGAAGAACTGAAGCTTACTGACCACGTAGAATAAAGATAGTTTGTTGGATGGATTATAGAACAACAAGAAGTGGATGCCGATTTTTCGAACAAAATTATTTTCAGCGACGAGGCTCATTTTCATCTTGTTGGCTTTGTTAATCGACCAAATTGTCGCATTTGAAGCTCAAAAAATTCACAAGTGCTTGTTGAGAATCAAATGCATCCACAATGTGTTACTGTTTGGTGGGGATTTTGGACCCGAGGCATTATTTTACTATTCATTTTTGAAAATGCAGATGGTCGGGCTATAACAATTAATATTGCCCGCTACCATAACTTGATAACCCAGTACTTTGTCCCAAATTCCCCAAATTGCAAAATATGGATGTGGACGACATGTAGTTTCAAGAAGACGGGGCCACATGCCATACAGCCCGAGAAACAATTCAATTACTGTACGAGTCATTTTCTGGGCGTGTAATTTCTCGTTCTGGTGATCAGAATTGGCCGCCCAGATTGTGTGATTTACCGCCATTCACTTTTTCAAAAAACTCTCATAACATGGCCATTTTACAGGCGCTAATTATAATTTTTACGGCGCTAATTATTCTGCAAAAATTGGGGGCTAACTTCATGCACGGACTGCTTCTAATTAGTTTGAAAAGTCCCCAAAAGTCCCCAAATCGCTAAGTCAGCGCGGCGATTGACCTATCGATCAATCGTCGCGTCGACTTCCGCTCGCAGTTCCATTGACTCGAGCGCGGTTCAATTAACCGGCGTCGCTGACTCCGCGCTATCGATGCTCCCTCAGTTATTGATGAGTTCACTAGCTGAAGAGTTTTCGTGACAATATATTTATTTGTATTGAAAGGGTTTGTATTAATAAAAATAACATTTATTATATTCTGAGCACACTAACATCAATTTGAAAATCGCCAAGGTTATCATCGGAAAAGGCACTTTAACTTTTCTTAAGTAACCGTTATGGTTTTCGCTTTTTATATATCGACCTTTCTGGATCGATACCAAAACTAGACTTTGGCATCTCTCAAACTTTGCTACTGTCTGTGTTTTTGTTGTTTTTTGTTCCATTGATAATTTTTTCGTATCTCTACATAAATACCAAATTTATTACTTTCTCTTTTCTTACGCCCTGAATTCTTCTTGCTTCAATTCAAACATAACAACCTTTAAAACTGTCTCTTTTTGTAAATCAAAATTTTCGTAAATTACCAATTGTTATTCATCCTTTCGGTTTTCCTAAGTGTATACATAACGATAATAATAAATTAACTCCAAAATTGTTGTGTAAACCCAAATCATTTGCACAATAATGTGGATTGATTTAGGCGTCTCTTATCTTGGCACTACATACCGCACATCCCCTTAATCTTTTTTCTCCCTTTACACGAAACCTTTCTTAAACTAAAACATTACTTTCCGTTTATCATTGTTAGTCCTCATGTCACATGGCCTTCTTCTCTTGTTTTTTGTAGTATGTAATCTACTTCGTTGTTGCAACCCGGAGACCAGGGGTCTTTGATCGAGCGGGTCACCAGGAATGTATGGGCGCAGGATTTATGCGCACTATCCGTGAATTGGCATACGTACTGTGGCGCGTAGTGGTTATGCCTGCGGCTGAGGGGGCTGGCCCTGCGGCATGTACCTGCAACGCCGGCATTTCCCAAAACGCAGGGGTACGTTCCGCACCCCATGCGTTTTGTTGCGCGCTTGGGATGGACCAACTTGGGATCACCTAGTATGTAGTACACGCTGCTTCCCGAGGATGTCGCAGCTCGTAACCCATTTGAGGCAGGCACATTTTTGTCCCTCGTGCTTTCCCCTTTGCCGTTCATTGCAACGTCGTCTTTATCTCCTGTACGTTCCCCGACGTTCCTTTCGCCGTCCATTACGGCATCGTCCTCGTCTCTCGTGCTACCACTCCCTGCAGCTGCCTGCTTTGTCGATAGCTTCTGCGTCATCCCTGTATGAGCTGATCAGTCCTAACGCTTGTTTGAACTGATGTGGTAAAGATGGTCACCACCGCCGGAGTTGCCAAAACCCCGATTGCCATTCTGCTCCCGGTGTGGTTACCGGGGTCGTTTCTGGCGGGTCTGCACGTATCGGATGACTGTATGGAGTGCTCAGAAGTGCGCCGGCAACAGGCGAAGATAATCTTGGCTCAGTTTATTTATTGGCCGGCTGATCGTTGTTTTTGATGCGCCAGGTTGTCCTGTTGGCGTGCTCTCAGTTTTAATTTAATGATATACGTTTTATTCACATAACCATGATACTAGAAACCAGGTATGTTCTTAACGCCGACGCATTCTCGTCCAGTTTGCGCATTTATCTACTTTCGGCCATCTTTAAAAATTGCCGTCAAATGTATTTATTACCTTTGTGGCAAAAAAAGAGTCGCTACGGCATCACTGCGGATATTTCGATGGTTTTTGGGCGCAGACAAGCCATACATTTCCTCCAGAGGATGACGATTATTTAAATTTTGCTTCAAAATGAATGGAACACATTCGAGCTGAAAACCAAACATTTTGTGTTTGATTATTTAATTTATCAAATAAACAATTAAATTACTTACGATTTTTCGAATCACATGTTTCTATTCCTGCCGCACTAATCCATTTATCGCGAAAATGTTTGTTTGTTGGCAGAGAATACATTTTTACTTTCTGATCGTCGTCTGTGCTTGTGTTTCCCACGTTTCGAGTATTGTTTTTGCAATTTACTACTATACAAACAGCCATCGTTGTTTGTTTACAAAATTAGTAAATACAAAATGGCGGCAAGCAGATGAAATCAACGGCCAAAATGCTCTCCCCTCCATAGCGCAAAGTGCGCAAGAACATACCTTGTTTCTAGTATCATGCACATAACATACAATATTTTTATATAACACAATATTTTTATACGATGTTTTATATGTAATATGCGATACTACGATCTTGATATTTTTTATACGATGATTTTATGTTATATATTTTATTTTTATGTAATACTATTTTTCCCACAATACAAATAACCTAACCTAACCCAACTTAACTGATCCTACAACGATATGCAATAATATAATCTAAACTAAAAAAAAGAAATAGTCAAATAATGATTTTCAATAATCTTCAGTAATCTTCAATAATTATGCTTGCACTTAAACCTACGCCATTCTAAATGGCGTAGGTTTAATAAATATCTACTGCCTAAATCTGCCTACCTGTTTAATTGTACATAAACTAGAACCTCTATGAATACAATAAATCGATATTTTTCCCAATTTATTTAATCCTATTTCAATTTCATTTTGTGGGCGAGCGCGGCCGCTTCCAGGGCTTACTTCTCATTAATCATCTACTAATTAGTTAATTAGGTTTTAGATTAGTGACAATAACTATCTTACGGATTTTGATCGCCTGACAGGGGTACCATTTAACGCTTCGGGCATTTGCGAGATAAATGTTAAGATGGTAGTCATGTTAGTGTAATCCACTTTTGTGTGCCATCATACTAACTTTTGTCCATGAACAGGAACTTTGTTCTTCTTCACTTACTCCTACTTTTATCTCTTTCTTTAATTTTTCTTCTGGTCGGGCCTCTTCTTGGGCGAGGTATGCTACCTCTAAGAACAGCAAGGTGTTCCACATTAACATAATGGAATCACTGTGGTAGCAGTACTTCTCTCCCTAGGGGAGTTGGTTTTTCGTCATTGACTGGCTGGCTTCCTAGATGTCTCTCAAATTCTCCTTCTGGCTAGTGCGATTTAGGTGGGGAACCTAAATCGTCCAATTAAAGTTGAAGAACTCCGAAAACTTGGTGTATATCAATTTGTGAGTCGCTTTTGTAGAGTGGATTTTCAGCAATTTTAACTTGGACCACATTGCTGGTAAGATGCGGGTCGTAAGTGAGTCTACATTTGTCTTGTCTACACGGAAATCTTCTTTAGTCGTGGCTTTTCCTCTTCTTTTTGCTAGCACATATTGTTCGTAGGCTTTTGACGATGGATATCGCTTTAGACGCATGGCAGGACAATAGTTCCTTAACTCTTCCACAGTTGATCCAAGAAATAACTTTCTTGCTTGGGATGGCTAACACTTGGTTTACTTGGTTGGCGGAGCCTGGTAAGATTTTCTTGATGTTGGTTGCACGACATCCACTCAGAAAGTTAAGATAATCCGTTTCTGGTTTGTATAGTTATCGTAGAATGAGGTGATCATTTAGGCTTTTTCTCTAATCTTTTTGTTCTTTAGGTCTCTAGCCATCCCTGCTACTAACCCTTTGACGGAGTGGATGTTCTGTTTTATTTGGTGAATAGCCGCAGCTTTTGAATTTGGTGAATAGCCGTTTTTCTGCACTCCCGAATTCTGCCTCCTTACTGTTTCGACCGCCAGGACTAATCGGGACCATCCATGGATCATTGTACCGAAGTATGCGGTTAACATGGCCCACATCCTTCTTTGACTTTGGGTGGGTCCCTTTTATACTTCATAATTCAGATCACTTATTTTTTTATTGATGTGGGTAGGACGGAACCAACGTAATAAAAATTTCTCACTGCGTCCGATTTTCCGCACTGGTGTGAAAACTTTAAATTTATCACCAATCGAAAACTCCATATGCATATGTCCATCGTCATCGCGATTTCAATTTCTTCTACGGCTAAGGACTTATCTGCTGGGGATATTTTTCTAATTATGTTTGAGTCCGTGCCTGTATTAAGTTGAATCATTGTTACTTACACTTGGCCCTTCCTCCTAAGGAGTCGCGTAGTCTGTAGAGACGATACGACGATTTTGGATCTAACACAAAAAAATTGGAAATGGGGCGAAAAACGTAATATTTCTATTTTTGGGTCTTAAGTAAGATCGTCGGAGAATTCCGAAGCTGATTTTGCTTCTCAAATTTTGGCATCCGAAACAAACTTCTCACCAGAGAAGAAATTTAATTAAGACATCGGGGCCTAAAAGTTGTCATTCTATTTAACACTTACTTATTTTTACTGACATTCCGAGAGTTTGCGATGCTAAAGCCTTTTTATGCTATTTGGATAAGACCAAACCTTTAAGAGACTTGGATAATTTTGCCGACTTTTAAGAAGGCCTTACAGAAAGGCTTCACCACAGTCGTTAAGTAGGTGAAAAAACGCAACTTTAGCAGACAGTGTAATTGATACATATACCTTCACGGCGCACTCTACACGTCATGCCTCCACGTCGGCAGCAGCTGACAGGGGTGTAGGTTTAGATGTTATTAGAAAGACGAAGTTTTACCAAAGGTCCTTGGTTAACAAAACCGTTTTTGCTATGGCTATTGTTGATTCAACGACCGATTGATAGCTAAATTATTTGTATTACTATTTCTATTAAAATAATACATTGATTATTTTGTTCAAAATTTTTACTTATTTATTTATTTACGGGTCAGACCCATGATTTAATTACATACAATTACAACCAGTAGCTTTTAGCTTTTTGTTCTTTACAATAAACAATACAGTATCAACACAAGAAAAATACACAATAAGAGAAAACAGACTATATAATTTTGAATTTGTACAAACGCTTTAGACCGTCCAGGTTTATATTAAATAAATCAACCGTACAATTATTGGCATTATGTGCGATTCTATTAATAGCCACTTGGGCACCAAAGTTAGTTCTATGTGGTTCAATATAAAAAGTAATAGAATTCCTGAGCGACCTGGGAGGAACATCAAAATTAATCAAGTTAATCAGGTCAGGGCAATCAAACAAATAATTTACAATTTTAAACATTACGACAACGTCAGACTTCTCTCTGCGGAATGATAGAGTATGTAAGCCAGTCAGGCTAAGTAAAAACCCATAGTCAGCATCCAAATTGTTGCTTTTGTACGATATAAAACGTAAAAATTTGCGTTGGACTCTTTCAATTCGATCGACATGCACCCCATATGACGGGGACCAGATGTTAGAGGCATATTCAAGATGAGGCCTGACAATAGATGTGTATAATTGCTTGATTGCCACAATATTGGTAAAATCTCTTGTATTTTTAAGGAAAATGTTTAGTTATTTAGTAAGTTATGCTTAAAATTAAAGTAGATAATTATTAAGATGTAACTTTTTTTAAACATCTACCACTAGTGATCTTCGAGTAAGAGGCGCTAATATAATTATGAGATCAAACGAACTTACTTAAGTAAAATTTGATCTTAATTATATGAAGCGCCTCGTCGAGAAGATCATTCCCAACCCTACCAATTTCATAGGAAATGTCTCCCTTTTCTTCAGTTAAAACATGGCTTGAGTTACAAATCAGTGAGAATTTATGCAGGCGGCGGAGTGGTGTCGCACCAGGGTCTGGATATTACCACCGAATAAGACTACTACCAGTAGTGATCTTCTCGACGAGGCGCTTCATATAATTAAGATCGAACTTCACTTAGGTAAGTTCGTTTGATCTCATAATTTGTAGTGCTAATAATGCTGAAATATTATATGATTATATTGATTATTGTGAATAAAATCAATTGTAAGCAGTGTAAAGCACGTCATCACGATAGAAGATAGCTGCTCCTCCAGTTACTTAAGCATTATATTTTATTGCTGGCGTCTTTAAAATATTGTAATTTTATTGCACTACGTTTTACGACAGTCCAATAATAAATTTTAAAAATGATCTTTTGCGTGTTGGTGTTAAATCCGTTACGCGTAAAGATAATCTGAAAACACATCTTTCGCAAACTTGTTAAAAAAAACCTTTTCTGTGAAAAATGTGGAGAAATGATGTAAAAATCATATCACTTCTAAGCGTGTTAAGCCAAATCAACCATCCACCAGTGGTAAGTTAAAATATTTGTAATTAAAAAAAAATGTATAAGACTATGCCGTTTTTGTAGCATGCGCTTCTGAATCTGCCAACTTTACCAATTCGCTATTTTGTCAGATCAACCTTCAACCAGTGGTAGGCTCTAACATTTTTATTTATACCAAATTTGTTTGTATTATTGCAACAGCCAATTATTGCGATGTATGTGATATACATTTTCATAGCCGGGTTAAATATCATGATCATTTGCGAAGCTTGGTTCATAAATCGCGAGTATGTGTTAAAGTTGATGATATGACTGTCGTGGGGTTGATAAGGAATGCTTTTTAATCTAGAATTAATAGTTATCAAATTTCATCTGATGCCGTAAATTCGATAACTGTTAATGAGTAATTGGAGAGTGTAAAGCCAAAAATACACCAACTGCTCACCAGATCACTGGAACAACATAGGCATAATTATAAATTAGGGTTCTTCAAATAAATTAGTTTAAAAATTTCATCTAATTAAACCACGTAATGTAAATACTGAAATATTTATTTTAATAATAGTATTATCTATTTACATACAGTAATACTAAGCAGTTGTTTCTTTTTCACTATAAAAATTGTCGATAACTTCTTCGTCTATGCCATCAATTTGTGCAATACGTCGATCATCTACTTTAGATTTAGATTTATCTTGTTTTTTAGCCACAATTATATGATCATGTGTTTTACTTTCAAGATTATCAATATCTTCTTTCTCTTGTTCATCAGTGTATCCTTTTGTATAACCTTTCACAATTGTTACTTTAGTAGGTTTTGATTTCTTCATATTTCTCTTCCGATTGGATTCGTTGATATCATCCTCGTCAATATCGTTGATTTCTTCAGTATCTAAATCTTGACAATGACAAGGATCACAAATATCACCCCCACAAGGAACCTTTGCAGAGCATCCACAATCAGTTAATCCATTATCTATGCATCTTATGCAAGTACATGTAGTCAAAGTCTGAGACGATATATTAAAATGCAAAATACTTCTTTGAATTTCGGCATCTACCATAGCATATCTATGTGTATTCACACCAACATGAACAAGTGAAGGGGAGGATTGAATACCAATATGATGTTTAGTTTGAGGACATAAACAAAGATCTACACTGGAAAATTTACATTCTTTAATTTTGGGTTTGCAAGTGCACGCTTTCCAAGGTGGACATTTGTCACACAATCTTGTTGGTTGCGTAACTCCTTTACAACAAAACTTAGCAGGGCATCTTTGGTATATGCTTTTTGGACTTCCATATTGTGGTGATGATGAACAACAAGTATAACAAGCTGAGTTCAACAATTTTTTACCAAAAAATAGAATGTCAATATTGTCTCTATATTCAAGTTCAGGAGCATTTATATCCATCAGAACTGATTTGAATTTCTCTAAAAATAATAATAATAATTAATTTAATAATTAATTTAGGCATCTTTTGTGGAAAACATTTTATCGGGTTATTTAAAAATGTTTTTTTAAATTTTAACTAGGAACCAAATTTGAAACAAATCTAAGCGATAAAGTTAAAGCGTGTGTAGAAGAGATGAAAAAGTGAAAACTGTGTTGTAGGTACTCTATTTTAATGAAACTATTTGAAGCAAGATTTAAAATTACCAATATAAAACAATGTTTGAAGTAAATCCTAGAACTATTAGTATAAGAGGTGTGCTGATGAGTGTTAAAAACATGAATTGAAAATTCTAGCCTATTTTTGATTAAACTAGTTGAAATTATATTTAAATTATATTTAAATGTATTAATAAAAAACAAATTTGAAAGAAATCAAACTGTCAGGAGTCTATTAAGGGTTATAATTGTAAAATGTAGGTCCTAGTATAATTTCAATTAAATTAACTAAATAAAGATAAGTTAAAATTACTACTGGAATCCAAATTTGAAAGAAATCTGAGCATTTTGCCTGTAAAAGGTATACTAAGGGTTGAAGTTGTAAAATAAGGGTCGCATACTATTTTTAATTAGATTATTCCTAAAAATAAATTATTTATATTATTCGTAAATATGATTACAATATATAGTAGAAACAAAATATGACGAAATTCCGAACTATATGACTCAAACGATATATGGGGGTGGGGGTGTGTGATAAGGGTTGTGGATTATTTTTAATCACTCATTATGTAAGTATATATAAAATAACTAATGGAAAATGGTGGGTTATACTGACATATGAAAATCAAAACACCGTCAATTTTTGAACAAATAATTTAAAGAACAAACAGGCTACAAGGGGTTATTTTTAGGGGGTAAAACTTTCACCAGCATTTTTATCAATGTATCCTTAATATGTATTCCAAAATTGGTTCAAATCAAGTATTTCTCCTGACAGGTTCAGGTACTTCTCCTGACAAGTATTTCTCCTGACGTTACAACTTATGCATTTTTACATCTTTTTGAACATTCAACCCTTAATAAAAAAGCAACTCTTAAAAAAACTCCATATTTTTAAAAAGAATTTATCACTTAGGGTATACACAAAACATATGTTCAATATTTGGTAAAAATCGGTCTGCATAACTTGAGAAGATTAAGTAGATCCACCGATTTTGCCATTTTTAGCATGTTTTTTGGCCTATAACGCGCAGTTCTTTGAGAATCAGGACTCAAATTGGGTTATAATCGGGTCAGTGCATTCCGAAATATAGTGGTTTAAAGAAACCGACCGACCGACCGACCGACCGAATCTTAATTGTATCCAGATCAGCGATGTCTTTACAGTTTCTAATAATAAAGCTAAGCATGTGTAAGGATAAGTTGCAAATTTGCTGTGTAGGCGAGCAGAAAGTCAATTTGCAATCAAAGATCCCTACCAAGAATATCATTTACTCGTGAAAGTACAATGTCATTTATTATGTAGTCATAAGGAATAGCGTACATTTTTCTGGTAAATGACATTGTTTTACATTTGCTAATATTGAGAGGTAATTTATTGTGAAAGCACCAAAGAGCCACATTATCAATGTCACTCTGCAACAAATAACAGTCTTGCAAATTTTTGACAGTGTAGAACACCTTCAGGTCATCAGCGTAGAGTAAACACTTTAAGACCTTCGAAAGGTCGTTAATAAATATAAGGAAAAGTAGTGGGCCCAAGTTAGATCCTTGTGGGACGCCCGATGGTGCAACATAGGGTTCAGACTCTACACCCATGAAGTGAACGTATTGTACAAGATCCTACAAATATGATTTTAAAACTAATACTAGATCATTAGACACATCAAAATTGCTTAACTTCTTAAGTAACCTAAAGTAATCAACCTTGTCAAACGTCTTACTAAAATCAGTGTAGACCGACTTGATGTCGGGCGTCGAGGACATCAGATACAGACTGTGTAAAGTGGGCCAAATTGGTAGCTGCGCTACGGCCTTTAAAAAATCCGTGTTGAGTTACGGTAATTTGATGTTTAACAAGAATGTTAATGTCCGTCAAAAAAATCTCAAACATTTTTAAAAAATTGGAAATAATAGATAAGGGTCGATAAATGAGACTATTAGTTTGTTAACCACTTTTAAATATAGGACAAATCCTCGATTTTTTTCCACATTGACGAAAACTTTTTATTTTTTAAGATTAAATTAAATAGAACAATAATAGGAAAGAGCAGCGCCTGAATATTGCTTTTAATGATCTTGGCAGGAATCTGATCAGGACCCATAGCAAAATTGTTTTTCAGTTTTTGCGACGCATTTAATATGTCTAGATCAGAAATGTTATCAAAAAATTGTGTGCTGTTAGATTGAGACTCCTGTACAAGCTCTTCAAAATCACCCCCCGTAGAAACAGTATAAACACTACTAAAATGTGAGGCAAAAGCATTTACCGAGGCATTTACTATATCACTAAGTTTTTCAAGATTTACACCGCCCGAATACATACGCTCTGGAATTGTAAAAGCATTCTTTTTCGATTTACATATGACCAAAATTGTTTAGGGTCAGATTTCATATGTAAACTGGAATCCAAAACAAATTGTTTATAAGAAATAGTTGATTGTGATTTTATAGTTGAAGCTAATAAACTTTTCTCTTAAATAATTTGTTTTGATTTTCTTTAATTTTTGCAAAGTATTTTCTTTTTCTTTTATAAGTTTAATCAGCGCTGCATCAAACCAAGGTAGATTGTTTTTTCTGCTCGAGATATTTCCATAGCAACAAACCATTCGTATTAAAATAAAATTATCCGATAAAAATTGTACCTCTTGAGCATTTACCCCCGAAAAAAGTGTATTTATTTTAAAAAATATTTCGAACAAGAGCACACAAGAGCAATATCTTTTTGTCATTCGTCCAGTTGGCGCCCTCGCTTAGCTTGTGCAGCCAACTTCTGGGCGTATGAGAAAAAAACTCTTGTACTAAAAATAAGTAATTTTTTTAATAAAAAAAATCGTACAAAAATATTTTTATACTATTTGTGTTAAAAGTGATTTTATTTTATTCGTAGGATACTCCACTCGCTAGGCTCGTTCCATAATCATCTCAACTCACAAATTAAATTTTCACCGCATGTCGCGCCGTCAAATATTTCACTCTCGTGCTCTAGTGTAGCACTTATATGCACGCTATACGTATACACAAATAACTATTGTTTCGCAAAGCATTAAAGTGCATTTTTTTATTACAAATATCCATAAATAAAAACGCGCAAAAAATGCTTATAATGCAGAATACACCTTGCATTTTTTCCGAAATCAATTGGACCTACTTCTTGAGAAATCTGTGCATTTAATTTACAGATAAGGCAACTTTTAGCAGAAGTAAAGTTAGAAGGCACAATAGTCATCAATGGGCTACATAATATCCTCATAATATTTTTCCGAATCATCCTCAAAGCCAAATTGCATTGAATGTTTGGGCGGTAATTTTAGATCTTTTGCATTGCCTAGGCGTAAATTATTTGTGGTTTTTGCAAGGTAGTTTGCAAAAGTAATGTTCCGATTTTATTGGAAAATGTTTCCGATGCTTCCGATTTTATGGTAATTATTGTTATCCACTTAATCAAATTAATAAATTTAAAATCTAAGGATTACGCCTAAAAATTAATTGAGCAATTTCATTTCTTCTTGTCTGTCCTCTAAGTCTTGTATGATCTTTTTCGAGATTTTCAATTAAACCGTTGGCATTGTTATACAGAGGAAATCCGGGAAAATCATCTATTGCATCTTTCAAATATTTTTGCGATGTTATGTAAAATAACGCAACATACAATTAATTTTGGCGCCTTTTTATTACACATTATTATTATACTGCAAATGTCCGAAAATTGCTTAATTACAGATTTTCCGATTGCTGGATTGGTAGAGGAATTAATGGTCCCATTGCATGACCTTAACGTTTGTCAGACCTGAATCCGTTGGACTTCTTTTATCAGGAACTATAAAAGATAATGTGTAATGTCAATTTATAGTAGAGAAGAGGTCATTGAACGGACAGTGGTTGCTGATAAAATAAAATTAAAAGTCTCGGGGAATAAAACGTGTTAATTTTACTATTAGATATTGGCTTCAATTGTGTTGTCCAGAAGATGGCCAACATTTTAAACAATTTTTGTAGTTGTATGTAATTGTAGTTTGTTAGTGTAATTGTTTATCTTTTTAGGATTTTGATCCTCTTGTAGGAGCAAGGCGAATAAATTTCTCCATTTTGCCTGAAAATTACAAGCATTTAACTTCTCTCTGGACACCACAGAAAACCTTGCTCTTAAGCGAAATTTAAACCCGCAACCTCCGAATGCGAGGCAGTGCTAACTCGCACTCGCCCACCTTGGTTAGTGTAGTTGTTACATCTAATATTTTTTAGTACGTTTTAGAAAATTTATGAAATGAATTCTTTCTTTAATTATTCTTTCTTCTTCTTTAATTATTTACGTAATTTTATTTGAGAGATAATCGTAAGGTTTAAACTTAACATAAATACTAAACATAAACCACATATTTCATCAAATTTCCAACATTCTCCGTTAGTATCAAGGTATGATTGTGCACCAATTGTGGTACTGTTGACCCCATCTAAAAGTGAACGATAAATTTTTCTATTGTAATAGCAACTTTACATGAATAGCAAGTAACAGAATCACATGCGAACCATGAAATACGTCCAAATAAACTATTGCATACATCAATTTTTAAAATAGTGCACCAATGAACAAATACTAATTTTAATTAACAAAAATTGCATTAAAAAAATTTCAATTTTTTGACTGTTAATTCTTTTTCTACTATAACATTTAGTTACAGATTGGCAAATAATTGAATAATATAATTTTACAAATCACATCACATCACATCACATCACATCACAGCACATCACATCACATCACATCACATCACATCACATCACATCACATCACATCACATCACATCACATCACATCACATCACATCACATCACATCACATCACATCACATCACATCACATCACATCACATCACATCACATCACATCACATCACATCACATCACATCACATCACATCACATCACATCACATCACATCACATCACATCACATCACATCACATCACATCACATCACATCACCTCACATCACATCACATCACATCACAATCACAATCACAATCACAAATCACAATCACATCACATCACATCACATTTTAACAGTAAATGGCCATAAACGCTCATATTAATTTGTCGATTTATTTATTTGCAGCATATGTCTATTATTAAAATATGATAACATAAGTTCAATTTATTGATGCATTGATTCAATTTTCTTCATTTCATCTTCTAACTCATCTTTATTTACTGCTTTACCAGGTATATGCTTTTCGTTCGTTACTACGTCTTTACTATCTCTGGGTTCACCGTCAAATTTGCTTTTGCTTTTTGCTGTTTTCGTACAACTACAGTCTTTTGAACAATCTTCTTTTTTTTGTTTTTCCACGCACCTTACACATGTACAAACTGTTAATGTTTGCGTTGAGGTACTTATATCTACCTCGCTCATTTGAACCATAGCATCCTCAACCGCAAATGTATGAGTATTAATGTATACATCTAAAATATACGGAGTTTTTTGAGTTGCAACTGATACAGTTTTACTTGAACATGTGCATAAGTTTAATGGCGTATAAGAACAAACAAGTGGATTCTTCTTGCAAGTACACGACTGCCATGGTGGACATTTCTGACAAATATTTTGTAATATTTTAGAACAACAACAACTTGATGTCCCTGATGAAGATTTGCAGGAAGGAATGCAGGAATTTCGTGTGCTTGGACACTTACTTTTACAGCTACTGCACTTGAGCAAGTCATTATCATTGCACCAATTTATTTCAGCTTGACATGAATTTGGAGTGCAAGAACACAATCGTATTGATGGCGAATTTTGCTTTTGGACATATGGTTTTTCAAAACAACTTAACGAAGAACAAGCATGTGGCAGGCATGAACACAGTTGTTGTTCTTCAAAATTCTTATGTGTTACACATTCTGGTACATACGATCTAGATCGAGGTGGGGTATATGAACAATCTGTTTTGCATTTACAGCAATTTTTAGGAAAATGTTTATCTTTTGGAAGTTCATTCTGATTATAACAACTAGGAGGACACGAACAGGGTTCAGTAAAGCAAATAGAGCATTTTGTCTTACAAATATTTGAAGTCAAATATTTTATTTTTTTACTAAGAACATATTTAGGTAGAAATAACTTGCAACATGTTTTTTGTAAAAATGGTTTCTTGCATTTACAATTGGTAATCAATTGTGAACATTTTTTGCATTTTTCTAGAGTTTTTTTTTTAGAGCATGATTCGCAAGAACCTTTATTTACAGTATATTTTTTTAGACAACACCGATCATAATTTGGCATTCCTGTTTTTGATAAGCAGCACCCTTGTAAATGTCTAAGAGCTGTTGATTGTGGATCAGGGTTTGAGAAGATACATGCATTTCCAGACAATTTACTATTTTGGGTACAACAGCGAGATTTTAAAATTTCATTTGGTGAATATGAGTGTCCAGGGTCAGAGCTTGTAATTGATTGATTAGCATATGACTTTGGTATTGGGCAACATGATGAAGATGTAAAATTAGGTAACTTTGAATACATTGAGTTAGGAACAGAACTAAATTGCATTGGTTCTGGAGTTTTATCCAAACCGTTTGATATATAACTTGATGATGGCAAGCCGAATTGTTTTTGGTTTCTACAATTCCTTGATGGTGTACAAACAGGTATTAGATTATTTTCATAAGGGCAAGTATGTAACTTTTTCAAGTTGCATTTGGAGCAGTTTGGTTTACCACAATTATGATTGCATTTAATTGAAGATGAATAGTAATTTCGTGTACGGCTTTTTTGTCGTGGACAAATAAATCCAGTGCTTTCTTCGGCAATTTTTGCATACATGTTCTTTTCTAAACATGTCATAGGTTTCGTGCATGTGCAACATTTGGTATATGGTGTAGGCAAACATGAATCTTGAGGGATGTCAAATCCACATTTCTGACATGTACGAATAACTAAAACAAATTTAGAAACAAAAATTATTTGAAAAGAATTATCTTATTAAACAAGAATTTTTCATTGTTAATTTGAGAGATAGTGTCGAATAATTAAATATAAAACAAACTATTAACCGGTCTTGTTAACATTTATTTAACTTCTTCAGATTCTAAAACAATTTCTAACGAATCAAAAATCCTACTACCATGTATTATTATTATTAATTAAAATTCAAATTTATTAGTGGGAATTATTGGACCAGAAATTAGAAAAACAGCTTGAAATAACTGACTAGTTTCGATTTAATCTAAATCTTCTTCAGAGTCTACAATTAACAGAATTCAACAATCAGATTAACACATACAAAAATCACATTTACATTTACAAGACGTATTACGAGACTTATTTTAAATTAAAATTAACTTCAATTATTTTTTATTTTATTGTAAATAAACATGGACTTACTAATCATCTAATTTAACATTAACAAATTTGTAGAACATTGAGTGTCTGTATTTAGTTAATTTATCCAAGTAACCAAATACCATATCACTGACGTTCGTTAACTCTTTGATTACAATTATTCAATTGCGTAGTATACAAACAGTTGTTTTCTATACTACACTATCGAACATCAAAAAATAGTCACGTAGTTAAAATCAACCAACCAATTGTATCAAATAACTAAGAAGGTGCCAAAATCACCAATATCGATCAAGTACATGTAGAGAATAATTTTAACTTATAAATCTATTTGAAAGTGGTTTGGAAATACCTGTTCAACTCTAGATTTAACCAGAAAAATTATATCATTTTTCAAGTGTGTTGATCTTCTTTATGTGATTCTCCATTAGTCTCAAATCCTTCTTTGTCGAAATTCTATAATTGTAGGTGATGTCATCGTAAAAACCCATGGTTATGATAAATGAGAATTAGAATCATTGAATAATTGTAATCATAAAGTTAATGGACGTCAGTGATATGGTATTTGGTTACTTGGATAAATTAACTAAATACAGACACTAAATGTTCTACAAATTTGTAAATGTTAAATTAGTTGATTGATATGTCTTATATTTTTATTTATAATGAAATAAAATATAATTGAAGTTAATTTAAGTTTGTGGTCCAATAATTCCCACAAATAAGATTGAAGTTTAAATATTAATATTGTTAGTTATTATCAATGTGTCAAGATATCGATTATCATCAGAGTGAAATATGTAGAAACCAATATATGAATATGGATGTAGGGTGTCCCACAACTGGCGTATAAGCTCTTAATGGTAAATTCCTCCTTAAAAACTTAGACCAACAGTAAAAGAATTAATGGTTAGGGTCTAATAGATTTTGAATTACAAGAGATTTAAGTTGTCCAATCACAAAGCTAGTTACTTTTTTTATGAATACTTATTTAATTATAGGTTGCTAGGGTTACAAAAATGTTCACTATTTATTTGCTCTACTGCATTAATAATGACAATTTTAGTTTTAGTAATATTGTTAAAGTGACATTAATATTTTTCTAATTAAAAAATGTATACTTCCGCTAAATATTGTGAAATTCTCATAATGTATGGAGAATGTGGACGAAATGCAAACGCCACTGCAAGAGAATACGCTGCAAGGTATCCTCGTAGACCACCACGGCCAGATGGCAATGTTATTTTGCGTTTGGTCAATAGAGCACGAGATTCTGGTTCCTTAATTCATGATAGAAAAAATGTTTTTGAAAAAGAGAGGGCAACAAGTATTAGGTCTCTTTCTAATGTTATGAACGTTTTAAAATTCACTAATCACGGAAAACATCTTTATCATTATACGCGTGTCCAAAATTTGATGCCACAGGAGTATACATCAAGAGAGAAGTTTGGGCTTGGACTTTGAAGCAGCATGATGCAAACCCTCATTTCATACAAAATATTTTATTCACTGACACATCACATTTTCTCGGGATGGTATAAAGTTGACGTAAGCTTCTCGTAACTCTCGATCACGGTTCAATCGTTTTTCCAACACCAAAAAACAACGTCTACGAATGTCGTATGACTTTGAGAAGGTTGGAACGTCGTTGACGAATAGCAACCAAACTGTGTAACGCCCCTATGTGTTCGGGCGAATGATTTTTCGCAAGATTCCTCCTCTTTGAAAAAATAGGTGTCTTGATGGCATTGAACAAGTTCCTAAAAACGCGTCAATGTGGTGTCCAACGAAAGTTCTGCAATCGCACAGAACGAGTGTGCAGCAGGAAAATTAAACCAATCGTCAGCCTTGCCCGTGATTGTCCACCCGAAAACAGTGTTCAGAGCGACAGGTGCATAAGCATTATTTTGTGTAGTTTTCCCGATAGCAGAATGCGTGGGAATAATTCCGCGCCTAGTAACAGATCTATCGGACCAGCTGTCATAAAGTTAGGATCTGCAAATTTAACATTGCTGAGGTGAGGCCATTGTTGAATGTCCACCGAATTAGGAGGCAAGTTGCAACAAATACTTCGCAAAATGACAGCATCGAAGTCATAGTTTGTTGACGAAGCACGAATATGGCACGAGACAGTGCCGCGAGTGGAATTTATAGCTATATGCCGGAGCCCATGTATTGGAATGGTCGTTTTAGAACAATTGAGTTTAAGCAGTTGGCAGCACCGCTCTGAAATGATGTTCGCTTGACTTCCGGAGTCCAGAAGCGCCCCCAGAGAGTGATAATTTCCAAATGCATCCTACACATCTACTTGCAAAGTGTTTGAGAAATGTGAAGATTGACTAGAAAGGGTTGTGACAGGATTGTTAACGTTTGCGAAAGATCGTTAACGTTTGGAGGAAGCGGGCACACTGGGTGCCGCGTCGGACGTGCGAAATCTGTTTGTTGGTTGGGGGCTAACGTGGTTAAAGTGAAGCATTGTATGATGTACCTTATAGCAATGCTAGCATCTATTAGTAGACGTGAAATTGATTGTAGAGTGCTTCCGGAAACAATTTATGCAAAGCTTGCGCGATTTTACGAAATTGAACCGATTATCAATACTTTATTATACTTTTATCCGAACCGATTATCATACTTCTGCAGATGATGCTATTAGTATTGTAATTTTACGTAGGAATGTCTATTATTTTATAATGAAAATAACAACGTACTTTTTTTCCTTCATATAAACAAATCTATTTTTTTGGACCATTCATCTGCAAATGTATGGTTAATCATGATTGCAAAACTCTCAAAAAATCTATAAAAAGTTCAGTAATTATTCCACAATTCGTGAAATACGATTAGCATTTTATGGGATAGTTTTTGTCTCCTTTCATATTGCTAGACTCTGCAATAAGCGAGAGATATGGTAGGACGCCTAGGAAAGATGTGCACAAAATACATTCAAAATGATGTCGCACTGTTTCCCTTTCAGTATTGTAATGTGGAAGTCTATGCTGATGATACCCAACTTTATAAAAGTTTTTGTCTAGGTGACCTTAAACTATCGCTTGATCATAACAACTCTGATTTCAACCATCTATATAAGTTAGCAAAAGAATTTAATTTAAACCTCAACTCGAGCAATTCTAAAATTTTATTATTTGGGAAAAAAACAGCGCAATTTTGCAACTCAGCATCTTAATATTCACACTGATAATGAGCCTTCACCACTAGAAACTTCTGCAAGATATCTTGGTTTGCTATTTAACATGGATCTTAGATTTCATGAGCATGTCAATTGTATTGTTAAAAAATGTTTTTTGTCCTTAAGCTCTTACATAGTAATAGGATACTTTAGAATTTGGATCTTAAGAAGTTATTATGTGAATCACTTGTACTGTCGCATTTTAATTATGGTGATGTTGTCTATGGACACTGTCTGGATGCAACTAATTCTAGAAGAATTCAGAAAATGCAAAACTCATGTGTTCGATTTATCTTTGGTATAAGAAAATTTGATCAGGTAACTGATAAGATTAATGAACTTGGTTGGCTTAATATGATAAACAGACGGAAACACCATCTTTCAGTATTTATCCATTACACTGTACAAAGTTCTTATCTGTTTCTCTTTACAACAAAAAGCTTCCGGTCACCTCTGTGCACGCTCGTAATATTATATAAAAATTTCTAAAAATTTAACAAATTTTTTTTAACCTTTTACAAATTTCCTGAGAGATGGATATTAAGAAATGGTGTAATTTCTTAATTTTTTCATCAAAGTGGTTGGATTTTGGATATGATATGAGGAACATAAAACTCTACAATGCAATTTGGTTTGGGTCGAAAGACCTATTAGCGCCACAATCGTAAAAATCCCGTTTTTCCTTTGTTTAAATCCAAAAATACAGCAATACTAACTTGATCTTCGTCAATGCTTTCATAGATTTCACTTAAGAATCGCATCATAGTTGTACTTGTTGAACGCTGTTTTCTGAATCCAAATTAAATGTTATTAAAAATGCTATATTCACAACCAGTTTACTTCTCTCGTAGAGGAAGTATTGTATTCATGAAAATTATTTTTTTCCAAATTTCACTTTTTTCTACTTTATAGAATGCGTAGATTACGAAAATCATATTCACTAATTTCCGCCTGTCGGTCGGTCGGTAGGTCTGTTCGTTTTTTATACCACTATATTTCGAAATCTACTGACCCGATTGAAACACAATTTGCGTCCTTTTTTTCTACCTGCCCATAGATGATATCGAAGAAAAAAAGTTTATAATATTCTCGCGTTATCGGCCCTGCGCGTTATCGGCCAAAAACATGCTAAAAATGGCAAAATCGGTGGATCCACTTAAACTTCTAAAGATGCGGGCCAATTTTCACCAAATATTAAACATATGTATTGTGTAGCCCAAGTGGTGAATAATTTTAAAAAATCTGGAGTTTTTTAAAGGGTAGAATTTTTATTAAGGGTTGAAGTGTCAAAAAGTTGTAAAAATGCATAAGTTGTAACGTGAATACCTGCCAGAAGGAATATTTGATTTGAACCAAATTTGGAATACATCTCAGGGATACATTGGAGAAAATGTTGCTGAAAATTTCATTCCCTAAAAATAAGCCCCTGTGACCCATTTGCCTTTTAAGTTAATTATTCAAAAATTGACGGTATTGTGATTCTTATATGACAGCATTACCCACAATTTTACATCAATTATCTTAGTAATATTTACATAATGAGTGATTAAAAATAATTCTCGACCCTCACAACACACCCCCTTTCCCCAATTATACCGATTGAGTCAAACAGTTCGGATTTTCTTCATATTTGGTTTCTACTATACATTGCAAACATATTTACGACAAATCTAATTAAAAATAATATACGACCCTTATTTTACAACTTCAACCCTTAATATATCTTTTATAGTTAAAATGCTGGAATTTTTTTCAAATTTGGATTCTAGTAGTAATTTTTTTAACTTTTTTAACTTATTAATAAGTTATTAAGTTAATTAACTTTTATTTAACTTTTATCATTATTTAAACATCTTTCTTTAATCATTATTCAATTCGATTGAAATTAGGCCAGGGCCTACATTTTACAACTGTTATATATATATATATATATATATATATATATATATGCCTCAAAATTTTAAAAGTTTGAATAAAAAATTTTCACTTAACAACGAGAGAAGTACTGTGGAATCTCATTTCCAGCGAATTTAAATAGTGGCACAATTTTAGCTATTTTAAGCCTATCTAGAAAAATTCCTTCCGAAAAGGATGAGTTTATAATATCAATCATAGGTAATAATATCATTATAATATCAATAAAATAATCATATTAATCATATATTGACAAAAAAAAATTTAAATACACCAAATTTTATCAGAGCCTGATGAAGATGAATTTTTAAGCGTCCTGACAACAGTTAAGAAATAATTTTTTTGTACATATTTCATGAAAAATTAAATAGGATTAAAATTCAATCGTCCAGCATCTAGTTTACCTTTAAATCTTGTATTAGTACTATTATTAGCTGTATTAAACTCTTTAGTAGCTTTATTAAAATGGTCATTGGATACATTTGAAATTGACTCCTGATCAGTTATGATTTTGTTTTCACTTTGCAGTCTATTTTTTTTTTTAAATTTTTGAATAGCGTTTAATATAATCCAGCTAGTTTATAAATTATTGTTACTGTTCATTACAAGACTACTGTAATATGTCAGCTTTGCTAATTTAATAAACTCCCTAAAAATGTTTTTATGATTTATATATAAAAAAGTTATCATAGGATCATTAAACAGAGGATCAGAGGATCATTAAACAGTTTCAATGTTTGATGATATAAGTTTTTTGGTTTTTCAGATGAATTTTTTTTCCCAGTCGATATCCACATATTTTTTACTAAACAGTTAGTTTTTTTGGATTGCACGGGAAACGCTACATTAAAATTATATTCAATTGTTTTGATAAATATGTTAAATTTACTGTTAACATCAGAAGCATTACTTAGTTGACACCAGTTTTCATTGAAAAGTAATAGCCTAAAATATTTAATATTTTGAATCCAATTGGTTGGCCTATACGTAACAGTTTCAACATTATTACAATTATGTGTATACAAGCTTCATTTTTGAGCATAATAATCCGATAGTCCATTTTTCAGAACTGATGCTTTAAACTGATTATTGTGGACGTTTATACAAATGTTGTTTTTTCAATGCAATTTTTATTTCTAGTAGGTGGACGTGAGATGCAGACACCGACTCGCAATCTGTTGGTCCCGGGTTCAAATCCGGGTGAAGAGCAAGAGCGTTGTGAGATATTTTCTCACAACGGAGTACAGTTAAATGGGGAATAAAGTTAAATGTTTGTATGTGTACGGGCGAAAAGGCAAAAGCCAATCGCCTTGCCCCAAAGAGACAAAATCATGACCCGCGTAGCGCCTGGTTGAACAAATTTGCAAACGAAAGAAACCTATTTCACTTCGAGTAGCAAATACTATATTACTTCTCTCGTAGAGGAAGTATTTTTCTACGTATTTATGTACCTATGCTGTTTCTTTGATGCTTAGTGGTGTGCAATTATCACTAATTTCACATAAGGTTATTAGATTAGATCTAATAACTATCTAATAAACTTGAATTTCACATGCTGATTCCATTGTTTGAATTGATAAGTAGATTTGAATATTTGAAACTACTCTAACCTCACTTTAATTCAAAATAAAATGGCAAGAAAAATTGTTAGTTTGACATTTTGCATGAGTGCTTTCGAGTAGCAAGTGAGCCATAGAAAAGTATTTAAATATAATTCGTTTCAATACCATACAAAATATAAATAAACTTAAAACATATATTTTGTAGAAAAAAAGTTAAGCAAAGTTGATCATGCTAAAAAGTTACAGTAACACGAGCAAAAATTTATATAAATCTAATAATTATTCATTTGTCAAACGCAGTTCTTCATTTTTCAACTAGAAAAAAAAATGAAGCATATTCGCTTAGGGTATACCATAGGTGAAAACACTATTTTCACATATGTACGTAGTTTTATCACAGCTACTTTAGTACAAAAAATGTTCAGTCTATCTTTAACTAATGTATAGTCTCGGCAAAGAGTTTGCAAAGGTGAGAATTCGGATAAGTTCGTTTTCGGTGTCATAAGGTAAAATCCCATTTGCGATCTAGTGACTATTCCAGGGGCACTCTGATTCAATAGTTCTAAAATATTACTGAAGTGTGTTATATTAGTCAAAACCTTGTACAAAGTACCACGGAATTGCACTTTCTTCTTTGAATGAAGCTAGAGTAACCACCAGACGACAGTAGGACATCATAAGAAAAACCTTAGGCAGGATAAATTCCGCTAACTTTGAAATACAGGAATTTTAAGAATTTACCCTGGATTTTTTCGATGTTATTCTTTTGACCTTGATACTGCGAGCACCATATGACAAACATATGACAGACGTATATGACAAACGTATCTTCAATCGAGAGCATAAAAAATAATTGAAAAGCAAGCAAATTGTGTCTGTTCCAGCAAATTCTTTCGCAGTTCTAATAATAAAGTCTAAGTTACGGTAACAAGATGAAGTGATTGTGGCAATGTGTTGTTGAAAACTAAATTTGGCAGTGAATGTGACACCTAAATCTGTAATAGATTCAGTTCTTCTTAATGATACTCCGTCCTGTCTATAATCAAAAATCAACTTATTCCGTGCTCTACTGTATGACATTACAGCACACTTGTCCACATTCAGAAGTTAGCGATTATTTTTACACCAAACACACAATCGGCATACTGTTTTGTATATCAATACAATGATCAATGCCGCTAATTGCCTTGAATATGATCATGTCATCCGCATACAGAAGACTGTGTTCATAGATTTCGCTAACTATGTCATCAATAAACATAATAAACAAAAGCAGGCCTAATATGGATCCTTGAGGCACACCCAAATGTATCTCAACTGCTATTGATAATAAGCCTCTGTAGTAGACACTTTGAAATCTATTGCTTAAATATGATCTGAAGAACTGAATCAGGAAATCCGCGAATTTCAATGCTGACATTTTATCCAAGAGATGCAAGAAGAAGTCTGTCAAAAGCTTTGGAAAAGTCAGTATATATTACATCAATCTGTGTATTGTTATCAAGGCAGTTTGACAAAAATTGAGTCAAAGTAAAAAGATTTGTGGTTATAGATCTTCCAGACATAAAACCGTGTTACTTTGGTGTTAAGACATTTTTAGTGTAATTAAAAATGCTTTGATGTAAAACGAACTCAAGAACTTTTTTGATGTTGGATGTCATTTAAGAGAAAAGTATTTTTTTTGGCCGAACAATATTTTAGATTTTACACCTATACAAACAACTTCATGAAGGGCTTAGCACTTTATGCAAGCTATAAGAAGTATTGCAATAATTTTGTACAGGTTTTGCAGACAAACATTTCGCAATACTTTTGACGTTATATTATAATATTTTATTGTCAAATCAGTTATAACATAAGCAAAACGTTAGAGATCAAAAAGATAATTAGCGCCACCTAGTAGTGTAGTCTAATTTCTTATAAAAATAATAATTTAAGGGCCAACAAACTATGGATAAAGTAAAATATTTTACTTGCATATAATGGCAATTATTCCCTTGGATGATTTCACCCGCGTGAATAATTGCTGTCATTATATGCTTGTTCAAGTATATACTATTTTTCACACAAAATTTAACATACCTATTCGATCTTTATGCACCATCAAAAACAGCTCGTGTAGCAGAGCCATTTTTACTCTAGATTACGGATACTGTTATATTAATAATGTCAACGAGAGAACGATAGAACTCTTTCTAAATTAGAAAAAAGTATGAACTTTCAAACTTATCATTCATCAACATGGTTTTATGAGTGGCCGAAGCACCTGTACAAACTTGCTGCATGTTACCCAATTTATATCAACTGCATTGGATAATTACGATCAGGTAGATGTAATTTATACGGATTTCTCTAGTGCATTTGACAGAATTGACCACAACATACTACTTACAAAACTGAATACATTTGGACTATCTGATTCATTGATAAAACTTCTTCGTTCTTATCTTTTTCGGAGGACACAATTCGTCGAATGTCGGGGAGCTACATCTACTTTCATTCCAGCAACCTCCGGTGTTCCGCAGGGATCTGTACTTGGTCCACTTTTATTTAATTTATTTGTAAACGATATTACCGAAGATCTTGATACGAATTTCCTTCTTTACGCAGATGATTTAAAGTTGTTCTCAAGAATCCGTGGTATTAATGATTGTATAAACCTTCAGCTTTGCTTAGATAAAATCAATAGTTGGTGCCTCAAAAATAAACTACCATTGAACATAAAAAAATGTAATGTCATGTCCTATTCACGTAAAACATCTACTACACTAAGATATCCATATCTGTTATCAAATATCGCTCTGAATAGACCAAACACATTTGTTGATCTTGGGATCACGTTTGATAGTAAATTATCTTTCAACATTCATGTTACTACAATAACTTCTTCGGTATATCGCACTTTGGGTTACATTCTTCGCAACTCCAAAGATTTTGAAGAGATTGAGACACTCAAAATTTTATTTAACTCATTTATAAGGACAAAACTTGAGTATGGGTCCGTTATTTGGTGTCCCTCCTATAATGTACATACGAACTTGATCGAATCTGTGCAAAGAAAATTTCTTAAAGCATTAGCTTTTACAATTGATCGTGCTTATCCACCACGAGGTCACCCGCAAGAGGAACTTTTGCAAAAGTTTGGTCAACATTCTCTAGCTTTGCGCAGAAAATGCCATTCTGTGATATTTTTGTACAAATGTGTAAATAGTGTTTTTGATGTAACCTTTGTGCTTGAAAATTTATTGTTTAATGTTCCTAGGTGTAGTTCACGATGTCCTCTAACTTTTTCTTTAAAGAGACCGAAAACGAAACTGTTAGAAGTCTCACCGTTATATAAAATGTGCTCAAATTATCGTGAGATTGAAAACTTAGACATTTTTTGTTGTACAATAAAGTCCATTAAAAGACATTATTTTTCGTGAAGTAGTATGTAATCATTTATGTTGTTGTGCTATTGTTAATAAGTAATTGTTGTTAATGTTGTTATCGTCTTCTATTGATACTGTTTTTATTTTTTTATTATTATTATTATTATTATTATTATTATTATTATTATTATTATTATTATTATTATTATTATTATTATTATTATTATTATTATTATTATTATTATTATTATTATTATTATTATTATTATTATTATTATTATTATTATTATTATTATTATTATTATTATTATTATTATTATTATTATTATTATTATTATTATTATTTTATCACTATTATTATCGTTATCATCATTATTATTACTATCATTGGTGCTATATTTTGTAAGCTCTGTTAATCCTACTCTTTATTTGGCGAAAGCTGTTGAGTAGCGTAACTAAATAAATAAATAAATAAATTGGTTCAATTTCAAAAACTGGCAAAATTTAACAATTTCTTTACTTAGACACAAAAAGTCAGCTTAATATCAACATCGCAAAACAAACTCAGATCAAAAATTATTTTGTAAAACTTTTCAAAAATTAAATGCGAACAAAATGCAAACAAGAAAATTCTCGAAGAACTTTAATATCCTGATATAAATAAATATATTTTATATGCTCAAACTCTGCATTTCTACTATTACTAACGGTATCTTAAGCGCAGCGCATGCATAATTTTGAAAAGGTTATAAATATAATAACGTTTAAAAAGTTTAAATAAAAAGTAAATTAAATAAAGTCGAGTCCATTATTAAAGTTTGTCCAAAAATCCTAAAAAGGTATCTATGTAGGGGCAATCCAAAAGGAACCCGTTAATAACGTTTATGATCGAAGATTTGCTAATGATTCTGCTGATCATCTCAGTAGTAAGTGAACTATTATTTTGTAACATTAGCTGGTGTCAGAAGCAAATCTAAGATTATCATACTACTCAATAAACGAGCAAAACGCCGATCATTATACGTATTACAAAGTTATCCTTTAATAATTGTTTTTATTGACAAAGTTTTTCAATGCGCGATTAAGCAATTTAAGTATGTCCACGTTTTTTAATAAATAAATCAGTTATATCAATAAATTAACTTAATACATAAACGTAGAAAAAAACTAAAAAAATTACCTTGACATGAACTGCAACAATTCAATTTTTCTGAAGATTTTGAAGAGATTGAGACACTCAAAATTTTATTTAACTCATTTATAAGGACAAAACTTGAGTATGGGTCCGTTATTTGGTGTCCCTCCTATAATGTACATACGAACTTGATCGAATCTGTGCAAAGAAAATTTCTTAAAGCATTAGCTTTTACAATTGATCGTGCTTATCCACCACGAGGTCACCCGCAAGAGGAACTTTTGCAAAAGTTTGGTCAACATTCTCTAGCTTTGCGCAGAAAATGCCATTCTGTGATATTTTTGTACAAATGTGTAAATAGTGTTTTTGATGTAACCTTTGTGCTTGAAAATTTATTGTTTAATGTTCCTAGGTGTAGTTCACGATGTCCTCTAACTTTTTCTTTAAAGAGACCGAAAACGAAACTGTTAGAAGTCTCACCGTTATATAAAATGTGCTCAAATTATCGTGAGATTGAAAACTTAGACATTTTTTGTTGTACAATAAAGTCCATTAAAAGACATTATTTTTCGTGAAGTAGTATGTAATCATTTATGTTGTTGTGCTATTGTTAATAAGTAATTGTTGTTAATGTTGTTATCGTCTTCTATTGATACTGTTTTTATTTTTTTATTATTATTATTATTATTATTATTATTATTATTATTATTATTATTATTATTATTATTATTATTATTATTATTATTATTATTATTATTATTATTATTATTATTATTATTATTATTATTATTATTATTATTATTTTATCACTATTATTATCGTTATCATCATGATTATTACTATCATTGGTGCTATATTTTGTAAGCTCTGTTTATCCTACTCTTTATTTGGCGAAAGCTGTTGAGTAGCGTAACTAAATAAATAAATAAATAAATAAATAAATAAATAAATTGGTTCAATTTCAAAAACTGGCAAAATTTAACAATTTCTTTACTTAGACACAAAAAGTCAGCTTAATATCAACATCGCAAAACAAACTCAGATCAAAAATTATTTTGTAAAACTTTTCAAAAATTAAATGCGAACAAAATGCAAACAAGAAAATTCTCGAAGAACTTTAATATCCTGATATAAATAAATATATTTTATATGCTCAAACTCTGCATTTCTACTATTACTAACGGTATCTTAAGCGCAGCGCATGCATAATTTTGAAAAGGTTATAAATATAATAACGTTTAAAAAGTTTAAATAAAAAGTAAATTAAATAAAGTCGAGTCCATTATTAAAGTTTGTCCAAAAATCCTAAAAAGGCATCTATGTAGGGGCAATCCAAAAGGAACCCGTTAATAACGTTTATGATCGAAGATTTGCTAATGATTCTGCTGATCATCTCAGTAGTAAGTGAACTATTATTTTGTAACATTAGCTGGTGTCAGAAGCAAATCTAAGATTATCATACTACTCAATAAACGAGCAAAACGCCGATCATTATACGTATTACAAAGTTATCCTTTAATAATTGTTTTTATTGACAAAGTTTTTCAATGCGCGATTAAGCAATTTAAGTATGTCCACGTTTTTTAATAAATAAATCAGTTATATCAATAAATTAACTTAATACATAAACGTAGAAAAAAACTAAAAAAATTACCTTGACATGAACTGCAACAATTCAATTTTTGGTGGCTTTTCTGAAATTGGAATGAACAGCTTGAGGCAGTATTGCAACAACCATAACTCTGAGCTTCCTTGCATTTAGATTTTTGGAATAATCGTTGAAACAATGACGGCTGATTGTAATATCCTTGGTAAACATAATATTCATTGTTCTTTAGATTTTTAGAATCCACAAGTTCTTTTAAGTTGTTGATATAATGATTATCGAACATTTGCTTGATTTTAAATAAAGTAGAACTTATTACTGCATTTTTTACATCATTTTCACATAAGGAATTATCGACAGGTATCGTTAAGTCTTCCCAAAATGTAGCACAGTTACTTTCGGAATCATTTAGGATATCAAATCTGATTGATTCGTATTGACATATTTCTTTTTCAATACAATTTGATAATTCATTATAATAGATTTTAGAAGAGTACTGGCATAATTCTTCTTTAATGTGTTTCATATATATTTCTGTTTGAATTGATTTAACGCTCTTTCTACAATTACATTTTAGATTATGTATTGAACTAGGACAGTCGACTTCCAATCCTGCTTCAACATTTGGTTGTGACAAAACATCATCCATTTCCACTAAAATAATTAATTTTGTATAAGAATTATATAAAGGAATTACAAATTTTGATTTCATACCAATAAACTTTGCATTGATTTTAGTTTTAACTTTTTTGGAATGTTCACCATTAGAACTTCTTTTGCCTTTTACATCAGCACATACAACTTTCTTAAAGTAGTTTAAAATAGCATTTGAAATGGTAAATTTATCTATTGGACCTTCATTTTTATTTTGCCAATAAAAATACTTGTTTAAAATCGTATTAATTTCTCTTAGTTTTTCTAAGTAGATAGTATTCTTGGATGGAGTAATTATTTCTGATTTTGATCTTGCAGAGTAATGTTCAGAATTATTTATTTTGGGTTTATAAAAATGAATTACTTCTAAATCTTTATTTTCGGAACTGATTATAAAAGTATTATTTGAATCAGAATAATATTCATTTTTGTAAAAACTTTTTATAGAGTTCATATTAATAATTGGTTCTACTTTTTCTACAGATACATTACATAGCAATATTTTGCTTTGATTATCAATTAGAGATTTTGATTTTTGACTCAAACGTGGAATGTATGCTTGATGCTGCCAACTACATTTTTCATCAATTGGTATTTCCAATTCCATTTTTCCAGATATATCAGTCTTAGTTGTTTGACTTGTGTTCAATGAGACATTATTGATAAGTTCAGTATTTTCTTCATAATGATTATGGATTTTCTCAATTTGCTTTATAGTTTTGCTATTATCTGTTGGAAAAACCGAGTCTATATGATTGTTCTTATTCTTGAAGTTTTGTATTTCAAAAAACCCAATGTCGTAAAATTGATTATTTATATCATGCTTTCCAAGATTAATATAATAATTGAATACAAATACTTTAAAAAAATATATGTTTGGTGCATATAGAATCCAAGGTGAGATATTATTTTCATAGCTTTCTTGCAAATAAATGTAGTAAAGAATTCCTTCTGTATCTTTAACTGTATTTTTGCAATATTTAATAGATTCTTTAATGATATTAATATCATTTTCATCTAGTGGCAACGAATTTAAACTTGCCGCATATGGAATCTGTTTCTGATCTTTTTTATTAAGTAGAGTGCCTCTACAGCAACATTTAGCAGGGCGACTTACTTTTAGCAAATTATCAACCCCTATTTCTTGTAATTGATTTGCAATGTAAGAATTAAAATATTGAATTCCTTTTGTTTTTAAATTAGTGTTAACAAAGTTACAATCAAATTGAACTGATGGGCATATTCGTTTTCTGTTAGATTGAGTAACATTTTTGGGGTTCTTTAGCTTCAACGAAACTATTACTTCTTCTCCTTGTGGAGTTTGAATATTTAAATCAGTACTAGTATTTACTTTTAATTTGCTGCAACTGCATGTGCATTCTTCAGAATAGCTGTTGTCATAGTTAGAAAAATCACGTTCGTACTCATGTTTGAAATTTCTACTTTTCGTATCCTGATATTTATACTGCGGATAATGTCGTGGTATTGTACCTCGGTTATATTTCTTTCTAAATAGATGTGAATCACTTAAATCAGTATTTGGAGAATATCTATCGTATTTGTTTTGGTTTTCACCAAATTCATCGTGTTTACCTTTGGTACACTTTAAACATTTAGAACATTTTCTAATAATAATTGTCATATCTTCCTTTTCTTCACTGCCTTTAATACAAACAATTATTTTACTTGAACTATCATTATTTAAAGTAATGGTAGATTCTGAAGATGGTATGCAATTTTCTATTCCACAACGATGGCATTTACTGGTTGATTTTTTTTTTGATTTTGTATTGTTTGTTTGTTTATGTTTTTCCGTATTGTGTTTTTTTTTGTTTTTAGTTTTCTTGTTCGTATTAATTTCAGACCATTTTGAGCCAGTATCATGATCATGTTCTGAATACTCAGACCAAGTAGAACCGTCATTGATATTTGCAGTGGTTCGAGAAATTTCTTCCTCTGACCAATCGTATTTGCTTCTATTTACTGAATGATTTTCTTCGTCCATATGTGAGGAGGCCATCGACTTATGATAAGGCTTTTCACCCATGAATAAATGCGAATCATTATTTTGATGGCGCTTATATCGATGGGGTACTTCTGACCAAACAGAGTGATCCGATTTAGCATCGTTATGAACTTCTGACCAATTATTATTATAATGTCCGATACGTGAATAACTTTCATCAGAGCCAAACGAATCCATTGAGTTGGTATATTTTTTTTCTGCTTCAGACCAAGATGAACTACGATGCTTTTTTGAATAATCCGACCAATGTGTATTTTGTGATTGACTGGGATACTTGTTCGAATGGTTCTTAGACCAATACAATTGTATGACTGATTCGGTTTTTATAGCTGCAGTAATTGATGTAATTTTAGAAATTTTGATGGAATCAGATTTGGAATTTTGATGCAAATGAATGGGCGAGTTTTTGTTTGAACATTTAGATTTTGAGTTTATCCTCCAGTTTTGCTTGTCCGTAACTGGTCTAGTAGATGAGAGGCATAATTCAGAATTTTTTGAATGTGGATTTGCGTGGTTTATTATTGTAGTGTTTACTTGTTTTTTTGATAAGAAATCCATTAACAAATTTGATAATTTTCTAAGTGATGAAAGTAAACACACATTTGTATTGTAAATTGATGATATTGAATCAATTTCAATATTTTCAAGATAAGCTATCACTTCTATTAATCTTTGATATAAATATAACAAACTCACAAGGTTACCTTTGAGTGAATTGATTTCACTATCATAATAATTTCCAATCTTATGTTCATTGTTAACTTCTTTTATAAGTTGAAGAGCCCAAACTGTATTCCTGAATAGATTATTTGACAAATGAGGGTTAGAAAGTAGCAATTCTTCATAAACTGGTTCCAAAATAACTTTAGCACGTACTAGTTTATCTATTATTCCAATGTTATTTGGCAAACTAAGTTTCTTGTTCAAAATTACTTCTTTCAATTGCATTATGATGCTTGTTGAATACTGAACACAAAAAATTTTGAATTATTTTTATTTATCTAAATTATTTTTGACAGAAAATTGTTGCTAGGTATTATAGAAATTTTCCTGCCGCCTTAATAATTAAAACATTATAATTATACTCTTTGTAAAAAAAGCAAACTAAATTGTAGTTGTCGACAAAGTTTCTAAATTATTAAAAAGAGCCAAAATTGAAAAATGTATAAACAAAAGCAAATCGTTTAATCAAAATTTCAATCAAAATTTCTTTCAATGTAATAATAAATTTTTAAACAAAAAACCGGATTAGCAATGGGTTCTAATCTTTCACCATTATTAGCAGACATTTTTATGAATCATTTTGAAAATTTAATTTTTGAACAAAATATTTGCAATAAACATATTTTATTTTGGAAAGGTACCGATAACAACTTAAATCCATTTTTTAATTTTTTAAATTCAAATTACTCATTTTTACAATTCACAAAAGAAAAAGAAACCAATGGTAAATTACCATTTCTAAATCTATTAATTTCAAGAAATTCCAATAAATTAGAATTTAACGTGTATAGAAAACCAACCACCACAGACAATGTTATTCCTTTTGATTCCCCACATCCACATTCTCATAAATTTGTTGCATTCCATTCTTTTTTCAACAGACTTTTTAAAATACCACTTTCCGACTATGATTTTAAAACTGAATTAAATATAATTACATTTAATTTAAATTTAACATTTAATTTAACTCTTACATTTAATCCTTACTATCTCATATTTTGGTAAATATTCTCTTTCTATAGCTAACATTTTTAGATCTTTCGATATTAATATTTCTTCCAAAACTAATTGTTCTCTTAAACCATCATTAGTTAAATGTAAAGATGAGGTTCCTTTATTAAAAAAATCAGGTATATATTTCCTTAATTATAATGATTGCAATGTTGAATATATAGGACAAACAGGTCGATCTCTTGAATTACGAGTAAAAGAACATAATAGATTAATAGACAATTTCAAAAATCTTAATTACAGTAACACTTCTTCAAAATTTGCGAATCATATTATTTTTAATAAACACAATTTTTCACCAATCACCAATGTTAAATTATTACATAGTTGTCCTAAAAATAAAAAATTAAAAAATTTAGAAGATTTAGAAATGAAAAGATCTATTAGAAACAAAGACACTATATGTGTAAATGATAACACTTTTGATACTAATACTACCATAATAGATTTTTTACTATCAACTCTACCGTATTAATCAATTTTGTTTTTTAGGTTTGTTGTCAACATATACATTTATTTATTATTATATGTCATCTTCTTTATATTTAGCTTGATAATGAGTTTCCTATATTTATGAGTATTAGTTATATTCGAAAAATTCAAACGCCAAGTGGTTTAAATAAACCAAGAGATAGTTAAACAAATATTTTTTTGATGTAACTAAATTATTTGTATCATTCTGATATTTCAAAAATCGTTATTAATAATTAATAATATTTATTAATTATTAATCAAATTTAGCATTAGCGGTTATTTCTGAAAAAGGTGTCTTGTCCAAAAAGAGTACGTTCAGATACAACCATTTTTTTAAACATTTTACTTTCCTCCCAAGTCGGAAAAGGGTTCACTTTCTTCTCATGGATGGAAAGTAACAGTCAACAAAGTGTAATTTCCAAACTTTTAAAAACACTGCAATTGCACCATTACATATGACTGTAAATAAACTGATTATACTAGCTAGTAAATAAATGAACTTGTGTTATTGTTTTTTTTTCATAAATGCCGTTTACGATCGAGTATTAAATAAAAATATTATTTATTTTTTTTAAATTGTTATTAAAGCTTTTTCCCCCTATAAATATAGTTAAAGTGGGCAACCAAAAATGCATGTGTATTTTATTGAGAAAAGAACTCGTGCTATGCACTCGTTTTTTCATACAATTTGATTCGAGAAATTGCTAAAGGAATCCAAATTTGAGTAAATTAAAATATAGCTATTACCGTATAGCAATCATTTCACTTTTCTCGAGTGGAATTCAGAAGATTATTTCATGACAAAAAAAGTTATTGTTTAGTAGCTTAATAACTTCTTAACAAACATCGATAATTTAAAAATGTCACTTTTGACAATAGTAAACATTTTAACAAACATTTACTAAAAAAGTAAGAGTTATTTAATTTTTTTATAAAAGAACAATATACAAAATATGGTTATATTTCTAATAAATCAAATTTAATTCATATTCTGAACATGGAAAATGCAATTATTATAAATGGTTTGTCGTTTTACTGTTTCTTGGTTATCTGCTTTTTCTTTGATAAATATAAATGTAAACAAATGAGTGCACATTGCATATTATAAATGTTACTTATTGCGATCATCTTACTAGTGAAATTTTCAATATTGTCATAGGAACGTATGATATGAGCAATCATTTGACTAGTAAAATTTTCATATATCAAGTAGTAGTAAATGAATGAAATGAAATAATCAGTTTTTTGCAATTTTCGATCAAAATGACATCTTTATAGTTGCCATTTTTAATGTTGAAACGGCCTTCTTTTTTTTTATTGTTCAAAAAAAGCGTGAAAAAAAGACTTTTTTCCAATTTTGACATGTAAAATGTGACTTTTCAAAATCGATTGTAGTTGGCACACGGCACATTTTACGCAACTAGTGATGAAATGAAAAATATTTCACAACTGGTGATGAAAAGTTCCGAGTAAAGCCTACTTGTTTTGATAAAATTCACTAAATTATTAATATCATAAGCTATTAATATAATATCATAGCTATTTTGTGTAACTCGCGATATTTTACATTTCCTAACTGGTTGCATAAATAGCTATTTTTCACTCTTTTTCTACTTTTTTCTACTTTTTTCATTATTTTTACTTTTTTTCATTATTTTAAAAATTGCTCAAAACGTGGCAAAATGTTATAAAACAGCATTGTTTTATTTATTAATAAAATTAATTACACAATTAGTAAGATTATTTAACTAAACTGGAACATATAAGCAACACTTCCATTAAATTTGAGTTAGCAAACACTTCTATTCAATTTGAATTATGTGAAGGAAACTGTTTGATTTTTCGTTCCTAGGGGCGATTTCAACTGTTTTATCAATGCTTGCTTCAATTAATAACAAACTAAGCTTGAATCAAGCAACCGATTGTCATTTGATTATTAACTAATATTTAATATTTATTATTTTAATTAAAAATTGCAAAAAATAGTGTATACAACACGAGCAAAATTAGTTATTTTTTCACGAGTCGTAAATTTGTCCAACGAGGCGTCAGCCGAGTTGGACAATACGACGAGTTACATTTTGCTACTTGTTGTATAAATAACTATTATGTTACGCATAACGTTAAAATATAAAACTACTAGTTTTATAGTTTCATTCCAGGTTTTATTCAAAATTTTTCACTAAATGCTTCTGTCAATTTTTAATTTATAACAAATTAGTGCATCAATACATTTATTTTCACATGTAATACCATAAGTGCACAAATTATTTCCAGAAAATTTTTTTAAGCTCACGAATGCATTAGTTGGCGTGGAAATCTGCCCGAGTCGCAGACGAGGGCAGATTTCCTCACGCTAACTAATGCATGAGTGTAAGCGATAAAAAATTTTCGGAATTAATTTTTGTACGAATGGTATTCGGTAAGAAAATCGCACAACTCTTAATTGATGTTATATTTTATAAAATATTTAATAAATTATAATGACATTTTACTACTAGATATTTCCATTCGACATCTATCTTAGTTTTTCATCTATCTTACTCGACTTCCACTTCTGCTTCCGTTGGAAACCAACAACAAACTACTTACAATCACTGTGTTTTTAATTTTAATTAGTTTTTCTGATATATTTGTTGGATTCATTTAATGTTACCAATTTTTCCAATAAATTAATTTTGACAACACCTTTCATTGTGACATCGGAAATATTTTAAATATTTTCAAAATATTTCCAAAAAATATTGATGTTGATCAATTGTAACTATAGCAACAAGCTTAAATGCGGCGATTCTATTGGTTGCTTAAATAGTTGTGCGATTTTCCTAATACATTTTTTTTGAATACCGCCGCAACCAACCGCTGTATTTTGTTACGTCTAAGCCAAATAAAAATACTATACAGTATAATAAATCGTGTTTGGGAGGCCCTGCATAAAATCCAGTTTATTTATATAGGTCTTTTTTGCAAATTTATATTAATTTAGATCTTTTACTTTCCGAATCGATAGTTTTTATTGCATTTCATGCACCATATGACAAAATTGTACACCTATTTAACTGTACTTACTTTATTAGGAATGTAACAATAACATATATGCGTATATGATGTAGTTAAACTTGTGCAATTGTCGATTCGAGTAATACTATTTTCCATATTAATTTAAATATATTTTCATAATATAAGATTTTTTAAACTATATTTATAACATATTGCATCAAAAATGGTTTCGTGTATTGTACTATTTTTACTTTGCACAATCATCTATGAAAACAAAACTGCGTCAAGTAATATGGCAATAACCAACGATTTAGTGAAAATTGATAATGTGACAGGACTATTTTTTAATAACTGTTTTCGATTAGGTTTCGGTAGTGTATATCAAAAAGCAATATTTCTGGATTTTAAACGTTGTTTAAAGCAAAAGATTTTGCTGGCTTTTGACTTAATATTAACACGGGACATTATTGAAATTGGAGAAGGAGTTTCACTGGTTCGATATCACCCAGAAAATAATTCTGAATATGACAGGTATGTTTTATATCCCAATTGGTTTATCATCGCTCATTAGTTTTTCGAGAACGATTTTATCATAACATAATTGATCTTCAGTAAAATAAAATTAATGTAACTCCACAAGTAAAATATTTATAATTTAATAAATATTTATATTTTACTTGTGGAGATACATTAATTTGACTTTACTGAATTGTAAAAACCCTACTTCAAGAATGGACCAATTACTCTATACATAATTAATTGATCTTGTTTAACTATAATGCAGTTCAATTAAAACTTTTTAAAACTATTTACATTAGTTCTTGATTAATAAATAGTTCTTGTAGCTGTTAAAACAAAACTTCAATAATATGACATTTTCTATAAATAAGAAGCCATCAAAATTTTGTAAAAAAAATTAAAAGACTGTATTAGATTATTTTATAATACAAACAAAAATATAAACTTATTGTCGCGTCAATATGTGTAATAAAAAATAAATATTAGTTATAAGTAAACAATAAAACTAAATAATTTAATATTTCCAAGAATACTTTGAAATACAATGTTGAAAATACAAAATCAAGAAACTAAAAGTAGATGCCAAAAAATTAAATTAAACTGACAAATTTTGAGTTTTGAAAATGAACGTGGCTAGGCGTGTGACTAGATGATCGGCTAACCCGCTAAAAAAAACGTGACTAATACGTTTTGAGCAATCCGGCTCTAAACATTCAGAATTATATATCTAGCTATAATGCACAGGCGCTCAAGATTGCCTTGATTTGCTCCCATGTAATGAATTGTTAGAATAAAAACTAAATTCAATATATTTACAATACTTTTATTATAACACTCTTAAAATAAAATATTTTCGTGTTATTAAAATTAAACTATTACTAATAATACAAAAAAATATATGACAAATTGCCAAGTGATAAACATTTTCCTTCATCTATTTTGAATAATATAAATAAAAATTTAAATTTTCTTCTCAATCTCACATAAAAGTATCTCTTTCAATAAAAAATAGTGACCTAGGAAAAAGTAATTCAAATGATTTGGCTTCATCTGCTCTCTTTATTGTTTTCTTATAATGGTTGCATAAAGATATTTTGTAAATTGTTTCCTTGAATATTTAATTTGTAAATTATTTTAAAATGTTTGCTTTCCAAAGTTTTATCGTAGTACCCTTATTGTACATCCTAGACAAGAACGTTTACTTCAAGAAACCACTGGTGATTTATTAACAAGAGCTTGACTTTTATCCGCAATTATCAAATACAAATCGCCTGTGGTTTAAAAGTTGGAGCTAATTTAGTAAAACCACATAATGTAGTTCTTGTGAATATTTTGTATCACCAAATAGATTACACGGTCTTTCCTGTATTGGTAAAATGAGTAGTACATGATATCAATCAGTATCAAGCAGTATACAGATATCAATCAGTATTCAGACCTGTTCAAAGCTGATAAAAAGCAGATTCAAACGTGTTCAAAGCTATTTAAAAGCAGGTTGAAATTTGTTCAAGGCTGATTAAAAGCAAGTTAACACCTGTTGCAAAAAACATGAATTCAACACGTGTATTACTTTTATTCCACACGTGCATTACATACTATTTTTTATACAACCACAAAAAGAATTACACAATAGCTATTTATGCAACCAGTTAGGAAATGCATTTTTTTGTGTAACGAGCGGATTTCTGCGGGACGAGCGCAGCGAGTCCTGCGTCCTGCGTTACACAAAATAGCATTTCCTAACATGTTGCATACAAGATTTTTTCTAATTTTTACAAAAACCTTCTCAAAAAAAAGTTTTTTAAACTTATGATATTAATAATTTAGTGAATTTTATCAAAACAAGTAGGCTTTATTCGGAACTTTTCATCACCAGTTGTGAAATATTTTTCATTTCATCACCAGTTGCGTAAAATGTGCCGTTTGCCAACTACAATCGATTTTGAAAAGTCACATTTTACATGTCAAAATTAGAAAATAGCTATTTATGCAACCAGTTAGGAAATGCATTTTTTTGTGTAACGAGCGGATTTCTGCGGGACGAGCGCAGCGAGTTCTGCAAAATAACGCGAGTTACACAAAATAGCATTTCCTAACATGTTGCATACAAGATTTTTTCTAATTTTTACAAGAACCTTCTCAAAAAAGAGTTTTTTAAACTTATGATATTAATAATTTAGTGAATTTTATCAAAACAAGTAGGCTTTATTCGGAACTTTTCATCACCAGTTGTGAAATATTTTTCATTACATCACCAGTTGCGTAAAATGTGCCGTTTGCCAACTACAATCGATTTTGAAAAGTCACATTTTACATGCCAAAATTAGAAAAATTATATTACTTCATAATACGTGTGAATATTTGACAACGACCAACTAGCATTATGTGTGATTTTAAATATAATATTCAAGTCGGTGACGCTCTAGTAATCCGCTCTGTTACTTCTAGAAATGAAAATAACGATTATTTTATTATTTACTTATTACTTTTATTATTTACTTGAAACAATTGTGTTTTGAAACAAAACGTGTTTTTACTTTGCGGCAAAGCAATAAACACGTTTTGATTTTGGACAAAAAATTGAAAAATCAAAGTAAATGAAAAATAACAAATAATTATAATAATAAATATTTAAAACATTTATTTTGCAAGTTAAATATCAAACATGTTTGTGAAAAACATACTTTTAATAAATGGCAACTCAAATAAAGAGCTTCAATATAAAAAAATTTTTTTTTTTAACAAGAACCATAATTATTCAATTAGCCCCTCATTGTCACGCACAATTCTACTCTACAACGAAATTCCTTAAAACTTCTTTGAATTTCCTCGATGGACAATGATGCCACAGCGTCTCTTATTCGATTTTTTAATTCGTGGGCATTATTAGGTAGGTTATCCCTATACACAATTTGCTTTAGACGTCCCCATAAATAAAAATCTAAAATTGTTAAATCAGGGCTTCTGACGGGCCACAATACCGAACCATTCCTTCCAATCCACTGATCTCCAAAGTTGACGTTTAACCAGTCAGTAACAATACGAGAGTAATGTGCAGACAACCGTCCTGCTGAAAAATCATTGTACGTCGGTAATTAATTGAAATATCATCAAGCCCATCGTTAAGAAATTTTTCTAACATGTTTAAATATGTGTGCTGATTAACGTTGCTATCAAAGAAGTATGGACCTATTATCCCGTGATAACCAACGGCACACTATACATTCACTTTGGCAAAATACTGGCGACCTTTTAAAATCCTGAAATGTAGATTAATATGGCTCCAAAATCTTAAATGCTCTGAGGCAACTGTCCCATTGGTAAAAAATCTTGCTTCATCAGAAAACTTTATTCTGCGATAAAAGTTTCGGTCTCTCGATATTTCATCTCCCATCCACAAACAAAAATATAATCGTTTTGCATCACACCCCGGTTCCAACGTATGGTTAAATACCGGTTTATATGCGTGAAATTTGTTCTCTTTCAAAATTCTTTGAATGTGGGACTTACTAATGCCCAGTTGGAGTGACCGTCTCCTTAGTGAGGTTTTGGTTGATCATGTACAGATTCCAACACCAATAGGGTAGCAGCGTCATCTTCATTGTACGGTTTCTTCTGTTTTTTGAATATTTTAACACATCCAGTTACTAAAAACTTTTTTTACCAGTTTACCAGTTGGGCTCCCATACGTAAAACTTTAATATTCGGAAATTTCTCATTGAACACTTTCTCAACAGAACGATAACTTTGCTCACCCGTACCATAACATTGGACCAAATAAATTTTCGGCTCCAAAGTCACCATTTTGCAAACGTTTACGACAATAAGCTGTCACAGAGTTGTGAAAACAAAGGGAACTCGACTACGTGATAACAAAACTTTAAAATTAATTAATCATTCACAAGTCCAAAATCAAAAGAATAAAAATTTGGTTTCTAAATGTAATTTTAATTATTTTTAGGATAATTGTCAGAATAAAATTAACTAAATATGTCAAAAGTAAATTAATAATGTCACATCTAAACTAAATGTGACAGATGTAAACTGAATATGTCAAAAGTAACATATAAAAACCTAAAATATCTATTAAATGGAAGAGAAATGGAAGACTAAATAAGACAATATGTCAATTACATATGTCAAATGTCTACTAAAAATGATATTTAATAACTAAAAGTAACATATGTCAATTAAATATGTCAAATATTAACAAAAAATGGCAAATGTCAACTAAATATGTCAAAGATAATCGAAAAATGTCAAGTGTCAACATAAAGGGAAAAATGTCACTGATTGTGTTGAAAGGAAACTCAAACTGACAGATATAAACTAAATATGCCAAAAGTGAACTAACAAAGTCAAATGTTGCTAATGAACTAACAACGTCAAACTAATAGTGATGAATCTCAATCAAATATCCAAAATGTTAACTAAAAATGTCAAATGTCAATAGTCAAATGTAACAGATGTCATCTACATATACTAAAGTAGACTAAAAATGGCAAATTTTAAACTAAACGTGACAGAGGTCAACTAAATATGTCAAATGTTAACAAAAAACGACAGATTCCAGTTTTCAAGTTTCAAGAATTTAAGTTAGTTTTATTGATTGTATTTTATTAAATTCTAAATTGTATATAAATGTAAAATTATTCCTTACAAAGACACTGATATCCTCTCAAAGACTCCTGTCGGCGTAAGTTGTGAGGACGCTATAGAAATAAAGGCTCAGTATTAAAGGGGTGATATAATACACATAAACGCGATAAATTGTGGACATTTGCAAAAAAAATTAGTAACTCTAGGGTACACAATTTTCCCAATACGTTTACCCCTCGCGCTACGTATTAATAAAACTGTAAAAGCTTTTTTATATTTAGCAAAATTTATTTAAAACAATTTTAAATCGTACTCGCTACGAGTACTTTTTAGAGTAGTAACTAATTTTATCTTGGTAAAAGAGTGAAATATTTAATTTATTAATATTCATTTTGTACACTGTTTCAAGTTTAGTTCAGTATTTTTTAAATTTCAAGTTTTGTTCAGTTTTTGTTCAGTATAACTGGATTTGTGTCGGGATTTGTTAATAATAAATAAACCAATAAACCAACTAAAACAAATTCCAATGATAAAAAATACTTTGATCTTAAAAGTCTTTAGCATCATTATGAAACTTTATTCACTAAATTTTGAAATTAAATTTTGAATTCTGTTTAAATGGTGTAGATATTTTCATTGATTCAGTGCCGTGCGAAGGGTAAACGTATTGGGAAAATTGTGTACACTAGAGTTACTCAAATTATTTGCAAAATGTCCACAATTTATGTATTGTATCACATCTTTTAATACTGAGCCTTTTCTACAGCGTCACTCACAACTTACGCCGACAGGATTTTTTGAGAGGGTATATATATTTTACCATAATATTATTAAATAACTGTTTCATATATACTTTTAGAGCCGTGGATATGTCGAACATAAGTGAAGATGGTCTAAATTGGAAAAATCAAGTGATTCACAAAATAATGAATCTATTTAATACGCACTTTATTGAGCTGCATCTAAATTCTTTTGGGAACATGAAATTCGAAGGTAAGTTTTTTTTAAATACGTTAGTCATTATGTTCCGTGATACTATTTCCATAATAACGAACTATGTTTTGTATTTGAGATTGATTGAATTATACAGTTCAGTATTTAATTTATTTGAAAATTACATAAAGCTACTTTATTTTCTTTTCTAACTTACAGTCAGTCAAGGAGTTGTTCTAAAACTTTACAAGTCGGCAAGTATTATGGGGCATCGGCAATGTCTGTGTATTTTCGAGCGCTCGATTTTTATATGTATTTTATTTGACTAGAGTAGTACGCGTTTGCAACTATTTCAATTCATTGCAGTGGTGCACAAAATTTTAAAAAAATTAACCAACAAACGGAATTTCTACTAATATGTAAAATTTATAAATGTTTTAATGGGATTTTCGTTGATTAAATAATGTAGACTCTTTTTTCTTTATCCAAGCTTTCAATAATAATTATTATCTTCTTCAGGGAAGAAATTGAGATTTTATATTGAAATTAGCAATAAATAAAAATATATTAGCAATAAATAAAAAGTTTGCAAATGGTCAGTTGAAAAATATTAATAGAATGACATTTTTGTCATTCTATTAATATTTTCCTGACAATTTGCAAACTTTACAATGCTTTACAATGCATTTTTATTAACTGACAATTTGCAAACTTTACAATGAATTCCTTTTTATTATATTTTTAGTTATTGCTGATTTCAATTTAAAACCTCAATGTCTTCCCTGAAGAAGATAATAATCATTATCGAAAGCGTGGATAAAAAAAAAAGTCTACATTATTTAATCGACGATAATCCCATTAAAACATTTATAAATCAACAAATACGTCGTTATATCTTTAATATGTAAAATATTTTAATAAAAGTCAAAACTGACCTTATTCGCTATCGGAGGAATCATTTTCGCTGGTATCACTATCAGTACTACTATCACATAACTTGAGACATAATTAAAAGTAGAATATAATAACTATTTTTGAATTAATTATTATTAGAAAGCGACTGAAAAATGATGTATTAAGATACACAGAAAAAAAGTAGACAAAGGGAAACGTCTGAGGGAACTCTGACTGTACACATGGTTTTAGCATAGAATAACCATAATAGAGAGAATTGGATGAGAGCGCTCAGAGAGTTCGGAGAAATTTCTACAAATAAAAAAACTATATATTATGTACGCATATTATATATAATAAAAATACATCTTTTTAAATCGTATCTTCCTGAAAGGTACCAGCATGTTTCAGTTAATCAATCAGACTCATCACTATATTAGCGTTTATTGTAGCAGACTAGTGTCGATTCTTTAAATTATAATCATTCTTAATGCGAAAATAAATACAAACATGATACTAATAGATGGAAAATAAATTAATTTTTATGACAAGTAAAAATAATAATTTGTAATAAAAAAATAATTTATTTTTCCATCTATTAGAAATATACATGTCGCTAAAACGGTTTAAAATCTTAGTTGAAAAGTAATAAATGTTTCTATTCTCTTGAAGAATGTTTTGTTAGTGATTTCTGTGACATATGGAAACTAAGAATAAATGGTGAATAAATTGTAACTTTTTATCAAGGGTTTACCTGAATCCTATCTTACTAATTTTAGTCGACTTTTAATGTGATTTTTGTTTTAATATGTAAATTTAATATGTCTACTAGTAGTTCACCTATTTTATGTATGTTTTTTTTTTATATGGGTAATATGTTTTATTTTTATTTCTACTTCTCTCGTAGAGGAAGTGTTGTATTCATGAAAAAAATTTGTTTCCAAATTTCACTTCTCTCGTAGAGGAAGTATTGTATTCATATTTTTTTTTCCAAACTTCACTTTTTTCTACTTTATAGAATGCGTAGATTACGAAAATCATATTCACTAATTTCCGTCGGTCGGTCTGTTCGTTTCGGAATCTACTGACCCGATTTAACCAAAATTTGCGTCCTTTTTTTCTACCTGCCCATAACTGATATCGAAGAAAAAAAATTAATAAAATTCTCAAATATCTGCGCGTTATAGGCCATAAACATGCTAAAAATGGCAAAATCGGTGGATCCACTTAATCATCTAAAGTTGCGGGCGGATTTTGATAAAATATTGAACATATGTATCGTGTATAGCCCAAGTGGTGAATGCTTTCAAAAAGTCTCGAGTTTGTAACAGGGTAGAATTTTTATTAAGGGTTGAAGGGTCAAAAAGTTGTTAAAATGCATAATTTGTAACGTGAATACCTGCCAGGAGGAATATTTTATTTGACACGCATTTGAAATACATATTAGAATTACATAGAAGAAATTGCTGGCGAAAGTTTCATACCCTAAAAATAAGCCCTTGTGGCCTCTCGTTGGTCCTTTAAATTAATTGTTCAAAAATTGACGTTGTTTTGATCCTTAAATGTCAGCATAGCCCACCATTTTCCATCAGTAAGTTTATATATATTAAATTAATTATTTTTAATATATATAAGTTTATATATATTAAAAATAATTCACGACCCTAACTACACACCCCCACCCCCCAAATATACAGTTTCAGTCATATGGATTTTCTTCATATTAAATTTCTACTATACATTTAAGACAGATTTACAAATAATCTAAATAAAAATAATATGCAACCCTTATTTTACAACTTCAACCCTTAATATACCCTTTACAGTCAAAATACTCGGAGTTCTTTCAAATTTGGACTAGTAATTTTAACTTAAATTAATTGATTTAACTTAAATTAAATTGAAATTAGTCTAGAACCCACATATCACAAGTGTAACCCTTAATGCACCCCCTATAGGTTGATTTGTCAGAATTCTTTCAAATTTGTTTTCTATTAATAAATTTAAATATAATTTCAACTAGTTTATTCAAAAATAGGCTAGAATCCTCAATTCATGTTGTAACCCTTAACACCCCTTACACTAATAGTGCTAGGATTTACTTCAAACATTGTTTTATATTAGTAATTTTAAATTTTGCTTCAAATAGTTTCATTAAAATAGAGTATCTACAACACATTTTTCACTTTTTAATCTCTTTATACACACTTTTCAACTTTATCGCTTAGATTTGTTTCAAATTTGGTTCTTAGTTAAAATTTAAAAAACATTTTTAAATAACCCGATAATTTTTTTCCACAAAAGATGCCTCAAAATTCTAAAAAATTTGAATAAGAAATTTTAACATAGCAACGAGAAAAGTACTGTAGAATCTCATTTCCAGCGAATTTGACTTGTGTAAAGATCTTCGTTTTCTATCTAACACCAATAAGTTACTTTACTTTACTTGAATAAAGCTTTGCATTTACTTATGTTAAGTTTTAGTAAATTATTTGTGAACCAGTTGTTAGTATTTCACTGTTTCATATATAGCCATCATAGAATTCGGAAACACGTTTGTTCAGGTTTAGGTCATCCGAAAACTAAAGCATTTCACAGAAAGAACTTCGTCGAAGCAACAATATCTCTAATATAAAGCAAGAACAGTATTACAATCCGCTTAATAACTTTTGAATCGATTGTATAAATGGCGAGTAATACCATACAAGTTTAGTTTAGTAAGTAATAAATAAAATTTAGTAAACAAAATAAAATGAATTTATTGTATTGTATTGCTTCCTCATACGAGCGCATTATAGTATGCTTGAGCACATAATAGTTATTTATGTATCAAGGGAATTATAAGGATGATAATGACCGAGGGAAAAATTTACTATCCCGAGGGCCTCTGGCCCGAGGGATAGTAAATTTCCCGAGGTTATTATCATCTGTTAATTCCTGTGGTACATACATAATTTTATTCCTTACTAAATCACGTTTTTTATTGCAATAAAAAAGTAATTTTAACCGAATGTTGCTATGCATTTAAAATTGATCAAGTTACTTGTTCATTCATTCGAAAACTGTCACTTTTTTATTTATAAACCTGAGCAAAACAATGCTAAAGAATGAAATATTGTTATTGTTAGTTAAAATTAAAAAAAAATTGTTTTGATTTCTTTTGTTTTTCTCTAAAATTGATTTTAAATAAACAAAAAAGAGGGCTATTATGAGGTTATAATAGCCCTCTCATAATTCCCTTGGGAGTTATGACTATCATTATAGCTCCCGTAACTAAGGTATTATTCGTTTCTAATATACTAGTAGGGAATAAATACTTTTGTCGATAAACGCTAATACATTTTTATACAACCACTATTAGGTAGGTATTCCTATTAAAGTAGGTATTTCAGAACTTTTTTCCATAAAAACTATTTATTTTATTACTTTCCGCAAAGTATTATAATACTTTCCGTATTTTTACTTTCCGCTAAGTAAAAAACAGGCTTTGTTTCAAAACACAATTACTTCATTACTAGAGGTAACAACTATTTTTGGCATCACCGACTTCATTATTTTATTTAAAATCACACATAATGCTAGTTGGTCGTTATCAAATATTCACACATACAAAGTAACATAATTTTTGCAATTTGCGATTAAAATGACATCTTTTTAGTTGCCATTTTTGATATTGAAACAGCCTTCTTTTTTTTATTGTTCTAAAAAAAGCGTGAAAAAAAAGACTTTTTGCAATTTGCGATTAAAATGACATCTTTTTAGTTGCCATTTTTGATATTGAAACAGCCTTCTTTTTTTTATTGATCTAAAAAAAGCGTGAAAAAAAGACTTTTTTTTCACTCTTTTTCTACTTTTTTTCATTCTTTTTACTTTTTCTCATTATTTTAAAAATTGCTAAAAGCGTGGCAAAAAGTTATAAAACCGCAATGTTTTATTTATTAACAATATTAATTGTACAATTAGTAAGATTATTTAACTGAACAAGAACATATAAGCAACATTTCCATTAAATTTGAGTTAGCAAACACTTCTATTCGATTTGAATTATGTGAAGGAAGCTGTTTGATTTTTCGTTCCTAGGGGCGATTTCAATTGTTTTATCAATGTTTGCTCTAATTAATAACAAATTAAGCTTGAATCAAGCAACCGATTGTCAGCTGATTATTAACTAATCTTTAATATTTTTTTATTTTAATTAAAAATTGCAAAAAATAGTGTATACAACACGAGCAAAATTAGTTATTTTTTCACTTGTCGTATTGTCCAACTCGGCTGACGCCTCGTTGGACAAATTTACGACTTGTGAAAAAATAACTTACATTTTGCTACTTGTTGTATAAATAACTATTTTGCAATTTGCGATTAAAATGACATCTTTTTAGTTGCCATTTTTGATGTTGAAACAGCCTTCTTTTTTTTATTGTTCTAAAAAAAGCGTGAAAAAAAGACTTTTATCTACTCTTAACACGTAATATACACTTTACGCGTGCGTTTTCCAATACATAACATTATACATTATGTCACCTATGCGGTAATGAATCATTACTAATCAGAAACGTCATCATTACTAATTGGAAATGTCATATCGATTTTAATTGCACCTTTGTGTTGTTGAAATAGTAATTGTTTGCAACCAGCAATACTTACATTGTCAATTATTAATATATTCTTGATTAACAGACATTGATTATAAAAATACATACATAATACTACATTAATTTAAATGAATAAAATGGAGCTATATTGTTTTTTGATATCTATTCTAATTTCACTTTCTGTCAACACTTTGAAATCTTATTGTTAAAAATAGATAAAATAATAATGTTAATATAAATGAATAAAATTGAGCTTATAGTGTTTTTTGAAATCTATTAATTTTCCATTTTTTTTTAGCTTTGTTGTTAAGAGTAGATAAAGTATAGTACTCTACTCGTTAGTAATAAGCCATTATTCTCTCGAATGATTTACTCCCCTCGCTATCGCTCGGGTCGTAAACTTCATTCTCAAGAATAATGACTATCATTACTAACTCGTTGAGTAATATACTATTATCCACTTTCGTTGAATATTGACTACTTTTGGTCACCAAAATGAGTGAGTAAAGTACTACTTTTAATCACTAGTGATTAAAAAATATTTAATCACTCATGCATTTGACGTTTGACATAGTATCTACCAATCTATTTCCAATGACATTAATTATTTAAATTACAACTTAAAAGCATTCACTAGCATATTAAAGTTCAATTGCAAATATTCTAAATCTACCACAGTGACATATATTTTAATTAATTTTAATTTGGTATATAACTTATATGGTGCAAAACCTATAAAAAATTGTAATAGTTTAATTAGATGAAAATCTATTTTTTGGCAGAAATGACCTAATAACTTTTTTTTAATGTTAATTAGCATTGTGCTAAGAATTATTATCTACTCATTGTAATATATTACTGTATTTCCATTGCAATATTAATTAATTAATGAATTTTGTTAATATGTATTGTTTTATTTTCTACAAAAAGTGGATAAAATCAGGTTTAGCACACGTGAGCAAAGTCATTTAATCACACGTCTGATTGGGGCCCTCGCCTACGGCTCGGGCGCCCAACATTCAGACTAGTGATTAAATGATGCACTTTACTCACTTGTACTAAAAATAGCTATTTTTCACTCTTTTTCTACTTTTTTTCACTCTTTTTACTTTTTTTCATTATTTTAAAAATTGCTAAAAACGTGGCAAAAAGTTATAAAACCGCAATGTTTTATTTATTAACAATTTTAATTGTACAATTAGTAAGAATATTTAACTAAACAGAAACATATAAGCAACATTTCCATTAAATTTGAGTTAGCAAACATTTATGTTCGATTTGAATTATGTGAAGGAAGCTGTTTGATTTTTCGTTCCTAGGGGCGATTTCAATTGTTTTATCAATGCTTGCTCTAATTAATAACAAATTAAGCTTGAATCAAGCAACCGATTGTCATCTGATTATTAACTAATATTTAATATTTTTTATTTTAATTAAAAATTGCAAAAAATAGTGTATACAACACGAGCAAAATTAGTTATTTTTTCACTTCTCGTATTGTCCAACTCGGCTGACGCCTCGTTGGACAAATTTACGACTCGTGAAAAAATAACTTACATTTTGCTACTTGTTGTATAAATAACTATTTTGCAATTTTCCATCAAAATGACAACTTTTCAGTTGTTGTTTCCAATGTTGAAACGGCCTACTTTTTTTACTGGTCTTAAAAATCAATGAAAAATAGTATATTCTGCAACGAGTGCGGAATGAGAATATTCAGCCCGAGTGAAAATTTGTCACACGAGCCGAAGGCGAGTTTGACGGTTTTCACAAGGGCTGAATATTCATTCCGACGAGTTTCAGACTATACTTTTTCTAATACTATCGTCAATTAAAATATGTCAGTTTTAGTCGCTGTCTAGTACCTATCGCTTTTAGGCAATTAGTTCACAGATGTCGCTGCTATAATATATGTATTAATAAACAAAATTAGTTATAAAATGTCATAAAGAATGTTCTAAATATGAATGATTTAGTTAATTGACTTATAATATTACTAATATCAACAATTAATAAGTTAAATGAATAATTCATTAATCAAAATACAATAGCTTAATGTTGCGTCAACTTCCATGAGATGGCGCCACATGTGGTCATTCTATCACTTGTGTAAGAATGAATATTCTCGCACTTGTTGCAGAATGAGTACATTCTCAAATTAAAATTAGTTCAAGAATGTTATTATTCTAAAATAGTATTAGAAAAAAGTCTTTTTTTCACTCAAATTTCTACATTTTTTCACTGATTTTTATATTTTTTCATTGAATTTCACAAAAATCAAGTGAACAAACAAACGCCCTGTTCGTTTTTAGGTATCTAGCGAGGTATCTAGGGGTGATTGCAATTGTTTTTCCATTGCTCACTTTGACTACTAACAAATCAAGCAACCTTAAATTTTCTGAATGAATCAAATTATCATTTAAAAAGTTAATAGCAAGAAAATTGCAAAAAGTAGTGTATACAACATGTGCAAAATTAGTTTTTTTTTTCATTCGTCGTATTGTCCAACTCGGCTGGCGCCTCGTTGGACAAACTTACTTCTCATGAAAAAAAAACCTACATTTTGCTACTTGTTGTATAAACTACTATTTTTTCACTCTTTTTCTACTTTTTTTCATTCTTTTTACTTTTTTTCATTATTTTAAAAATTGCTAAAAGCGTGGCAAAAAGTTATAAAACCGCAATGTTTTATTTATTAACAATATTAATTGTACAATTAGTAAGATTATTTAACTGAACAAGAACATATAAGCAACATTTCCATTAAATTTGAGTTAGCAAACACTTCTATTCGATTTGAATTATGTGAAGGAAGCTGTTTGATTTTTCGTTCCTAGGGGCGATTTCAATTGTTTTATCAATGTTTGCTCTAATTAATAACAAATTAAGCTTGAATCAAGCAACCGATTGTCATCTGATTATTAACTAATCTTTAATATTTTTTTATTTTAATTAAAAATTGCAAAAAATAGTGTATACAACACGAGCAAAATTAGTTATTTTTTCACTTGTCGTATTGTCCAACTCGGCTGACGCATTTTGCTACTTGTTGTATAAATAACTATTTTGTAAATATTTTTATTTACAATCATATATGTAATGACGCAATTTCTTTATTTTTGGAAGTTTGAAAATGACACACTGTTGACTTTTACTTTCCTCCCTAGGTGGAAAATGTTTACTTTCCACCCAAAAAACACTTTCCAACCTTGAATTTCCATAGCATCAACACAAAAAAAAAACAAATATTGATCGGAATATTGTTTTAATGTTGGTTTTACGGTTCAAACCTTAAATTTAAATTTATTATCACTTATTTTCGGTTTTATGTATGATTGTAAATAAAATAGATACAAACTTCGGTGGAAAGTTTCGTTACTGTCTTGGGATGTAGTTGACCTTGGAAATGAAATACTTTCAACCTCGGTTTGTAATATACTATTGTGGTAGTATAAAAAAATAGTATGTAATACACGTGTGGAATGAATCATTGCAATATTCGTGTGAATCTGTCTCATATTGCTGTCTGTGTCTCTGTCTCAATCTGTCAAAAATCACACTCATTTCGCAATGATTTTGCAATGATCAATAGTCATGACGTCACTTTGACTTGAAGATTGAAAAAAATATGCAAATTCCAACACGCACCTAACATTCACAAAGAAAACCAAGTAAGACAAGTAAAAAAATCTATATAACCTTAGTTATCAGCCGTGAAGTGTGACTGCTTAAATAGTGGTCACACTTCACGGCAATTCTGAACCTATACACCACTTTATATTAAACGTATTTTATTTTACAATGGTTTAAAATATTATTCGCAGGTAGACGACGCAACCGTAATATGATGATGCCTCTAATGGTATTTGGCATGCTAGCGTTAGGTATGATCATGATACCTATGGGTTTCCAATTTTTAGCTGTATTGGGGGGAAAAGCCTTGCTATTAGCAAAAATGGCTCTATTACTTACCTCAATTCAAGGGTTAAAGAAAATCGCCACAAGCAATGTTCAATACGGATTATATTCTACCCAGGATCAAACAAAGAATTGTAAGAACCTTTTTAATTAATGAGTTTAAATAGAATACGCCAATTAATTTAGTATCTTGAGTGCAATAATTTCTCAATTTACTAACGATTACTATAAACAATTGTAGGAATAAATACCGGATCAACAAATATATCAAATTTTATTTATATCTTTTAAAATTCATTGACGGTTATCTAGTCATGTTTGACGGTCTTGTAATAGTGATAAATTTTGTCACACTTCCTTTTGGCAACAAGGGTCTATAAAACATACAATCGACTAAAGGAACGCAAGAACGTTCTCACAGATTCCAAAAATCTAAAATTACTAGTTACAAATGGTACGTGAACAGGGGTAGGATGACGACAACAAGAAAATTGGGAGCAACAGAAGTCCCAAAAAAAAAAAACTGGCATCATGTTTGTACTTACGCAAACACACAAAAAAAAACTGAAATCCCGTTAAACGGTGTCTAATGCTTAATCTGATATGAAACCTTTGTCACCAGATCGAAATTAATACCATACTAACAGAAGACAATTGTCAGATAATTAGCAAATCTTTAAGGGTGATAAGTGTACAAAATCAATGAAGCGCACACGTTCTTCACACAATATTAATGGAAAAGAAGATCGAATTATCACACAGTAATGAAAAAGCAACCGGTCAATCTATCGGAATTCGATAAACTCGTCGCATAGAATTAATCTTGAAATAAGATATTCTAAACTTCCAGATCCCGTCGACATACCGCAAATAGACTAGCATGAAATAATGGTCTATTCTGAATGAAAAGCCACTAATAAAAACCTGAATTAAAAATTTAAAAAACCCCGAGACAACAAAACTCTGAAAAGTAAAAAAATAATATGTACTGGATCTATATGTTAAATATAAGTAGCCAAATTTGGATCCAAGCATCGTCTTGTCGGGGGACCGTTACATAATGTGTATGACAAAACTTACAAATGAAAGTTACTCTAAGTTTTATATTTTTTACTTAACGGTCCCCCGACGCGACGACGTTGGTATCAAAATATTACTAATTATATTAAACTCTGGGGCCAATACATATTATTTTTTTTTAAATTTTAAAGGTTTATTTGCGTCGAGGTTTTTTAAATTTTGAATTTAAGTTTTATTTCATACTTTTACAAGGGTTTACTTTTTATTAAGGGTTGAATGGTCAAAAAGTTGTAAAAATGCAGAAGTTGTAACGTAAATACATGCCAGAAGGAATACTTGATTTGAACCAAATATTGATTACATATTGGGGATATATTTAAGAAAATGCTGGTAAAAGGTTCATCCCTTAAAAATAAGCCTCTGTGTCCCGTTTGCCCTTTAAATTAATGGTTCAAAAATTGATGGTGTTGTGAATGTTATACGGCAGCATTACCGACATTTTCCCATTAGTTATTTTAGTGATATATGCATCAAAACCGATTAAAAATAATTTACGATTTTTACCACGGACGCCCACCCCTCTAATATATCGTTTGATATATTAGAGGGGTGGGCACATAGATAGGATTTTCTTCATATTTGATTTCTATTATACATTTTAAAGAAATGTACGAATAATTTAATTAAAAATAGTGCGCGACCCGTATTTTATAATTTCAACACTTAATATACTCCTTACAGTCAAAATGCTAGGTATTGTTTCAAATTTGGATCACAGTAGTCATTTTAACTAACATTTTAGTAAATTTAATCGAAATGACACTAGGACCCACATTTAAGAATTGTAACTCCTAATACACCCCTAATCACAGTTTGATTTATTTCAAATTTGTTTTCTATTAATAAATTTAAATATAATTTCAACTATTTTAAGCAAAAATATGTTAGAATCTTTAATTCATTTTTTAACCCTTAACGCACCCCTTACACTAATATTGCTAGAATTTACTATAGTTCTATTGAAGGAGTTTATACAATTAAATACTTTAATGTCCAAATTACGAGTAGATAATATAGATTTAATGGAAAACAGAGTTTTAATATTTAAATTAATCAATTTGTTATAGAGTATATCCACATTAGGATTATTATTACATTTAAAAATAATATGGTTAATATCTCCATACCCACCACAAGAGCACAATCGACTATCAAATATATTAATCTTTGAGGGATGGACTGGAGTGGTATAATGACCCAATCTACTTATTGCAGAGTAATTTCTACGAGGCGAAAGTTCAATATTTTGAAACCACGGTGTTTTGGGGATATCTGAAAAAACATGCCAAATGATGACCTCTAGTCTTTGATGGATCTTGCAACATCTGTTTCCAGGAATTAAAGACTTGCTCTTTAAACAAATGGAAAAAATCGCCAAATGGAATTAATATATACTCCGTGTATGTCAAATTATCTATATTATTTGCTAAAGCATCAGCCATATCATTATCTTTAATTCTTGAATAGCTCGAAATCCAGCAAATACTGCTTGATGACTAAATCTTATCAAGATCACAAATTAACTTTTTGATTCCTAGAGCAATTGGGTTCGATTTAGATGACATACAGTTTTTCGATATGGATTCAAGTGAACTTTTGGAATCACTAAATATTACCTATTTTTAATCCTTTCCAACTGTACAAAAACAAGGGCATCAAAGATTGCCAATAGTTCTGCACTGGAAATAGAAGCAAATTGCCGTATTATAACTCTTCTGTAAATGTTTATTGATGGTATAAAAAACCAGCTTTCAAGATCTTATTTCTATGTTCATTAAGTTTATTATAGAAGTTTTTAAAGTGAGAAAGGTATTTGTTTCCCCAAAATTTTTTGGGATACGGAAAATTTAATCCATTAATAAACTTAGCAACTCGTTCAACTAATATATTATCTAATACTGATACATTTTTAATCATAAATCTATCCGCCAACATTTGTCTCCTTATTGATACAGGAGGTTCAACTGCTTCTACTAATGGAGAATTAGTGGGAGTCGATTGCATTGCTCCTAATACCAACTGAATTGCTTTATACTGGAATCTATCCAATTTTAATAATTGAGAATGAGAACATTTATCCAATAGAATACAGCCATAATCAATACTCGAACGAATTAAGCCTTTATATAAGGTCAATAAAAGAGAAGGATCAGCACCCTATGACACACCTGATAAACATTTTAAGGCATTCAAAACTGAACTACCCTTATTGATAAACCAATTGATTTGAGTTTTCGAAGACAAATTGTAATCTAGGTATATGCCAAGAAATTTAACATTATTGTCAGGAATAATTTGACAATCTTTATAAAAAATGGAAGGAGAAACTTTAGGACACCAATGAGAAAATAAAACTGACTTGCATTTTTAAGAGAGCAAATGAAAGTCCATGTAATTCCAGTCAAGAACCCAGAGAATCTAGATTTCTATTGATGTTGTTTCGAAGAATCTCTAAATCACAATTAGTGGTCTGTATATCAATGTTATCAGCAAATTGTAAAATGTTAAACTGAAAGTTTAATGCATCTTGAATGCGAGATGTTGTTTTGTATTGTGTATTAATCCTACCCTAAAATTGGCGTAAGCTGTTGGGTATCGTATAGTTAAATAAATAAATAAAACATTGTCATATGCTGCCGAGATGTCTGAAAAAAACAGCTAGCGTATATTTTTTGAAGGAAACTCCATTAAGAATATCACTACATAAACCGGACTTATTTTCCATAGTGTTTACTCTTCATAAACCCAAATTGAAATCGCGGAAGAATATTATTCTTTTCGCACCACCAGTCCAAACAAATTTTGACTAAATGTTCAAAGACTTTTCTGACACAAAATGACAACCAAATAGAACGGTAACTTTCAACAAGATCTGGATTTTTAGTAGATTTTAAAAAAGGAACAATATAATGAATTTTCCAGTCCAGTGGAACCTTCCTTATACCAAAAATAATATAATTGAACAGTTTTAACATAAAAAAAATTCCAGAAAAAGACAGATGAAATAAAATACTGTAGCTGATAGAGTTTGCTCTAAAGGTCAAATCTCTTAGAACCTTAAATACTAATGTAATTCAGCCTATTGAAACTTTTCAGTTAAAAAATGAAAATGAGAACAGTCATCTATGCTGGGATAATTTGTCGAAGCAGATGCCGGACAGAGCTTATTTAAGAAATTAAATTTCCATTTAGGATCTGATTGAAGAAGGCGATTATTTTGTGCGAATCTCCGATTAAACAATGTTGTCATCTTCCATATTCTGGTAACAGGAATATTTCTATTAAATTCGCTACAAAACTCGAGAAAGGATTCCTTTTTCATCTCCTTTAAACAACCTTCTAACTTTAACATCTATACGTCTAGCATTAATTAATAATGAAATGAGCCCATCTATTTTATTATTGATAAAGAGCGGTTTTCCTTTCAAAGACTAGCTGAATTGATTCTATTGACTTTTATTGGAAAGTGATCACTTCCATACGTATCACTAAATGGGTAGAACTTGGATAGTAATTGGATATCTGCTGAAGTCAAAGCCAAATCTATTACACTATTCAATGTAGAACATAGATATGTAGGATTGGAGTCATTGAGAAAAATCACATTTTCTGAATCCAATGCTGACCGAAGAAGGTTTTCCTTTAAATTACAAGAACTTTCACCCCAAGAAGACTAGTGGGAATTAAATCGCTTATCAAAATAAAAGGAGACGATAAGCTTTTGAAAATGTCTGCCCAAAAGGATTGATTGAGATTCACACGTAATTCACAGTCAATTCACACGTAATTCACAGTCAATTCACCAACTTTAATTGACTTCAACATGTATAGCCTCAGGAAATTTATATTTGATTTTTACTTCTTTCAATGGAATTGAATTACGAATGAATAAAGCTGTACCACCTATCTGTCCTCTCTATTTTGGTCAAGGTGAATAACCTGACACATTAATATTTTTTTTTAGGTTTTAACCAAGTTTTTGAAATTCCTACTATATCTGGTTCATTATCTTTAATTAAATTTAATAAATTGTGCTTGTTTGGACGAATACTTCTAATATTCCAATGAATTATACTTAGTTGTTCTTTAAACAAGCTTGGTGTTATTTGGCGAAAGATCCTCAAATGGAGGAAAAGAAATGAAGCTACTCTAATCACTGCTATAATAGTCAGATGAATTTTCATACGCTTTCTATTTTAATTGATTTTCCTGAACTTTTTCCCTAGAAATTTCCATAGTAGATTGATCCATCGTCAAAGTCTAGTCAATTGTCGATATTTAAACATAAACTATATTAAGCTCAATAATAACAAAACCAAAGCAATGGTGCTTAGTACTAACAGTAATCTAAAAAATGTTGATCTTATCTTATAAAACTAAACATTTTTGCAAAAGAGATTCAAATTGTCAGTGAATTCAAATATCTGGGGGTCGTAGTCGATAACAAGCTTAATTTCCAAAGTCACGCTAATTACATTTGAAAACAAAAACAAAAAAAAAACTATTTTTCTTCTCTCGTGTCTCTAATAAGTTAACAATTGATAATGTTATAACTGTGTATAATACTATAATCCAACCTCACTTTGATTATTGTCCTACTATTATATATTTAATTCAAAAAATATATATTATATTACTAGGCATAGAAAACAGTCTTTTCATGTTGAACCCAGAATTGCTGCCGAGGCGAAAGCCGAGGCTGCAAAATGGGCGATGTTTCTCATTTTAACGGTTTGCAGTTCTTTCGCGTTTGCTAATAGCTGCATTTCCGCGTAGCTACATTTTTCTCCTCTGTATTTCCTATTCCTCGTTCGTTTTTTCGCTATCATCTCTTCCTTCGCTTCTCTTAACATTTTCCAATCCACCGCTTTTTCTTTCTCTTTCGTTTCCGCTTCTTCAGCTTCGCTTTTCGTTTCGTGCCTCCAGGACGAGGACTAGCAACGAGCTCAGCGCTGACAGCTACAGGACGCCAAGGTAAGTGCACTATTTGCCAATTTTCTCTTTCGTTTATTTCTCTTCATTTTGGTTGCGAAATCAATCGG
>CAUVYR010000052.1:0-232603 GCA_963556235.1 Cryptophagus acutangulus
TCGATCTTGATTATGCTACCATCTTGCACGAAGACATCATTATGTTGAATAATATGTAGTACCCCTATTTTCTCAATAACGCACGAATTTTAAAGTCTGAAAATTCAAATCTCCTGCCTAAGGCGGTCCAGCCGACTTCCGCCCAGCAACTGTCATTATTTTAAAGCCTAAGTCGAAGTTGCAATTTGGGAAAAGGAACTGGGATTTTTGCAACACAAAAAGGGTGGGATTGATGTCTTCGTGCAAGATGGTAGCATAATCAAGATCGAACTTCCCTTAGGTAAGCTCGTTTGATCTTGTAATTATGCAACCCATCTTGCACTTTAACATCATTATGTTGAATAATATGTAGATGTTTAAAGTTATCATTGCAACGAGACTTACTGACAACTGGTTAACATCTATTGTAAAGAACTAACATACATTAAACGAAACTATTCAAATTATACATACAACCTTATAAAAAACTTATAAGTCAGATAGGATTGCCTTCGCAAAAGCGTCACCAGTCTTCTGCAAAATTGGTCGATTATAATGTTTCGCAAAAGTTAAGGAATTTCCGGACCAACCAGCTGTAGATCTAATATCGTCCAAACTTATCCCTCATTTAAAAGCAGATGAGGTTGATGCATGACGTGTACTGTGCGCTGTAAATATATTAGTATCTATGCCACTTTCTTTTAGCACTTCTTTTATCCAACGACTTATGGAAGTTGAAGTTGCGTTTTTATGTGGCTTCTTATATGTTAAGAATAGATTCGTAGCTGCCGAATCTCTTAAAGCTTTTGTTCTACGAAGATATTCTCTTAAGGTTGAAGCTACACAGATTTCTATATTTTCTTGTAAAATTGGTAGAATCAAAAGTGGTTGGAAAACACCTCTTCTCGATGTCTTTATTCGATCCGATATCTTTATTTCTATTATCCCATCTCTAAGTTCAATGTTTTCAATTAAAATTAATGAAATGGTTTGAACTCGATGTCCCGTCGAAAGAGCTATTAAAGTCGCTAACTTTGTAGTGAGCGACCTCAAACTTAGTTGGTTATTTGGGTAAGATTTCTTTAGATATGACAAAACAATTAAAGGATCCCATGTCGTATCGTATTTTGGTTTGTATGGTTTAATCTGATAGATCCCTTTAAAAAACCGTTTAACCCGATAGTCCTCTCCTATTTGCGGTGTAAGCAGAAAAGATAAAGCTGCTCTAACATTATTTAAGCTACCGTAGGATGCACTATCTTCAAATTGTTCAGTTAAAAAAAACAATACATTAACAATGGAGCCTTCTAATACCGTTATAGAATGTTTGTCACAAAAAATCCACCATTTTTTCCATCCTACTTCATATTGTTTAAAGGTGTTCTTTGAGATGAAAGCAATTAATACTGGTATAGAGGCTTCTGGAACACCCTTCAATCAGTACGCTTCCCTGATAAGAGCGCTGCTACTAATGTAAGGCTTTGCGATAGCGGATGAGTTTCCCTGTTGGCCAAAAACAATAATTTTTTATTTGGTTTAAAAATAATTGGAGTAGAAATTTGAAGAGATTTAAAAAGAGGATACCAAGGTTGGTTTTTCCACTCTGGTACAACCAAAATTATCTCCGCACGTTCAAATATAATTTTTTGTAAAATTCTAGCAATTAAACAAAAAGGAGGAAAACCATAAAACTTATGGTCTTTCCAAGGAATAGTAAATGCATCGATGACAAAAGCATCGGGATCGTATTGCCAAGATGCAAAGTTTATGCACTTCTTGTTTAACCTAGTAGCAAAAAGGTCAAAATCTGGTTTTCCAAATTCATCTGCAATGGGGATAAACAAATACGCATCCTTTAAGTCTATTGACGCCATGTAACAACCGGGTGACATAAGACTTGATACAGTTCTACTATCCTCTAGCTTAAAATGTGAAACTTCCAAAAATGTATTCAACTTTTTTAGATTAAGAATTAACCTATTTGCGCCATCAGGCTTCGGGACAGTAAATATTGTGGAGATAAATTGACCCTCACAAGGAGTACAAGACGAGACCACACCCTTATCAACTAAAAGATCAACTGCAGCCTGTGTAACAATTTGCTCTGACTGTGACAAAAGTCTATCAGGTGGCATTGCAGTTTGACAGGGAACTTGACAAAAAGGAATTTCAAAACCTTGTATCCACGAAAGGATTGTAGAATCATCAGTAATTTTTTGCCAAGCAGTGACAAAAAATTTTAATCTACCAGAAATTTTACTTACATTAACGGCAGCTGCAGCTAACGTTAACGTTTCTTGTGATGGTATTGACTGTTCTTGCTGTTGTATTGTGGGCGAGGCGACGATTTCTTGTAGAGCGGCTTGTTTTGGTAGTAAGATTTTTTCTGTCCGCCTGAACGTGCCCCTTGAGATTGTTGAGACGGACTTTTATAGTTTAAAGGTTTTCTTAAACTTCCTGTGTTTCCGCTTCCTTGCGAAGTGGTCGCCCTTTGCTGCAAAACTGGCTTCAATTCTCTTCCCGTCCTTTCTAACGTCTTTGCTGCTTTAAGCTTTTTGCTTATATCATCGCCAAATAGTAGTTTATCTCTGGGAAGGTTAATCAGTACGTCCTTAGTAGTCTTATTCACATTTTGAAGCATTAAAGCTCTTCTTGCGCTGGTTTGAGTGTAATGCACATCAGTAAATAGTCTTCCCGCATCTGACAATTTTTCTATATTTCTTAAGTCTTCTTCGGTCTTTTCTTTTTTTTCCAGAAGTTGATTTAGCACCGAACTCATCGCTGACAAGCCCGCTCCCATCTGTGTCTGAATTTATGCTAACCGATTATCTCTTTGAATGGTTGGCTCTTGCGTGCATATGCTACGAGCTCCAGATTTAACTTTGGAGCCGCCAAAAAAGGACAATTAGTAACAATTGGATATTTGCTAATAAGCTCTTGACAACACTCCGACGTTATTCCTTGTTTAAGAATTATTTCCCATCTTAGAGCTAATTGGCTATGAATAGCATCACTGAGCTTCTCCTTTTCATCTTCTACTTGTCCCAGTAAGCAAAGAACTTCTGCATTTAGCACGGAAACTGGTGTGTCTGGAATGACATTACCATCCAGAGATTGATTTTCATCTGTAACAACAGTTACGATGAAATATGCACAATCAGATGTATACCATTAATGTTTCGTAAGCTTCAGCTGACATGAAACTATGTATACATATTTATGTATATAAAACATATATTGGTCTCAATATTGGCATTACTAACTCATAACACAGTTATAGTTGTAAGCCCCCCTAAGAACACTTAGGTTTTTTATGCAATTTCGACAGGAAAATAAACACCTTTGAGGTTATGTTTTTATAATTGCATTACAAGGCAATTTTAGGCTGCAAGCCTTGTTAAATTATACTTACTATTTAAAATAAAATCGTCCATCACCTCTGGTGACGCAGACCTAGAAGGCTGTGCAGGGAGAGATGCCTGTAATTGCGTCTCTAAATCCATAAGTCGCCTCTTTTTTAGCATGACTTCTATGGATCTAATTCTTTCGTCCAAGACCTTCTCTTCATCCTCTGAACCTGCTGATTGATTTCTTTCACGGCTACGATGTTTTCTCTTATGTTTTCCCATGTTTTAATTATAATTTCTTCTAACACTTGTTGCAAAGAACCACGCGTTATTGCACGAAAATAAAGAATGACAGTTGCTGGGCGGAAGTCGGCTGGACCGCCTTAGGCGGAGATTTGAATTTTCAGACTTTAAAATTCGTGCGTTATTGAGAAAATAGGGGTACTACATATTATTCAACATAATGATGTTGAAGTGCAAGATGGGTTGCATAATCAAGCACAAATGCAATAACTCATAATATAGTGACAACGAACCAAACCCCAATCACAACAAAGATCTATAGATTCCCAAAAGTTTATGATCAGGAAGTTAGTGCTCAAATTGAGTCAATGTTGGAAAATAAAGTTATTTCACCTTCTACTTCACCGTATAACTCACCGTTGTGGGTAGTACTCAAAAAGTTAGATGCTAGAGGATTACAGAAGTGGCGAGTTGTGATAGACTACAGACGATTAAATGAAGTTACTATTGGCGATTCATATCCACTGCCTAATATCAGTGATATTTTGGACCAGTTGGGTCATGCAAAATATTTTTCAACATTAGACCTCGCGTCGGGTTTTCATCAAATACCCCTCAGTGAAAAAGATAAAATAAAAACAGCATTCAGCACCAATAATGGTCATTATGTTTTCAATAGAATGCCTTTTGGTTTAAAAAACGCCCCAGCGACGTTCCAAAGGCTAATGCATAACGTTCTTACTGGATTACATGGTTCTCATTGCTTTGTCTATTTAGATCATATAGTTATTTATGCTTCGTGATTAGAAGAACATGCACAAAAACTTAAAGAAATTTTTAAGCGACTAAGAAATAACAATTTAAAATTACAAATTGATAAATGTGAATTTTTAAAGAAAGAGGTTGGATACTTAGGACATGTTATATCTGAAAAAGGCGTAAAACCCAACCCTGAAAAGGTGAAGGCTGTAGTCGATTTTCCCAAACCTGAAAATGAGAAAAATATAAAGCAATTTTTAGGATTAATCGGCTACTATAGGCGATTCATTAAAAAAATTTCTTTGTTAGCCAAACCGTTAACCAAATTGTTGAAAAAATAATTAAGAATAACATTTTGAACAAGTTCCCCAACGAATTCTTCTTTTCAAAAGATTTAAGTGAAGAAAATGTCCATTATAATAATTTGAGCGACCAGTATGATTTTAATACCATTTCATCAGACATTCAGCTTTACGACACTATCAAGTTACAAAACGAGAATCAAATTTCATATATTTTAATTTCACATTTAAATCATTTTGACCAACTTTCATCTAAAGATGTATTTTATTCTTTATTGAAATTTAAAGAGTTTTTGAAGTCAAATAAAAATAATCAAAATCAACAGCTTTACATGAAAAATCCAATGTTCTATAATCCTAGCCTCAAAATAGAAATTATTAATGCGATGATTTACTATTTATTTAATGATACAACTATCACATTTTGTTTGATAAATAATGAAAAAACTAAATCTCTCAATAAAGAGACCATTCAAAGTATTATTTTTGAAAATCACTCTACTGTAGTATCAGGGCATGTAGGGTTCAGTAAAACATACAAGAAAATCAAAGAAAATTTTAAATGACCAAACATGAAAAGCGATATAATAACATTTATTAAAAAATGTGAATATTGTCAAAGAAATAAAATAGACAGACATCCAAACCGATCCCCAATGATAATAAATAGTACTTCAAAACAACCTTTTGATAGGTTAGCATTAGATATTGTGGGACCTTCACCCATCACTGAATTGGGAAATAATTTTATTCTAACGTTTCAGGATGACTTGACTAAATTTTCACATGCAGTCGCTATTCAAAACCACGTATCCACAACTATAGCTGACAAACTATACGAATTTATGATGATTTTTGGCATGCCTAAAGCTATATTGACGGATAATGGTACGGATTTTACTAGTAATCTAATTAAAGATATAAATAAGCTATTCAGAATAAGACATATTACAACAACGCCTTATCACCTACAGTCAATGGTGCTTTGGAAAGATCCCATGCAACATTGAAATACTATTTAAAGCATTTTATAAGTCCTACTCAAGACGACTGGGATATATTTTTATCGCCTGCAATGTTTTCATATAATTCTTCAATGCACAGTACTACTCAATTCAGTCCATTTGAATTGATATTTGGACATAAACCGCCATTGCCAAATAATATCACCAAAGATCCTGAATTTTCGTATTTATAGGATGATTATTGTAAGAATTTACAACTAAGGTTAAATAAATCGTTTCAAATTGCTAGGAAAAACATAATAAATTCCAAAGAAAACTCGAAAAAATACTATGATAAAAAAGATCAATGATATTTCATACAACATTAACGATTTGGTATTAATTCGAGATCATTCTTCCAAACCGGGTACGTCAAAGAAGTTGACTCCTAACTTTAAAGGACCTTTTAAGATTATGAAACTAAACAGGAATAACACTGTTGTAGTTCGGATCAAAAACAAACATTGTACTTATCATAAAGATTTACTTAAGCCATTTGTTACAGGATCGGAGCCTGAAGATGATTTGGAAAATTAGAATAATGTTCTTACTGATTACGACATACTGCATTATTAGAAAAGGATATTCAATCGAATCGGTGTATAAAATAACGGAAATTAACGCCAATTCAGGAATATTTTACCAAGACATGGGAACGGCAAAAATTTACAATGATTATTTTACTCTCCTATCCTTCACTAATATTAGCTTTTATCAAGACAAGTTATTGTTTCTTATAAATGTTTATGATAAATCGAAAATTATATGTCAGAATCAAACTAATTCACATTCATACCACCGCACAGAATCAATAAAATCAGTCGGGTTACAAATTACAAAACTAAATAAAAAATATGAAACAGTTCGTCATTTGACTGGTCATAGTTTTGACAAAACCGCTTTAGTAAAACGTAAAAGACGAGGTTTAATAAACGGTATATCAAAAGGATTGGAATAGTTGATAGGTACAGTCGCGGCCAGAAAATTCCGCACAATTTTTAATCAAGTGGGTAGGTTTTTGAAAACATTTTCTATAGTGAATCGAACTTTAAAAAACATTCAGAAATTCAGTGGCATACAATTTATTTTTAAATTATAAATACATAAAATAAATAAAAAATTGACAATTTTATTTTAAAGTTTAAAATTAATGAAAATTATTAAGTTAATTAATTTAATTAGATACACAAATAACAAAATTGAATCACATTCGAAGACTGTTATAAAATTCGAATAAAATATATTTTTTTTTAATTAAAAATTGTGCTTTTTCCGCACTGAATTTTGTCAGCTACTCGTTGCAACGACCACCCTTCATCTAATTTTGCTATTGCAAAACCTTTTTCAGCTTCGGTTAACGTATGATACGGCATATGAAACTTTGTAAAAGTAAGAATAAAACTGACAAATCTGCTAGTTTTTAAATTAAACTGACATATCAGAAATAGAAAAGTAAGCTGTGGTTTAAAAACCACAATTACAAACGATAAACACACCGTGCGGAATTTTCTGGCCGTGACTGTACACCAGACTCTGATGATGCTGGCTATTATGCAAAATCAATCGATGCATTGATAAATAAAAATACACAAACACAAGTTCTTATGCAAAAAGACTGTTAAAGGACTGTTAAAAAAGGAAAAGGACTGTTAAAAACACGCTTTATATAGCTTTTACTAGATTATCAAACCAAAACTTATACAAAACCTCTTGTAACACCTAATCTTTTTTTACTTTAAATTTACATTTAATTTCATTATTTGTTGCAGATTCATTGTAATTGTAACAACATTATTTTCTGTCAAATCTAAAACGTTTCAACCTAAACAAGTCAACCTAATAGTTATATTTTAAAGGTAACAAATATGTACAAAACTGTCTCAAAAAGACAAATGCAGCGGCAAACTAAAAAAGTTTTTGAAAATTTAAAACGTCAATGCAATTATAAAAGGCAATCTAAAAATACACCATTAAATTCAAACCAAATTACCCCTTTTTTGTCACATAGCGTGTCAAATAGTTTAACTGAAGTGTCTAATAGTTCAAATGAAAGTGTAAATATTTTAATTGAACCATTTGAGTCAAAATCTAGTGAACCAACATTTTATGATAATATAAGTTTAACGTTTACACAATCAGGAAATGTTTCCTTAAATTATAATAATGCATACGATAGTGTGGATAGTAATAAAAGTAAAAGTAATGATCAAAACTTTGCACTAAAGGAACAAATAATACAATGGGTATTGACAAATAATATTGGAGCCACTTCTGTTACAAAACTTTTAAAAATATTAAAATCCCATTTAACTTTTTTGCCGGGTGACTACCGAACTCTTATGTCTACTCCAAGGCAAACTGAAACAATAAAATTAATTAACGGTGAAATGTTTTATACTGGGATTACAAATCAAATTCATAAAAAAATTGTAAAAGGTATCAAAAATACCGTAAAAACTATATTTCTTCAAATTAATATAGACGGATTACCTATTTTTAAGAGTAGCAGTACAGAGGTTTATCCAATTTTAGGACTTTGTAAAGATTTTGTTGATGATAGCCCATTTACAATTGCAGTGTTTGCTGGCAATGGAAAACCTGATCCTATAGAGACTTATTTAAAACCATTTATTGATGAATTCAAACATTTAAAAGATACTGGAATAGATTGTCTGGGCAAACATTATTTAGTAGATATTTGTTGTTTTATTTGCGATGCTCCGGCGCGCTCATATTTAAAAGGCACGGTTGGGCATAATAGTAGATTTGCTTGCGAAAAATGTGAAGTTGTGGGAACGTACAAAAATCATCGAATGAATTTTAATAACAAAAAGTCATTTCCACCAATAAAAGATCAATATTTTGAACTACCTTTAAACAGTAAACCATATATAAAAACAAAATCTCCTTTATTAGAGCTAAATGTTAAATTACAGACTCAATTTCCCTTAGACCCTATGCACCTTATATTTTTAGGTGTGATTAAAAGAATTTTATTAAATTATTACATTGAAGGAAAACGACCTCACAAACTATCTCAGCAAAATATCAATAAAATGAACACAAAAATATCTAATTTGCGCTTATATACTCCATCAGAGTTTGTAAGAAAACCAAGATCATTTAAAGACTTAAGGCGATGGAAAGCTACAGAGTTAAGATTATTTATTTTATACACTAGTCCAATAATTCTTTATAATGCTTTAAATAATATTAATTATGAACACTTTCTTTATCTTCATTGTGCAGTTGTAATTTTGTCTGATAATTTCTTATTACAAAAATTTATAGATCTAGCAGAAACATTTTTGGAAAAATTTGTGCTTGCTTCACCTACAATCTTTGATGATGATTTTGTTGTTTATAACGTTCATAGTCTTCTTCACATTACTGCGGACGCTAGGATTTACGGTTCAATTAATAGTTTTTCTTGTTTTCCATTTGAAAATTATTTGGGTTCTTTGAAAAATCTAATTCACTCAAAAAAACACATTTTACAGCAATTACATCATAGATTAATGGAAAAAGATTGCATTTCAGTGAAAAAAATGAGCGTTTTGAAGAATACAGAATTTCTAACTATGCATAGATTTAATAACATTTATAACTTGGAAGGCGGAATTCTTTCATATAATTGCACAAAAATATGTTTAAATCTATATTGTCTGACTAGCTATTTACCTGATAATTGTGTACTTTTAGAAAATAAAAAAATTTGTGTAATTAAGGCTATTAGAATTACTGAAAATATTCCTAAGTTTGAAGCGGTCTTTTTCAGTGTTTGTGATAATTTGTATACTTTTCCTATAAATTCGATGGAATTAAATATTTATTTTTGTAAGCAATTAAATGAAAATAATTGCATTACGTTTAGCTTAGAAGATATTAGACGTAAATGTTTTTTAATGCCACATAAAGATGGTTATGCCATATTTCCCTTACAAAATATGTAATAAAATACACAGAAATTAAAAGAATTAAATATACAAAATTAAAATAAAATGTAATAAAAATATTTAACTGCAAATTATAAATAGTTAATCTCTCTCCACAAATATAATCAATCTGTTTAATCTTTAAATTATTGACATATGTTTGGAGTTTATAAAAATCTCATCAAGTTTTGAAATTTGTAGTTTTTTAATTTGAAATTTTTGGAAAATTTAATATATGAAAGTGATTGAAATAAAATATGGTGATAATTGAGAGATTGAATAAATTGATTTGTCTGAGGAGAGACATTAATTATTTAAAATTTACAATTAAAATTACTTCACTTTGCAAAAATGAACCAACTACATATCTAAACTACTATATTTAAAAATATTCAAATTCAAATTTATTTTGCATTTTGTACAATATATAAAAAAAAATTAAAATTTTAAAAATTACAATTTTATTTGGCGTTTTTCGGCTGCTACTTTTATTTGTTACTTTAAAGTATAACTATAAATTTTAGATTACTACAATTAGTATCATTATTATGTACGCGGTTGTGGAATTTATGGGAAGATAAACTAGTAGTGCAAATGAAATATCTGTTGTTCCTCTTTCATGGATATTTAATAAATCTAAACGTTGCTACTGGCCAACTTCTACAAATAATGTCCCATTCCCTACATTTGTTAAGCAAGGTACTCCTCCTTCCAAATCTTGGCCACATTTTCGAATTTTTAAAATTCATCTACAAACAAGTAAGTACCTCAATCAGCATCAATGCATTTATAATATAAATTTATTCTATAGTGTCATACGAGGCAGCAGAAAAAAAAATTGGAACGTTATATTGAAGGTCGTGAAGAAGATTCTTCGAGTTGTTCAGGTGCAAGTATTCGAAGCGTCGTGCAAAAAGCTCTTCAATCTGACGTTGAGGATTCTTCAAATGAAGACGAAACAGCCGTATTAAATTCTCAAAATCAAGACTCAAGATCTTATTTTCCTGTTGGACCTTTAGAACACAATTCACCAAAATCTCTTTTTTCTACAGCAAATTCAGATTTCAGTGCAACTCAAGCAGGTTAATAATTTATGTCAAAAACGAATAAGAAATGTTTAAAATAGTGTAATTATTATATTATATTTATAGCAAGTGTTGAAAAAGATGTAGACTCTGCGAACACAACCAACTTACAAGTACTGGATACAACATTGTTGAATAATTTATTTGTAAATCCATGCACTTGTAATAAAGGTAGGTACAGAATTAATTAAGAAAGCCGGAGTTACTACATTTGAATAAAGTTATTTTCCAAATATCTTTTTTATTTCTAAAAATTGATTTTATTTTTTTATAAATTTGAATAGATGAACAATATAATTGAGACATGTAGATTTTTTGAATTTATTTTACTTTTATAGTAAAAATAGGTTAATATTCAAAATTTAAAATCAAGATTTGGGACAAATAGTTATTTGGAACTTTATATTATAGTGGAAATCCGACTCTCAGTAAAAATTATTGTTAATTGTCATATTTTCTAACCTGGTATTTTATGTTACATTTTCAAGCAACTATACTTTCTGAAATAAGTAAATTGGTTGTTATTAGCAACCAGAACACAATAATGTTAAACCAATTATTACGCAACTCAAAATCAATGTTTGCTGATGAAATGCCAAATAATTTACCAAATTTTCCATTAAAAACCATTGACGAATTCAATGCATTGGAATCAAAACTTGAAGAAGATGAGAATTTGAAGAAATATTTGGTAAGTAACTACTTAAACATACTTTTCGACAATAGTTTAGTCATGGTTGGTAGTAAATGACCGGCCACAGCGCACCTTTTTGGTACTGCCGTCGTGAAATAGAGTATTAAATCCAACAAATTTATTATATAAATATTATATATAAGATATTATAAGCTTTATTTAAAGCTTATTTTTTGTAAATTACTTAAAGGTTAAAAGGCTTGCTGCCATTGGCGGATCAGGAATATCAGGACTGACTAACAGAATGCTAGGTTTCGTTTTAGAAAATGAAGTAGCAATGCGTTTCAACTGGAAAGGCCGAGACAAGTTGCCGTTCAAAAAATCAAAATTAATGCAGGTCATTTTTGGTAGGTACAAACTAATTTTGAATCTTTAAACAATTACTATGTTGTAAACAAAATTGTTTAAAAGGTTGAATTATATTTATTTATTTATTTATTTTTATCTTTAAGAGAAGTTATTGCTTATTTCAAAACGGCTAAATAAGTTTTCACCGTTTCAAATTTTCTTTTCGTTCCAGAGAAACGTCAAAATATAAGTCGATTTTGTTGAAAATTATGTCCAAATAATTACTTTTCGTTTTCACGACAACTATTAACGCAACTTTGGAACAAAAATTAATTTGTTTCATCGTTTAATAGTTTTAAAAAGGTCAAAATTGACAGTTCTCACCAATTTTGACAAAATGTTACATGTTACAACCAAAAATTTGGAAATGCAGTACTTCTCTCGTAATTTATCAAAACTTTAGTTACCTTTATTGACATTTGACAGTTTTAGTCAAAATTTTATAACAGCTGTCAATTTTGATATTTTTAAAACTATTAAACTATGAAGCGAGTTATATTTGTGTTAAAAAGTTGTGTTAATAGTTATCATGAAAACGAAAGTAATTATTAGGACTAATTTTCAACTAAATTGAAACTAAAATTTTACTAAAATTTTAAAAGACTAAAATTTTTTGACATTTCTCTGGAACGAATAGGAAATTTGAAACGGTGAAAACTGATTTAGCCGTTAACAATAAATAAACAAAGTGTTTTATAACCGATAACACAAAATAAAATCTCATATGAAAAATTCAATTTTAAAACAAAAAATTTAAACTCATAGCAATAATTTTTTTTTTATTAAAAAATATTAAATTATTAATTTTTATTTATATTTATTATAGAAAGCGCAAAATTAAACTTTCCGGTTCAAGAGGCTAATGACAAATCTATTGCAAATGTGGTGTGTTTTGTTATAATAGCACTGCGTTTAGTAGCATGTTATATGTATTATATGTATTGTATTATATGTACGTTATATGTATTGATTTTGTTTTTCAAATGTTATAATATAAATAATAATTTGTATTTGCTAATTTGAATTTTTTTATATACCATTTATCATTATTTTACTAAATCAAAGTTTAGCTAGAAATACTTAACGATATATAAACGTTACGTAATTGTACGTTTTATTAACACGTATTATTATTCTAAACAAAGCAGCGTTACCAAACATTGATATAACACGTATCTAATTAGAAATCAATTATACGTTATAAAAACGTTGTTTGCAAAAATATAATAACGTTATTTCAACTAAACATATAACAACAATATTACGTAATATAATCATTCCATGAAACGTCATAATAACAGGTTTTGTCATTCGTTTAATTTACGACTCAAATCAACGGTTATTTAACGAAGGTAAATGAAACGTTTTTAATAAAAAACAAAACACGTTTTTTTGGGCGTAATTATAACGATAATCACCGCGACATCTTAACATATTTTTCACGAGTTTCAAAACCGTATTATAATGTGTCGTTTTTGTGACTAACAACATTAAAAACACGTATCTGTGTTTACTGGGAGAGTATCATTTAATGGCAGGACGTCACCCCACCCAAACGGGGACGGACGGCACTAAATAACCCTGATGTCGTCCTCTTCACAAAACCAGAAACCGAAGGGGCCAAATCCAAGATCCTGACAGTTAGAGGCACCATCAACGGACAAAACAACGAACAAATGGTGCTCGACACAGGATCCACTAGAAGTATCATCAAAAAGAAATTGCACAAGGACAGCTAAAGCCATCATCAGAAGTATTGCTGACAGCTGGGAGGCATGCAATACCTATAACCGGACGAACAACTATAGAAGTCAAGATTGGGAATTTTAAGTGCAAACAAGAAGTTCTAATAATCGAGAAATCACCAAAACCAGTAATCTTAAGAGTAGATTTTCTGAAAAGAAATGGTGCAGTAATAGACTTCTTAAAAGAAGAAATAGAACTGGGACCAAACGAAGATCGAGTAAGGGTAGCAGTAGAAAGCAAGACCGAACCAGGAAACAATTTACTACTAACGGAACAAGACACAGAAAACCCACGGATAAGATTACAAATGGCACGAGACTACGTAATACGACCGGGCAAACAATTAACAGTGACATTGACCAGCAAACGCAATGGTAACCTTGAACCAGTAGAACAAGCATCGCTAGAACTTTGCGAGTTTAGCGCGGCAGAAAACTACTCGGTAAAACGCGGACTGGCAATAAACTCTAAATTGGAAATAAACAACTATGCAATAGAAGTATCAATATTAAATAAAAGCAACACACACCGAAAATTTTTTAAAGACACGACAATAGGATGGTTATACGACCTCAGCAAATCTGCCGACACAGGAGTAATACTATACATGGAAGAAGATGAATACGAGATAAAAGCAGCGGATCACAAAATCAATCCAGACTTAAACGAAAAAGAAAGTATGGACCTCAAAAATTTACTAAAAAAACTACGAAGACGTCTTTTCAAAAACCATCGCAACAATGGGAAGTACAAATTGGTGTGAGCACGAGATAGATGTCCAAGGAGCAGACCCAATTAAAAGTAAACCATACAGAGTATCCCACAAAGAACGTGAAATCATCGATAAGCAAATCAACGACATGATGAAAGATGGACTCATCAGGAACAGCCAATCACCATGGGCAAGCCTAGTAGTACTGGCAAAGAAAAAGGACGGGTCTATGCGATTCTGCGTAGATTATCGAAAACTCAATGGGGTTACCAAGAAATCCACCTATCCTCTACCCAATATAGACGACATTCTAACATACTTAGGAAACTCCAGGTACTTTTCCACTCACGATTTGTTTAGCGGATATTGGCAAGTTAACGTCGCGGAAACTAGTAAGGAATACACAGCATTTGTTGCGCAATGTCATGGGTTATACGAGTTCAACGTATTACCATTCGGATTATGTAACGCACCGGCAACATTTCAACACTTAGCGGATAAAGTCTTCGAAGGAATGAAATGGGTCGACGTGCTAATATACTTAGACGACATAGTCATCTTCTCGGAAACTTTTGAAGAACATTTGATAAAACTGGAAAAGGTATTTAAACGTTTACGCAGCGCAGGTTTAACATTAAAACCCAGCAAATGTAATTATTTAGAGTCTGAAGTAAGTTTACTAGGCTACATAGTCGGAATCAACGGCATTAAGCCCGACAAGGAAAAAATTGCCGGAATCTACGATTTTCCAAAACCAACTAAAGTGAAGAACGTACAAAGCTTCTTAGGAATGTGCAACTACTACCGAAAATTTATAAACGGATATTCAGCAATAGCAAGACCATTATACATATGAACCAAGAAGTCAACAACTTTTGAATGGGGCGAAGCTCAAGAAAATGCATTCCAGAAACTAAAAGAGAGTATGGTTACAGCACCAGTATTAAGTTACTTCAACCCAGAAAAAGGATGAGATGAGAGCAGACGCGTGCAAATACGGTCTAGGAGCAGTATTACTTCAAGAAGGAGAAGATGGAAAATCACACCCGATAGCGTACGTAAGCAGAACACTAACCAAAGCCGAAACTAACTACTCGATAACCGAACTGGAAGGACTAACTGTAATATGGTGTCTAAATTATTTGAGACATTTAATCTATGGTAGACACATCAAAATCGTAACAGACCATCACGCGTTATGCTGGTTAAAAACAATCAAAGACCCAACAGGTCGACTAGCCAGATGGGCAATAAAACTATCTGAATTCGACCATACCATCGTACACAAAAGTGGAATCAAACACAAAGATGCCGACTGCCTATCAAGATACCCAACCAAGATCGGGAGCAAACAAGACGAAGATGAAGCCAACTATATACCAACATACCTAATGGAAGAAGAAAAACTAGAAAAATTGCAGCACGAGGACAAATACTTACGCGAATTAATGAACATCGTTCAAAATCCAGGAGAGGGACCAGCAACGTTACGGAAGCGCGCTACCAATTTTTGCATAATAGACGGTGTACTTTTTAAGAAAAACGCAAACTTAACAGGAAACGATAACTTATTAGTAGTACCCAAAGAGTTAGTAGGTGAAATTTTATTTAATAATCACAGTGACCCTTTGTCGGGTCACTTAGGAATAACTAAGACCCTGTATAAAATTAGAGATAGATTTTATTGGGACGGTTTACAAAAGGATGTCGAAAAGTACGTAAAAGGGTGTCCCGACTGCCAAGCAAGGAAAAGAGAACAACATCGTAAGCCACAGGGACTGTTGCAACCTATACAAGTAGCAACCACTTTTGACAAAGTAGGAATCGACTTACTAGGTCCATTCCGAAGAAGTAAAAGCGGGAAAACAATGATAATCGTCGCAACAGACTACGCCACACGTTGGGCAGAAACACAAGCATTGCCAAATGGAAAAGCAGGCCCAGTAGCCAAGTTCATCCTGGAAAACATCATCACCCGCCATGGAGCACCAATATATCTACTAAGTGACAGAGGAAGGACCTTTCAATCAGAACTGGTCACCGAACTAGTTAAAACTATGGGAACAGTTAGCACATTTACAACAGCTTACCACCCATGTTGTAACGGCCTAACCGAACGACTCAACAAAACCATGGCGAACATGCTATCAATGTTTACCAACACCAACCAAACGGACTGGCACGAGCATCTTCCACACGTAACATTCGCCTACAACACAGCCAGACAAGACAGCACAAAACTTTCACCCTTTATGTTAGTATACGGACGAGATGCAGTACTACCAACGGAAGCCAACCTAATACCACCAAATCCAGACTCTAGTTCAACCACCATCAGGGAAAAGGCACTAGCAGCGAGAGCATTAGCAGTGGAAGAAATTGAGAAGAACATACAGAGTACAGAGTATACAGAGTATACAGAGTACGCGATAGGAGACAAAGTGAAAGTGTTTACGCGGGTAAGAAAAGTAGGACGAAGTGAAAAGTTACTTTTGAGATGGTTCGGACCATACTACATAACAAAAAAACTAAGTGATGTGAACTACGAAATCCAAAAAGGGCCTACACCAAAAGCCAAAAAAGACGTTGTGCACGTAGGCCGGATCCTACATTACAACGACCCATGGACATCTCCCATTAGCCCAGGCTGCTCGGAAGATCCAACTATGACTACAAAAACCAAACAACAAAGTGCGGTATAGTGTGCGCGATCGCGTAAAACAACCCCTACCCCAAAACGATAAACAAAGTGAAATAAACACAGAAGCAGCCGACGCCCAACCAACAATAATTTTACTCAACATTTTAGTCAAAAAAGAATGAGTTTTGAATTTAAATTGAGTCATGTAACTCGGCAGTATCACTTGTTAGTATCTCTGTTTGACACTAACCCTGTTAGTATCAAAAGCCGTAAAGAAAATTATAGCAAATCATTGAATAATTTATACATACAGTCTTTGAAATTAAACAAGGATAAGTTAAACGATAATATCGCAAAATTCAACGCGTTTTCAAAACAAACGACCAAGAAATTAAAATCTTTAGAACAAGTTCAACTAATTACTGATCATATGAATTTAGTTTATCAATTATGTACTGAGTTAAATGAAGAATAAGATGTAATTATATCATCTATTTTGTTCACCAAGCAAAATATCTTGCATCCATTCATTATTAGTCCCAATGAACTTCGAGATGAATTACAAAAAGTTAAGCTTAAGCTTGATGTTAACTTTCCATATTCGTTGAATAATTTCAATTCAATTTATAAATATTTCTCTATTTGTAAACTAGCAGTAGTATACAATCACGAACTTCTGATACACTCCATAAAAGTGCCTCTCACTCAAGAACAAACATTTACCTTAAATAAACTCATTCCTTTACCTGCATTTTATAATAATTCAAATATTTTTTCATATATCGATCCACCTTTTCCCTACTTGTTGAGTGTGACCTTTCCATTGAGCGTGACAAAGACTAAATATAGTAGAATCAAAAATCTTTCAAAGTATACGAAAGTTGCATTTAACGAATATATTTGTGAAAATCCTATTTTATATCTGACTGCTCAAAAACCAACATGTGAAACAATGCTTCGAACACAAACATTATCCAAAATTCCTGAAGAATGTCCTACCAAAACAATAAAAGCAGAAACGGAAATTTGGCATAATCTTGGAGGAAACCAATGGCTTTACATATTATCAAACCCAATTTCTGCGACACTTACTTGTGACATTGAAAATAACCAATTCGTGTATCTGGAACTAGAGAAAGTGGGAATATTAGAACTAAAATCAAGATGTAGATCTTTCACGATGACTGCAACGTTAACTGCTTCTTCTAATTTAAATGCCAACTTCACGAATTACATTCCAAATATTAATATTACAACCGAAGATTGTTGCGTACGAACACAAGAATTCTTGAAAACTATTGAAATGAAACTTTTAGAACTAAGCAATCTGAATCTGGATGAATTGAGACATGCTCAACATAAAATTGACCAATTCGGAAAATAACTTGAGGAAGAAATGAAAAAACCATTCATCAGTGAGCATCAATCCATTTTCAACTATTTGTTGAGAACTTTAACATCAGTGACCGTGTTGTTCTTGTTGTGCTTCTGTTGTTGTCGTTATTGTTGCGATTGCAGATGGATCCCATTTGTAGGAAAATATTTTCCAAAGAAAAGTGGAAATCTTTTAAAATACTAGAAAAACAGCAAAAACAGTATCAAAACCAGTAATGTGTACTTATCAGATGAGATTAGAATGTCTGAATTACAACAAAGTCAGAGACCAGGACCTTCATCATCTAACGTTCGGCCTTACATAGACAATCCAAAACCCAAACCTATGTCAGAGATGACCGACGATGAAGATGTTTCACCAGTGCCGATAGTGAGAAATCTTTACATGGTCAGTGCACGAAGATCAATGAGTCGCGAAAAATTGAACTGAATTTTATGAATATTATTTTATAATGTTTTATATAACAGAGTTTTACACAAGTAAAATATTTTTGTAATTTTAGGTTTTTATTCATATTTGTGAATTATAATTTTTTTATAGTTATAAGTTTTGATTTATAATATTCTGTATTATTGTTTTAGGTTTAGTATGTTTACCTAAAACAATCTTAAGGGAGGATGAGTGTTATGTTCTACATCTAAAAACCGTTACTTTTCTCACTATAGTATTTAATTTCGACTCTAATTTCGATATGTTAACTAATACGTGCTTAACAATAGAATTTACATAATTCCCATAGAAAATTGTCATATCTGCATGCAAATTTCATAAAACATGCATGATTTCCTAAATCTTATAAAAAACTATAATATTAAATAGCTTGGGAAAAACTACTAAAGTCGTACTAAGCACAAAACTCATCTTCAACTAGTATTTTTGGCTAAAGAATAGTTATTCTGGTTTTGAATCTGAAGAGAGCAAGCTCTTGTCTCCTCAATAATTTTGCTATCTATCTACAATTATATAATTTGTTAATGTTTAATTAAATAAACTCAATAAACATTTAAATTTACGTCCGAAATATTTCGTGTCAAACCTTCAAAATCACATAACAGTACGCAAGTGTTAATGAACTCTAAACGTGTTTGTTTGATATTAGCTTGCTTACATGACGAGGATTAATATTATTTAGAAGGTTTAATATTTACAAAGGATCAATATTTAGTTCCGATCCGTGCAGTAGTCTTCGAGAAAACCGACGGAGACTAGTGAATACGATTTTTGTGATGTACGCATTCTCGAACGTAAAAAAAATAATTGAAATTTGATATGTCCAATATCTCACTTGTAATTACACTAGATCTTTTTTATTGTCGAAAGTAAAGTTGTAATTTTTCATAAGAAAAATCGTATTGCTTGACAATACAATCGTAATGCTTGGCAATACGATGAAAAAAACTAACTCTGAAAAAATGACGAGTCAGCAAGACGAGTCATTTTTTCTGGTAGTTTTTTGGAGTCGTACAGTCGCCTTTTTAGCAACCATATTTGCATTTAGAAAAATGCAATTTTACTAGTGGACAAAAAAACCCCGAGTATAATTTGGTAAGACAAGTTAATGAGCAAAAGGGGTGCCGTTTGAAAAAGTCGCCAACTAGATGTCGCCACATTACAATTTTATTTCATGGTTTTAGCCGTGATGTGAATATAATATGGTGTGCTACCGAGCTATCCAAATTTCGTTCATTTTCGCGCATGACGTCACGTTGGGACTAGATAATTATAGTATGAAAATCAAGTTACGTTTGGCGGTGTTATTTGATGTTTATTTCAATCAAATATTGGAATAAATACATAGTAAAATATTATTAAGTATTTTGGTGTGGCCGTTTTTGTTAGTAAGTGATCTTATATTTAACTACAGAATTAAAGGGGTTGGTTTTTCTCTTTAATATATTTGTTAATTAATCTAATTTTCGTTGCTATAGACAATTTAATATTACACTTTCAATAGAACCAACGTGACGTCACGAAATAATATAGCAACCTGCGCGATAGCACACCATATTATATTCACATCACGGTTTTAGCTAAAACACGTAAAAAGTTATGAATTACAAATTATTTTTCAGAAAACAATTAACAACCCAACCCCAGGTTTTATTATGTTTATCAAATTGTGCATTGGTTAATTATTTATTAAATTTTGAAGTTTAAAATGTTTTCTATTTATTTTTTACAACTCGTGTTTTAAAGGTAAACTAGGACACAAACAAGTATGTCAAAATCTATCTCTAAAAGTTCAAAGCGTATTTTGCAGTAATTTGACTAAAAACTTGGAATCAAATGTGAGATAGTGCAAACTGTAGAAATTTTAAATGACTTATTTGGCCATTTAGTTCAGTAATCTAATTACAGGTGGCTCCTAATCAATATAATACCTGTGGTCACTAATGGCGTAAAATACCGTGACCCTAATAATACCGTAAAATATTGCGTTTGTGCACCTAGGCACACTGAGTGACGAGTGTAACTCTATCCTTTTTCGATTAGGTATAAAACAAAAAATAGAGATGTACTATTATTATGCAGAAGCATATATGTATTTTTTATTGCGATTGTAATATGCTGAAAATGTTAGACGACAGATTTCTTTGAGTATGAAATATATGTTATTAATTTTCCTCAACAGATACCGCTTTTATAAAAATAAATGTGTACACAGCGCATTCTAGAAGAAATCGTTTGAAGTAGCTCCGGACAACAACCTTCTTTACCCACTTGTTCTAAATGGGCGTGCCCCAACGCTCGTCTTAAGGGTGTTCTGCGGCACACTAGTTATGATTTCTTCTTCGATTTTGAACTTAGAAGAATTGCCGAACCGATTTATTCTGACGTTTTCTGACGTTTGTTTAGAGAAAAGCTACTACGATGTAAATGGTAATGCAGTTTATTCAACAGTAATACCACAAGACCTTTACAAATAGCCGGCTATTTTTTTTTCATTAATTTGTCAAGAAAGCTTGCATTTTAATAATTTAAACGAGAACTTATCAAGCATTAATAATCTGATTAAAGCCTTAATCATTGATTATTAATGTTTGATAAGTTCGAGTTAAATTATTTAAAAATGCAAGATTTGAGATAAATTATAAAAAAAAATAGCCAATATTGTAAAGGTCGAGTGGTATTTAGAAAGATTATTTATTGAATGAAAATTCATTCAATAAATTTATTGAATGAGAATTCGTCGACTTCGTTCTCATTTATTTCGCCAAATCTATCCATTTTCTCGTTTTCAATTGCTTTTGCAGTAAAATTATAACATGTAAAACTGTCAAAATTAAATTCGCGTCGCCTACTTCAAATTTAAAAATGTCACGTGATCGGATATTGCTACCTATTAAAATAGTCGCTGATATTCCAGCTAACGCATATCTCATCTCGCAGTAAACACACATGAAATAAATAATCGTATGCAATTGCACAAGAACTTGTTTTTTATCGGATATTTTTTTAGTTTATACGAAAACGAGGTTGCCTGGAAATTTGACGAATCAAGCTGCCATGATAAAAACGCGAGTCCGCAGGACAGCTTGATGAGGCAAATTGCCAAAAGGAAACCTCGTTTGAGTAATAAAATAAAAAAATATCCGATATAAAAAACAAGTTGAAGTGCAATAACAAGACAATTTTGCGAATGAAAAAATCGAAATCAATCGACTCATTTTGTATTTTATGTTAATTAATAAAATTTGACAAGTATTGTCAGACTACTTTATTTTTTAAGTTTTATGTGCTTGTAGTCATGGAGATAGCGAGGTATCACATTACAATATTAACTAAATATCCACTAAAAGTTGTGTTTCATTTTATCCGCTCATACATCGACAAAAACCGAGAAAAACATTGACTCATATGTCATAATATATACATGAGTAAAATTGTCGCGGCAATAAAGGCAGGGGATATTTTTATTGCTGTCAAAGTGAGAAAAATGCAATGCAATGTGCGAGTATTCACATGCGAATAAAAAAGTCAGTATTACAATATTTCCTCTACGAGAGAATTACAAATGTAAATTTGATCTAAAAATTCAATAATCGTTTAATTTACAACGGATAAGATTTAAAATTCAAATTTAAATTTGAATTTAATTCCCACCACGAGGTGACTGGAAACAAAGAGCGGACTAACGGTATGAGGGAGGAGTTTTGACAACTCCATCAGTCCCTAATATAGTATGTGCAAAAAAAGCTGACGACACGTCATCATTTTGCTAGATCTAGTTCAGATAATCGTATTGTGTGGCTACGCTATAGAAGCACATAACAATATGTTTGGATGCAGTGAGACGTATGTCGCTTTGATGACGTTTTTGACGTATACATTGATGATGTGACCGCCGTGTCCTTTATGCCTATTTCTCAGGGTCTGTCTCCTTAACATCCAGTTACTATATAATCGCAGAGTGTGATCGTGTACTAATTAACCTTGTGGCAGTTACGGACTAAAATGGTTTATAAATTGCTCGCTTTTGTGGTCGGTTTTTCAATTTATTTATATCCAAGTTAATGTGTTTTTTTTTCAAATTTAATAGCTAGGTAAGGTTTAAGTAAGGTAAGGCTAGGTAGGGTTTGTGTACGCTAATACTCAAAAATATTTAACAAAAAATCATACCTGGCGTAACTAAATGGATGGATTCGAAATGGAAATCTGGTAATTTGTCGTTTTCTTTCTGCTACAATTGCAGAATTGCTGCGTAATGTTTTGGTAAAGATTCGCCCAATTTCTGGCGAAACTGTTACTTGCTTATAGATAAATCGTTTTATACGAGGACCTATAGAAGTTCCTTCAATTACCATTTTTAAATCATCTGCTTCTGGTTGGTCTAATTCGCAGTGGTGACCATAGACTAAAAACTTAATATTCAAATGAAGTGAAATGGAAGAATTTAAAGAATTTTAAAACTACTTACAGGATTTTTGTTTGTCATTGTACTTTTGATTGATAAATCTTACTAATTATTATGCTTACTAGATTAATATTTAATTTACACGAAACATTTGAATTAGTATTAATACTAATTCTTAAGTATTGTAATCATGAAAATTTTACTTTTTAAGATTTTTAGTGGTCTGGGTAGCTCAGACAACGTAGATTACAAAAACTATAGTCACTAATTTCCGTCGGTCTGTCTGTCTGTCTGTCTGTTGGTTTTGATTGAACCACTATATCTCAGAAACTACTCAGCCGAACAAAACCAAATTTGAATCTTTTGTTGTGGTCCGTAATGAGAAAATAAATGTTTCACCCGAATAAATGTATTTTATTAAACTAAATTAAATGTTTAACACTAGAATTCGATTAATTTATTAACTGTAGATTACAATGTAGATTGTAGAGTAGACTCGATCGATTTAGTGGATTTGGAACTTAGTTGTAGATTTTGGTTTAAACAATAGAGTTTAGAGCTTAACTTGAGATGTCAAAGAATGTTGTAGATGATTCCAGACTTTGAATTAGACTAACTTTGGAATTAGGATTTTTGTTTTTATAGAGCGCTTTTCTTATCTTAATAAAGAAGATGCGCTTTACATTTGACCGTGAATTGAATATCACCTGTTGATTCTGTAACATCTCTTACTTAGAACTTAAAATAACAATTTCTGGGATTGAGCAACTGATGCTGCTTAGTCAATGAGAATAAAATGATAACAATTAATACTAATTATATACCTAAATAAAAGAACACGTACAATAGATAAATCTTATATCAAAACAAACATATTGGGTTACAACACTTTTTACTTCTCTCGTAGAGGAAGTATTGTATTCATGAAAAAAAAATTTCTCCAAATTTCACTTTTTTCTACATTATAGAATGCGTAGATTACGAAAATCATATTCACTAATTTCCGTCTGTCGGTCTGTCGGTCTGTCGGTCTGTCGGTCGGTCTGTGCAATTCTTTAAAACACTATATTTCGGAATCTACCGACCCGATTAAAGCAAAATTTGCGTCCTTTTTTTCTACCTGCCCATAGATGATATCGAAGAAAAAAAGTTTATAAAATTCTCAAAGACCTGCGCGTTATAGGCCAAAAACATGCTAAAAATGGCAAAATCGGTAGATCCACTTAATCTTCTAAAGTTGCTGACCGATTTTAACCAAATATTGAACATATGTTTCGTGTATACCCCAAGTGGTGAATGCTCTCAAAAAATCTGGAGTTTATTATAGGGTTGAATTTTTATTAAGGGTTGAAGGGTCAAAAAGTTGTAAAAATGAATAAGTTGTAACGTGAATATCTGCCAGGAGGAATATTTGATTTGGACCAAATTTGGTATACATATTAGGGATACATTGAAGAAAATGCTGGTAAAAGTTTCATCCCCTAAAAATAAGCCCCTACGACCCATTTGCCATTTAAGTTAATTGTTCAAAAATTGCCGATGTTGTGATTCTTATATGGCAGCATTACCCACACTTTTCCATCAGTTATTTTAGTAATATTTACATAAAGAGTGAGTAAAAATAATTTTCGACCCTTACCACACACCCCCTCCCCTCCAATATAAAGTTTGAGTCATATGGTTCGGATTTTCTTCATAATCGATTTCTACTATACATTTTAAACATATTTACGAATAATATAATTTAAAATAGTATACGACCCTTATTTTGCAATTTCAACCCTTAACATACCATGTACAGTCAAATTGCTCGGATTTCTTTCAAATTTGGATCCTAGTAGTAATTTAACTTACTTAACTTATCATTATTTAGTTAATTAAATTAAAATTAGGGTAGGACCTATATATTACAATTGTAACCCCTAATGCACCCCTTACAGTTGGATTAGTCAGATTTCTTTTAAATTTGTTTTCTAATAATAAATTGAAATATAATTTAAACTAGTTTAATAAAAAATGTCCTAGAATCCTCAATTCATGTTTTTAACCCTTAACACACCCCTTACACTGATAGTGCTAGGATTTACTTCAAACATTGATTTATATTGGTAATTTTAAATCTAGCTTCAAATAGTTTCATTAAATTAGAGTACCTACAACAAGTTATCACTTTTTAATCTTTTCATACACACGTTTCAACTTTATCGCTTAAATTGGTTTAAAATTTTGTTCCTAGTTAAAATTTAAAAAGCATTTTTAAATACCCGATAATTTTTTTCAGTAAAAGATGCCTCAAAATTCTAAAAATTTGAATAACAAATTTTAATATAGCAACGAGAGAAGTACTGTGGAATCTCATTTCCAGCGAATTTTTGTTGTCATTAGACGAATCTAACGGTAAAAAAAATATTTCAATTTTTACAAGACATGCGTACGTACTAGAGGCTAAAAACTAGCTAAAAAGTGACAAAAAAAAGTGAGTATAGGTAATCTTTTGAACCGCCATAATTTTTTTTGAAGGGGTGGTGTTTTTTTAAAGGTTAAAGGGAGAAAAATTGGGAAAATTTGTTATTTTGTATCGCATATATCTTTAACAATATTCAAGATGCATCAACAAAACTTTGCACTCTTATTAAAAATAAATTGAAAAATATGGTGGAGAAAATTTCATTCCTTAAAGTGTAACCCTTATGGCTTTTTACCCTTTTAATTTACGTCAAAAATTTGAGTTTATATGAACCGGTATTTGAAAGCTTATTCAACTTTTTATCATTATTTTTTATTATTATTTGTGTTTACTAATATCAATAACGAGAAAAGTACTGTGGAGATACATTTTTCTAATACTATTTTAGAATAATAACATTCTTGAACTAATTTTAATTTGAGAATGTACTCATTCTGCAACAAGTGCAAGAATATACATTCTTATACAAGTGATAGGATGATCACATGTGGCGCCATCTCATGGAAGTTGACGCAACATTAAGCTATTGTATTTTGATTAATGAATTATTCATTTAACTTATTAATTGTTGATATTAGTAATATTATAATTCAATCAACTAAATCATTCATATTTAGAACATTCTTTATGACATTTTATAACTAATTTTGTTTATTAATACATATATTATAGCGGCGACATCTGTGAACTAATTGCCCAAAGCGACTTATTGCCTAAAAACGAAAAAACTGACGTATTTTAATTGACGATAATATTAGAAAAAGTATAGTCTGAAACTCGTCGGAATGAATATTCAGCCCTCGTGTGACAAATTTCCACTCGGTTTGAATATTCTCATTCCGCACTCGTTGCAGAATATACTAGTCCAATTTTTTTTGAATGCATTTAACTTAAAGTTAACTCGAGTTATTCAGAATATTTGTTGCAGAATCATAGAAATATCATAAATGTAGAATACTTGTCGAATCTGCCCGACAATGCTGTATTCGTTTTTGTATACCGGTTTTGAATGCTAGATTAAGATTTTTATACGGTTTGAGTGAGATTCTACTTTATCAGTTACTCTATCAGTGTATGCACCCAATATTTTTTAGTTATTTTGTAACGGTATTGTTCGGTATTTTTGTCGATTTCTTTAGCACTTCATGATTGTTTCTGCCACCAGCCAATTTATTAATTACTTCTCTCGTAGAGGAAGTATTGTATTTGTTCGGAATTCGTTTTTTAGATGTTTAGTTTGTTTTTACTTGTTATTTAAATATTGGAGAGATACACCTGTTTTGTAGTGAAGCTAGAGCAGCGAAAAAAGAGGGCACAATTTTTTGTAGCATATACGCGTTTGACGATCAATTGTTCACGAAGAATAAGACTTATCGACACTTGCGTTGAGTACCTGGCAAAAGTCGAATCGTTTTCCTTCAACTTTAGTAAATTTTCGTTTTAATTTGCAATTGAGCATTTTGATATTATCGATTAATTCGCGATTGATTATTGATACTCCAAATTTCACTTTTTTCTACATTATAGAATGCGTAGATTACGAAAATCATATTCACTAATTTCCGTCCGTCGGTCTGTCGGTCGGTCTGTGCAATTCTTTAAAACACTATATTTCGGAATCTACTTACCCGATTAAAGCAAAATTTGCGTCCTTTTTTTCTACCTGCCCATAGATGATATCGAAGAAAAAAAGTTTACAAAATTCTCAAAGACCTGCGCGTTATAGGCCAAAAACATGCTAAAAATGGCAAAATCGGTAGATCCACTTAATCTTCTAAAGTTGCTGACCGATTTTAACCGAATATTGAACATATGTTTTGTGTATACCCCAAGTGGTGAATGCTTTCAAAAAATCTGGAGTTTTTTTAAGGGTTGATTTTTTATTAAGGGTTGAAGGGTCAAAAAGTTGTAAAAATGAATAAGTTGTAACGTGAATACCTGCCAGGAGGAATATTTGATTTGGACCAAATTTGGTATACATATTAGGGATACATTGAAGAAAATGCTGGTAAAAGTTTCATCCCCTAAAAATAAGCACCTGCGACCCATTTGCCATTTAAGTTAATTGTTCAAAAATTGCCGGTGTTGTGATTCTTATATGGCTGCATTACCCACACTTTTCCATCAGTTATTTTAGTAATATTTACATAAAGAGTGAGTAAAAATAATTTTCGACCCTTACCACACACCCCCACCCCTCCAATATAGAGTTTAAGTCATATGGTTCGGATTTTCTTCATATTCGATTTCTACTATACATTTCAAACATATTTACGAATAATATAATTTAAAATAGTTTGCGACCCTTATTTTGCAATTTCAACCCTTAACATACCATGTTCAGTCAAAATGCTCGGATTTCTTTCAAATTTGGATCCTAGTAGTAATTTAACTTACTTAACTTGTCATTATTTAGTTAATTAAATTAAAATTAGGGTAGGACCTACATATTACAATTGTAACCCCTAATGCACCCCTTACAGTTTGATTTGTCAGATTTCTTTTAAATTTGTTTTCTAATAATAAATTGAAATATAACTTAAACTAGTTTAATCAAAAATGTCCTAGAATTCTCAATTCATGTTTTTAACCCTTAACACACCCCTTACACTGATAGTACTAGGATTTACTTCAAACATGGATTTACATATATTGGTAATTTTAAATCTAGTTTCAAATAGTTTCATTAAATTAGAGTACCTACAACAAATTTTTCACTTTTTATTCTATTCATACACACGTTTCAACTTTATCGCTTAAATTTGTTTAAAATTTGGTTTCTAATTAAATATTAAAAAGCATTTTTAAATAACCCGATAAATTTTTTTCAGTAAAAGATGCCTCAAAATTCTAAAAATTTGAATAACCAATTTTAATATAGCAACGAGAGAAGTACTGTGGAATCTCATTTCCAGCGAATTTTTAATTTGACTTACTACTTAGATGCGTTCTCAGAATCATTGGCATTTCTGAGCGGTTTAACTTGGGCTGGTGTGCGGTTGATCATTAACGTTGTAATCGTGTTTGTCTTCTTGGCTTCGACATGCTTTCTTCCTTCTGGATTTGATCACGGATGAATGTTCAATAAAATACTCGACTCGATTTAACTTTGATATTTATTCAAAATACAAAGTAATAATGATTTAGAGAAATTACAAAAAATCACTTAGCCTATTTTAGACAACTCTTGTATAACTTCTTTCTAGGCGAAGTTAGTGGCAATTTAGATTGTAATTAATTTTTGTATGTTTTTACCGACTACGACTTGACCAATTACTTCGTGAATCTGACTTTTTCGATCGATTGCTCTTATATTAGTTGCAGTCCTTTTTATATCCTTTCTCCTACTGGTATTATTTTTTGGTAGGATCTTCTAAAACAATATAATTGCTAATTTTCTGCTGAGTCTGCAGTTAAATTCCTTCTACAAACCCTATTGGTTAATATCACTCTAGTTGGGGTAGACTTGACCTCATTTTGCAGGTGTCTATTTTTTCTACGATTTGTAATTATTTCTGGGAATTATTTGCAGCTGTATAAACAAATGAGAGCTCAAGTCATGAAAAATCTTATTAATAATCAATTCAAATTCATTTAATATTTGATTCAATTATCAAATCAGTCTATATCACCACACAGCTCATTAAAGGTTTTCTTTCTTTTTTTTTTAATTACACTGTTTTACACATCGTACATCAAGCCCGATTTGTACAATTTGTATATATAGATCTCGGATTTCATTCCAATTTGCTTTCGAGTTAAAATTTTACTTATAATTACAAAAAGTTTGTACAAAAATAATGTATAACCTTAAGTACCCATCCTCAACCTTATTATTGTATGCTAAGGTTTTACATAAATTTGGTTTCTAAATGTAATTTTACTTATTATCGGAATAATTGTCAAAATAAAATTAATTAAAAATGTCAAAAGTGAATTAATAATGTCACATATAAACTAAATGTGACAGACGTAAACTGAATATGTCAAAAGTAACCTAAAACCCTTAAATATCTATTATATAGAAAAGATGTCGACTAATTAAGATAATATGTCAATTACATATGTCAAATGTCTACTAAAAATGACATTTAAAACTAAACGTAACATATCTCAATTAAATATATCAAAAACGAACTAAACAATTGACTAAAAGTGTTAACTAAATGTTAACTAAAAGTGACAGATGTCTACTAAATATGTCAAATGTTAGCAAAAAATGGCAAATGTCAACTAAATATGTCAAAAATAATCGAAAAAGGTTAAATGTCAACATAAAGATGCTCATCTCGTCAAAAATTAAGCTATACAGACACGGTCTTAAGGTTTTATGTTTGAAACCACACACTTCAATAATTCTTGAATCTGAATATAAGCCAACTTTAAATGGCCCACGACTTAAAAATTCTATTAAAATTTTTCTGGCTGACAAAGCATATGTTTTCCTCAATACTTTATAGGTTTTACTGCTAAGCTTCAACAAAGATAACGCAAATATCTTATTATTCAGAGAATAGCTGCCTCCATGTTTTTCCTCTTTTGATTTTTCAACTGGGATTCAAATAACTCATAACTAGTTCGATTCATATTGGCTGTTGCAAAGTTGAGTTTATTTACTACTCTCAGCCATTTTTAACCGTGTTTCAAAAACCCGGTTTTGGATATCGATTTTTCATATATTTCGAGTATATAACATTTTTTGGAGTATATAACCAATTAAGGGTAGGGTTTTACCAAAAATATAACCAAACAAAAATGTATCCAAAAGCTACTGACCTTTAGCAGAAAGATAAATTGATTCGATAAATGATATTTTCTCTCTAGTGGAGCGTAGGGAAACTGAGCTTAGATTTTGCACTATTGCAGTTTAGTTAGATAAAGTATTGTATTAATAGTTTTTTTTTCAGATACCTATTTAAATTCCCTAGAAATGAGATTCTACGGTACTTCTCTCTATGTTAAAATTTCTTATTCAAATTTTAAGAATTTCGAGGCATCTTTTGAGGAAAAAAATGTATCGGGTTATTTAAAAATGCCTTTTAAATTTTAACTAGGAACCAAATGTGAAACAAATCTAAGCGATAAAGTTGAAACGTGTGTATAAAAAGATTAAAAAGTGAAAAACTTGTTGTAGGTACTCTATTTTAATAAAACTATTTGAAGCAACATTTTAAATAACCAATATAAATCATAGTACAGTCAATCTGTCGAATTTAGCAGAAAGAATTTTACCAAGGAATTTTTTTGCATAAAGAGAAAGAGAATTTTTTTGCATAATAATTTTTTTGCATGAGAAAACCTTAACTGTAAGTTTTGGTTGACAGCACTGCCCTTGCGGAAGACTGTCATAATTCAAAAAGTTTTTGGATTTAGTTTTTCTCGTAAACGGTGGGTTTTTGTGAAAATTCGTGAAAACAAAAAAACAATTTACCTCATGGGGTCGATTTTGTAGGACCGCTATTTCAAAAAGTAGGTGGCGCTAAAGTCACCAAAAAAGCGTTTATACGCTATAAGACGACCAAAAAATCATTTTTGAGCTGAACTTTAAATGTAAAAGTTTTTTATCTATGAAAAAGCTACAAAATGTATTTCAACTTTTTTTCTCTACGATTTACCGTTTCCGAGTAATCGGGCGACGAACGGCGGCGTGGAATTGGCTGTTTACGCGCCCGCTTCGCTTTCAATGTGTTTTAATCATTTAATTTGTAGTATAACCGTACTACTTATTCCAGATTTGTTGAGTTTTGAATTATTACTTTTAATTACAATGAAAAAGACAATAATAATATAACTAATAATTATTATCTATGAAACTATTGTTAAATAAAGACATTATTTATTCGTGATCGTCAAAAATTACTTTAGCTTCGTCATATGTCTATTTCTACATTTTTGTGATATTCCGCATGCTATAACTCGGAAACAGTAGATCGTAGAGAAAAAAAGTTGAAATGAATTTTGTAGCTTTCTTATAGATAAACAACTTTTACATTTAAAGTTCAGCTCAAAAATGATTTTTTGGCCGTCTTATAGCGTAAAACGCTTTTTTGGTGACTTTAGCGCCACCTACTTTTTGAAATAGCGGTCCTACAAAATCGACCCCATGAGATAAATTGTAGGTAATTATGTGCCGGACATTTTTTGTCTTCATGAATTTTCACGAAAACCCACCAGAAAACCCACCTTGTAAACCCACCAGTTTACAAGAAAAACCAAATCCAAAAACTTTTTGAGTTTTGACAGTCTTCCGCAAGAGCAATGATGACGGGAACTTATAGTTAAGGTTTTCTCATTCCCCTCAAGCGATTTATGCAAAAAAATTCCTTGCTAAAACTCTTTCCGCTAAACACGTTTTTTTCCGACAGATTGACTGTACTATCAATGTTTGAAGCAAATGCTAGCACTATCAGTGTAAGGAGTGTATTAAGGGTTAAAAACATGAATTGAGGATTTTAGTTTATTTTTGAATAAACTAGTTAAAATTATATTTCAATTTATTATTAGAAAAGAAATTTGAAAGAAATCTAACAAATCAAACTATAAGGGGTGCATTAAGGGTAAAAATTGTGATATGTGGGTTCTAGCCTAATTTCAATTTAATTATCTAAATAATGATTAGTTAAATAAGTTAAAATTACTACTGGATTCCAAATTTGAACGAAATTTGAGCATTTTTACTGTAAAGGGTATATTAAGGGTTCAAGTTGTAAAATAAGAGTCGCATATTATTTTTAATTAAATTATTCGTAAATTTGTTTTAAATGTATAGTAGACATCTAATATCCAGTAAATCCAATCCATATGACTCAACTAAGTGTTTGCAATATGCGGGCTGTAAAAACTATATAAGACTCAAAACACCGTTAATTTTTGAACAATTAATTTAAAGGACCAACAGACCACAGGGGCTTATTTTTAAGGGATGAAACTTTCACCAGCCTTTTCTTCAATGTATTCCTAATATGTATGCCAAATTTAGTTCAAATAAAATATTCTCCCTGGCAGGTATTCACGTTACAAATTATGCATTATACAACTTTTTGACCATTCGACCTTTAATAAAATTTCAACCCTGCAAAAAACTTCAGATTTTTTGAAAGCATTCACGAGTTGGGCTATACACGATACATATGTTCAATATTTGGTCAAAATCGGCCCGCAACTTTAGAAGATTAAGTGGATCCACCGATGTTGCCATTTTTAGCATGTTTTTGGCCTATAACGCACAGGTCTTTGAGAATTTTATAAACTTATTTTCTTCGATATCATCTATGAGCCGGTAGAAAAAAGGGCGCAAATTATGTTTATATCGGGTCAGTAGATTCCGAAATAATGGTTTAAAGAAACGAACAGACCGACCGACAGACGGAACTTAGTGAATATGATTTTCGTAATCTACGCATTTTATAAAGTAGAAATAAGTTAAATTTGGAAAAAAAATCCATAAATACATTACTTCCTCTACGAGAGAAGTAAAAAGTGATGCAACTTAAATAAAATTTAAAAAAATTATAATTTTGATTTTAAAAATTCAAAAGTAATTATAATGATCTTCTCTTATCTACGGTAATGATTTTATTAATCTTTGTGTTATACAAACTTTGTGACATGTCATTTTATATGTAAATTTGTGGCCAATTAAAAGTTGTAAATTTTTTTGCATATATTTTTAAAAAAGTTTGATTTAAAGAAAAATAAATGGACCATGGATTAAAAAATATCTTAAATGCTTTTCCATGTTACTTCTATCGCTTAATCTGTCAAATTTATTAAATTAAACAATTTAATTGATAACAAAATTAAAAAACTTTAAACGCAACTTTTCAAAATGGAAGCCACAATAGTTATTTACGTTTAGAGGGCTGAAACAAAGCAGCATTTTGGCGAAAAATAGTATATTATATACCCAGGGACTAAAGTGAGTCTTTTAATCCCGTGGGTGGTTTATTGCCCGAGACGAAGTCGAGGGCAATAATCACCTCAGGGATTAAAATACACTTTAGTCCAGTGGTATATACGCTATTTTTTGCACTTCCAATGAGTTCCAAATTACTGATTTTCAAATAGATCAAAAATTAAAATGATGTAAACACAACTTGATTAGTAATTTATGTATATAAATCAAGTTGCTGCTCGAAAAACAATAGCTATTGCTAATGTAATACTAAACATAATTTGCGAATCTCTAACTTGATTAGTATTTGGGGGAAAAATATTTTGATCCCCAGGGATTAAAAGTACCACTTTAGTCCCTCAAAATAACACCTAAAGTAGGCATTTAATCCCGGAAGTGCAAAAATGTATTTATTTTATGTGTTTAGTTCATACCCATGAAACGGGGCGCTAGTATCGCCATTTTTTTCTATTCGAAAAAGTAGCGATACCATTTTCTTTTTGTTCTGTCAACTGTCATAATAACTTCGTGTTATAATCTCCTTATTATTTATTAAATTTATTAACCAAAATGAGCTAGTTAATTCAAGTCGTTTTATAGAGGATTCATACCAACAACAATCAGTAATTGACGGCAAACCCGCATTACTTGACATACTAGACACGGCAGGACAAGTTGAATTCACGGTGATGCGCGACCAATACATACGATGAAGCGAAAAAAGACCGGCACAGTTTCCAAGAAGCATTAGAATACCGGAAACTGATTCAAAAAGTGCGCGTTTCTGAAGATACGCCACTAGTGCTCGTCGGCAACAAATTCGACTTGCAAATGCAGCGGAAAGTGACAACTGAAGAAGGTAAAACGTTGGCGAGACAATTTGGTTGTCCGTTTTATGAGACGTCGGCCGCTTTGCGCACGTATGTGGACGACGCTTTCTATACGCCCGTGCGTATGGAAATTGGCTCAATTGGCTCAATCACCTTGTTATCACATACAGTAATTATTTTACATTCAAAGAGGTAAACGCAGCTTCTGTCTTGGGTACTCTGCCTTCTGGTTCTCCGGAAGATTTTGGTTTTTATTAAAATTTGTATTTGTTTGTTGTTAATTGTTTAATTTGTTTAATTTTTTATGTTTTTATTCTAATTATTTTATTGCATTTAATTTAATAATTTTACTTAAAAATTGATTTGATTGTACAAAATTGACTTTAGGAAATGTTTTTGCTGAATGAAAAAACTAATTGCACCATTAGAAGCGCTCTAGTTTATTCATCAAAAATGCAAAAATTCGAGGCGATAACTTTATTCGTTTATTTATTGTGAAGATCGAAGTTACCAAAACATGAATTTACAATACCCGCCGCCATGATGGTTTTTCGTGATTTTTGAAGTTCGGTACTACTAAAAAAAGTTTTTATTTATGATTTATTATGGACAATAACGTGCCCTACAAGATGGTATACATATATATTCATTTGGTTATACTTTGTAATCACTTATCTTCAGAAATAAGCGAGATACGGCAGCGATTTTACTCCACTAATAGTGCGGGAGCTGAGGAAGCCTCCGCACGAGGCTTCTAAAACATGGTCAATACAACTCGGAGCAAAATGGACAATGAAAATTGATTCTTATGCAGAATCACCTGCCGGATCGGAATTTGGAGGTCGCCTGTAAATCAGGAATTGCAAACATGCCAAAAAGTCACTTTTTCGCAAAAAAATTGAATTTTTATTTTCGATCAATTTTAATACTTAACTTCTTTTTTCTCGGGAATGGAAAGAGCCAAGTATGTCATTTTTTCACCAAATATTTACTAAAGTGTCCTGATCATCAAAGTATTATTATAATACTTCCATAGTTTAGATTTTGTTTAAAAAAAAATAATTTATCAGTGAACAACAAATTTAAGACTTGATTTTTTCACGAAGCGTGCAACTATATTTATTTGTCGGAATTTTGAATACATAGATCGAATAAAAGTGTCCAAAATGTCCCAAAAAAATTTTAGTGAAAGAATTAACTTAAATTTTTATTTTAATATTTTACGTCTCGATGTATTCCTAGTCGTACTATACACACCCAACTGTTTATAATTCTGGTCGTTGGGAATGAAGTATCTATTATTTAATAAATAGTTTTTATAGATATTTACTTTGCACTACTTGTAAGTTTTGGATATTAATCAATCAATAGGATATATTACTTCTCTCGTAGAGGAAGTATTGTATTCATGAAAAAAAAAAATTCTCCAAATTTCACTTTTTTCTACATTATAGAATGCGTAGATTACGAAAATCATATTCACTAATTTCCGTCTGTCGGTCTGTCGGTCGGTCTGTGCAATTCTTTAAAACACTATATTTCGGAATCTACTTACCCGATTAAAGCAAAATTTGCGTCCTTTTTTTCTACCTGCCCATAGATGATATCGAAGAAAAAAAGTTTACAAAATTCTCAAAGACCTGCGCGTTATAGGCCAAAAACATGCTAAAAATGGCAAAATCGGTAGATCCACTTAATCTTCTAAAGTTGCTGACCGATTTTAACCGAATATTGAACATATGTTTTGTGTATACCCCAAGTGGTGAATGCTTTCAAAAAATCTGGAGTTTTTTTAAGGGTTGATTTTTTATTAAGGGTTGAAGGGTCAAAAAGTTGTAAAAATGAATAAGTTGTAACGTGAATACCTGCCAGGAGGAATATTTGATTTGGACCAAATTTGGTATACATATTAGGGATACATTGAAGAAAATGCTGGTAAAAGTTTCATCCCCTAAAAATAAGCACCTGCGACCCATTTGCCATTTAAGTTAATTGTTCAAAAATTGCCGGTGTTGTGATTCTTATATGGCAGCATTACCCACACTTTTCCATCAGTTATTTTAGTAATATTTACATAAAGAGTGAGTAAAAATAATTTTCGACCCTTACCACACACCCCCACCCCTCCAATATAGAGTTTAAGTCATATGGTTCGGATTTTCTTCATATTCGATTTCTACTATACATTTCAAACATATTTACGAATAATATAATTTAAAATAATTTGCGACCCTTATTTTGCAATTTCAACCCTTAACATACCATGTTCAGTCAAAATGCTCGGATTTCTTTCAAATTTGGATCCTAGTAGTAATTTAACTTACTTAACTTGTCATTATTTAGTTAATTAAATTAAAATTAGGGTAGGACCTACATATTACAATTGTAACCCCTAATGCACCCCTTACAGTTTGATTTGTCAGATTTCTTTTAAATTTGTTTTCTAATAATAAATTGAAATATAACTTAAACTAGTTTAATCAAAAATGTCCTAGAATTCTCAATTCATGTTTTTAACCCTTAACACACCCCTTACACTGATAGTACTAGGATTTACTTCAAACATGGATTTACATATATTGGTAATTTTAAATCTAGTTTCAAATAGTTTCATTAAATTAGAGTACCTACAACAAATTTTTCACTTTTTAATCTTTTCATACACACGTTTCAACTTTATCGCTTAAATTTGTTTAAAATTTGGTTTCTAATTAAATATTAAAAAGCATTTTTAAATAACCCGATAAATTTTTTTCAGTAAAAGATGCCTCAAAATTCTAAAAATTTGAATAACCAATTTTAATATAGCAACGAGAGAAGTACTGTGAAATCTCATTTCCAGCGAATTTTTTTAAATATTTATTGCAATAAATTCCACTTCCCCTCACACAAACATGATATAACGCATTGTACATTCGATTTTAAGCATATGCACATCGGGAAAAACATGTAAAATTTTGGCATTTACAGAATGCTGAATGGCGTAATTATAGTACAACCGGTTTAGATTTATTTGTAACTGTTATAGGGATAATTATGTCATTTTTTTATCCATCTAAATTCAAACAGGTTTGGAATATTAGGGTTTATTTGCCAAGCAGTTTTGTAAACCGCACACTGCAAAAATGCCCTATTTACTATTTACATGATAATTAATAGTAGTTTATACAACAAGTAGCAAAATGTAGGTTTTTTTTTCATGAGAAGTAAGTTTGTCCAACGAGGCGCCAGCCGAGTTGGACAATACGACGAATGAAAAACTAATTTTGCACATGTTGTATACACTACTTTTTGCAATTTTCTTGCTATTAACTTTTTAAATGATAATTTGATTCATTCAGAAAATTTAAGGTTGCTTGATTTATGCTTAATTTGTTAGTAGTCAAAGTGAGCAATGGAAAAACAATTGCAATCACCCCTAGATACCTCGCTAGATACCTAAAAACGAACAGGGCGTTTGTTTGTTCACTTGATTTTTGTGAAATTCAATGAAAAAATATAAAAATCAGTGAAAAAATGTAGAAATTTGAGTGAAAAAAAGACTTTTTTCATTGATTTTTAAGACCAGTAAAAAAAGTAGGCCGTTTCAACATTGGAAACAACAACTGAAAAGTTGTCATTTTGATGGAAAATTGCAAAAAAGCATTTTCAGTAGGTTTTCGCACATCCTCTAGTATCTCTTAATTTTCTTACGTAAACAATAATCTAAATCTAATACTCTAATTCTAATTTATCTTCAAATCCATAAACTAAGTTGTTATCGTGATGTGAATGTTAAGTTGTTATCGTGATGTTATCGTGATGTGGTGTGCTATCGCGCAGGTTGCTATATTATTATGTGACGTCACGTTGGTTCTATTGAAAGTGTAATATTAAATTGTCTATAGCAACGAAATAGTTATTTATACAACAAGTAGCAAAATGTAAGTTATTTTTTCACAAGTCGTAAATTTGTCCAACGAGGCGTCAGCCGAGTTGGACAATACGACAAGTGAAAAAATAACTAATTTTGCTCGTGTTGTATACACTATTTTTTGCAATTTTTAATTAAAATAAAAAAATATTAAAGATTAGTTAATAATCAGATGACAATCGGTTGCTTGATTCAAGCTTAATTTGTTATTAATTAGAGCAAACATTGATAAAACAATTGAAATCGCCCCTAGGAACAAAAAATCAAACAGCTTCCTTCACATAATTCAAATCGTATAGAAGTGTTTGCTAACTCAAATTTAATGGAAATGTGGCTCATATGTTCTTGTTCAGTTAAATAATCTTACTAATTGTACAATTAATATTGTTAATAAATAAAACATTGCGGTTTTATAACTTTTTGCCACGCTTTTAGCAATTTTTAAAATAATGAAAAAAAGTAAAAAGAGTGAAAAAAAGTAGAAAAAGAGTGAAAAAAAGTCTATTTTTCACGCTTTTTTTAGAACTATAAAAAAAAGAAGGCTGTTTCAATATCAAAAATGGCAACTAAAAAGATGTCATTTTAATCGCAAATTGCAAAAATTATATTAATTAACAAATATATTAAAGAGAAAAACAAACCCCTTTAATTCTGTAGTTAAATATAAGATCACTTACTAACAACAACGGCCACACCAAAATACTTAATAATATTTTACTATGTATTTATTCCAATATTTGATTGAAATAAACATCAATTAAAACCGCCAAACGTAACTTGATTTTCATACTATAATTAGTCCTGTAGCTTGTCATACCCGGGTCTGCCATGCTTTTGCACAAAATTAAATTATTCAAAAATGGCCTACGTTGTGCGAGGTTCGTTTTCAAGTTTCTTGAGAGTTGAGAATAAAACACGGACATAGGTGCACAATAAGTTTATTGACTACATCGTTCTTCAAGTATACAACATTACAAAAATAGCGTATATACATGTACCGATGATAAAATCTACAAACGGGGCTACTTGATCCCTCCTCCCGATACACATGTATCCACAAAATTTAAGCATTAGGGCGTACCATCGCCACGTTCAGATATTTCATACCCCGTATCTCCAGTTGGTACTCCTCCCATGGGGTTAGACCGTATGCTAGAAGAGAGGGTTAGTAACATAACATCATACATACACAAAAACAATGATTGTACATACTCTATGGAGCCTTACGCTGCGCACAGAGTACTACAATCCGAAAATGGTCTCTAGTCACCCCTTGAGTTCGAAGGGGAGGCAAGCACAGAGCTCATCGGCTAAGTACCAACTATCTGCGTGACACAGATTCCCGCGTTGAGAGATACTCATGCTAACCCTAAAAGGTCTGAGGCATTAGTATCTGAACGCTTGGATTGGCGCGAAGAAAACCGGATATATGGATAAATCTCTCGATTAAATTAATATTAAATAAATAAGATCAAAAGGCACAAGATCGATGTATCAGTACAATTAGAGGAACACATGCATGTACCGCAAACGTACCTATAATTGGGTCACTCGTTGCTTGCTCAACGTGATCCATCATTAGCTTCTATGTAGGCTTTCGATATTCGGCGAAAACTAATATCACAAATTTAATTGATTTCAAACGAGATCCCACTAGCCATTGGTTGAGCAACGGGTCTTCGACTTACTCGGGCCCACTCGCCAACGCGAGGCACCCTGAATAGTTCGAAACCCGCAACCCTTATCTACGGTACCACAGAAAAGCACCGACCCACTCGAAAGCTCGAGGCATCCGACGCTCTTTGTGGCCTCCATACAGACCCACTCGAGTACTCAAGGCGTCAATGTATAGAGTTTACCGTTCGAACACCTGCTGATACGTTTCAAGAAGTGTCGGACAAGCCAGATATGGACCCACTCGAGAATTCGAGGCATCCTACATCAACTTATAATTTTGTCCAGACCCGCTCGGTAATGCGAGGCGTCGATGGACAAAACTCCAACACTTGCTTGATACTGGAGGTTTAATCAAGAAATACATCGACCCACTCGCGAACGCGAGGCGTCAAGATGTATACCCCGATTGAAGCAACTCACTCAGACCCACTCGAGAATTCGAGGCATCGATGAGTGGTTCGCCGCTACGACTCCGGGCTAGTAGGTCTTACCAGTTGGCCAGGTCGCGGACTATCTGCCCAATTTCACCACTTCCATGCTATTTAAAAAGAGCGAAGGAAGGGAACGGTACAGGTGGGAGACCGATGCGGCAGAGTGGGATTCGTGCGAAAGTGGGGAACCGACCGTGCTCGATCCCACTCCTCCTGGCACCACGACTCGCAACTCCTCCGCTAGATGGCAGGCACTGCTGCCATTAAAACCGCGAATTTTTGAATATGGGAGTGGAACACTTCAGTCTCCTCCTCACATGGTGAATAAAACATAGTTGCTATGAGCTATGGGAAACAAATCATATTTGAAAATGCTAACATAAACAAAAATAAACTCTCCAACAGCAACAGACATCAAATAAACAAGAACCTCCTTCTACACAAAAATAAAGTCAAAATAAAACAAAGATATGTTTGTCCCACGCTAAACGAACAAAATATTATACTCCTACATCGATGCATAGATGAACTATAAACAACCGTAAAACTAAGAAAAATAAACACTTCCCTGTACAAAATGAGATCAAACTTAAAGTAATATTCTATAAACAAAACGGTAACTATTTACAAAGAAAACCTAAGGGAAAATAAAACTTTTTTTTTTGTCATAACGCTCTAATAAAATTCTTCTTCTAAAACGAATGAGATCGAAGAGAATGAGATCGACCGTACACTGCAACCGAACATACACCGCAACCGCGTACTCTTCACTTACAGACCGCACAGATTATTCCCTGCTGGTTTGATGTTGCTTGTTATGTACCCTTCGGCGTCGCTTGTTCCGGTCCCGTCGGCGTTGATGCCCCTTACCGGCGTGGCGTTGCGGGATTGTGCGGCCCTGCTCCGAGATGTCATTTTCGGTTATCACAGCCAAAGGGGTGGCCTTATCCGGGGTTGGGCCAGCCCCTTGAATTCCTGACGGCTGACTAGCGGAGGAAGCCGATTGATGGCCTGCGAGACTGGACGGCTTCCCTGGACTACCCGAAAAAAGTGTGGACACTTCGTAGTAGCGGTAAAATTTCGATCTCGGCACTCGATCAAGGGCAAAACCGTGGGGGTTGAGCAGATGGATTTGTTTGACGGGTTGTGCGGCATAAAGTAATTTATAAACCGCCAGTCTGGGATCCTTTCCTTGATCGGGTAAGTCCAGAGTCGCGGTCCGCATCTTGCTCGGGTGCTGGATGGTATGGCACTAAATTGGCGGCATTGAAGTTCCCTCGTGCGGTGTGATTTAGGTCACGCAGTGAGTAGGTGTTAGGGTGGGGGACGTCGTGAACTCGGTAGGGACCATCGTAAAGTAGACTGAACTTTTGTGCGATGCCACTACTTGCATTAGATTGAGGATTTAATTTTAGCAAAACTAAATCGCCTACGGCAAATTTGTAGGTGGGTCTCTTCTGCTGTCGCAACCTTCTCAATGACATCTTGATCAATTGGTTTTTTACTTCGGCTTTAATTTCGGTCAAATCTTTGGCGGGCACTTCGGGGAGGACTTCTTTTATAGCGTCATCAAGGGACAGATGTGGTTTCTTCCCTGTCAATATTTGGAACGGTGCATATCCGGTACTACTACTTGGCAGGTGGTTAAAACAATTCTCGATGTTGGGAATATACTTGGCCCAAGATGGGTGGTCTTGGTGACAATAAGTCCGAAAGAATCTCCCCAATTCCTTCATATATCGTTCAGCCGGGTTGGAGCTAGCGTGGCGAATTGAAGAAAATGTGGGGCGGATGTTTAATTCCTGGAGGCGCTGCTTCCAACGTTTGGAGGTGAATTGTGTGCCATGGTCACTGAGTATCGTTTGGGGTTTATATATCGGGAGTAGTTCCTTCTCGAGTCTGTTTAAAGCTGCGACGGTGTTCGCTTTCTTCATGGGGAATAATTTTACGAACTTAGAAAAGATGTCTACCGCCACAAGAATGTAGCTTACACCACCCCTGCTAGGGGGTAGCGGTCCAAAAAAATCCACTGCTACGATTTGTCCAACTTCTTCTGTCAGTATAGGTTGAAGGGGTCCTATAAACTTTTGGTTCGGCTTTTTTGTCTTTTGGCACAGTTCACAGCCACGCAGTATTTCATGGATTCTTCTGTACATCCGGGGCCAATAAAATTTCTCTTTCATCACGCTGAATACCTTTGCGGCACCGAAATGTCCCATTTCAAAATGGTAGTGCCAAATCACTTTTTCTTGTAGTTGTTTCGGAAGGACGATAGTAGACCGATTATAAAAACTGCAAAAATGGTATAAAATATTCCCTTCGAATCGGTATTGTTTGGTCCAGTGATTGGTCGGTGCACCCTGGATTTTTTCTTTGATGGACCTTAAAAATTCGTCTTCTTCTTGGTGTTGCTGTAGTGTTTCTAAATCGTGGATAACTTCTTGGGTGTTAGGTACCCGGAAAGTGGCGACTAGTGGGTGAGGCGTAATTACCGTACCGTCATCGCAAGGGAAGCGCGATAGCACATCGGCCACAATATTTTCCCTGCCCGGAATATGCTGGACGGTGTAGTCGAACTGTTGTAAAAACAACAACCATCGGGTGATTCTTTCGTTTAGATAGCGACATTGTTTTAAAAATATTAAAGCCTGGTGGTCTGTTTTGATGGTGATGGGAGATGATCCTATAATGACCCGAAATTTCCGTAACGCACAGATAATGGCCAACAGTTCCTTTTCGGTGGTCGTGTAGTTCAGCTCTGCCCCTTTCAAACTTCTACTGTAAAAGCCAATGACTCCCTGGTTGTCATCCTCGATTATCTGGAACAATACGGCACCCATACCGTAAAGTGAGCTATCGGTTTCTAGGTAGAAGGGTTTAGTGAAGTCCGGGTGTTTTAGAACGATAGTTTGTAGAAACCTCTTTTTAATTTCGTTGAATACTTTTTGTTCCTGCTCTCCCCAGGACCATTTGGCTGACTTCTTCAGCAAGTGGCTAAATCCGGCCGCCAAGGCTCCATAGTCTTGACAAAACTTTCGGTAATAGTTGCAGAGGCCTAAGAAGGAACGTAGATGTTTCAACTTCTTGGGTGGTGGGAAGTCTTGGATTGCTTGGATCTTCTCGGGATCAGTCGATATCCCTCCGGGAGATAAAATGTGGCCCAGGAAATTGATTTGTCTCCGGACAAAGAACGACTTTTCCGAGTTTACGGTCATTCCTGCATCGCGTAATTTTTGGAACACCATTTCCAAATGGCATAGGTGCTCTTCGAAGGACTGGGAAGCGATAACAATGTCGTCAATGTAGTTGAAGGTAAATTCTCTGACTTCGGGTCCCAAAATTTTATTTAAACAACGTGTGAAACTGGCGACGGCTGTTTTCAATCCAAACGGTAATACCTTGTATACGTAGCTTCTACCATTATACAAGAAAGCCGTATAGGGTCTACTATTTAGCTGCAGTGGTATCTGCCAGTATGAAGATACCAAGTCGATACTCGATAAGTACTTTCGTCCATGAAACTTCTGTAAGATTTCATCTATAATTCCAGGCGCCTCATGATCCGAGACCATTCGTTGATTTAGCTCCCTGGCGTCCAAGCAAATTCGTACGGATCCGTTTTTCTTTTTGACTACCGTCATAGGGCTGGAGTAGGGCGACGGTGCCTGTTGAATAATGCCATCTTCTTCCATTTCCCTTAATTTGGCTTCGACAGCTTCTCTAAGTGAGAAAGGGATGGGGTAACTTCTTTTTACAAATGGTTCGGGTTGGTGTAGCTGGATTTCATGTGAATATAAGTGTGTCAAACCAGGTTTGTTGGAAAAAACGTCATCAAAACGAAGTAAAAGCTGTTTAAGAGTTTCCTGTTGTGTCGAATCCAAAAGTGGCTCTTCAGTTGTTCCCTTGATGGCTGTATCAATTTGTTCGGAAGATATTAACTCTATTTGTTTTACTTCCATAATCTCTGTTGAATTAGCAACAAAAGGTACTTCAATAGTGAGATTATCCTTGTTGACCAAGGTCAACCTCTGGTCAGCCAAAAATATCTGACATTGATGGTTCCACATCCAGTCGATTCCCAGAATGCAAGGTCGAATTAAATTGGGGATGATTAATCCAACGAGTTCAAACTTGTGTCCTTGGATTTTGATGGGTAGAAGGACTTGCTTGCTGATACGACGGCTTTTTGAAGTGAAAGCCCCTTGTACTTGTATGGTACGAAGTGGTAACACTGGGATGCCTTTGTTCTGGCTGGCTATAGTACACCAGAAATCTTCGGAGATACACGTGACCTCGCTCCCTGTATCAACTAGGGCGAAAGTGGCTAGGTTCATGATTTGCAAAGCTATTTCTGGAGCACTTAATTTTGGAAGCTGTTGGAAGTGGAGGCGGACACAAAATTGATTAAATGTGTGGGCGTTGTAGGCGGTGTTTGGCAACCCTTATAAGCGAATCCACGAGTGTTGGTTTGACCCGGAAGGAAAACAGGCTCTGTTCGTCCTTGAAGCCTTTTACCAATTCCTTTTCCGTCCATCCATCCCATTTTTAGGAGCAGTTGTTTTCCGGGATGGTTTAAGGGTCGTCGCTTCTGGATTGTGGACACCAAATTTAGCGACGGAAATTTGGTCCGTTGGAGTTTCCCGACCTCTGGATTCGAGAAACATCTGGGCTAAGGTGATTGCCTGAAGTCCGTTTCTGCGGGGTACTGGTCGAAGGTAGTACCGGAGCAGCAATAGGAATTGATTGGATAATATTCTCTTGTTGTAAGAGGAATTCAGCCGCAGCAGGGATTGTCCGAGAGGGGTGAATAGACCAAAGCGATTGTATCGGAGCAGGAAAGTGTTTCATCAAGAGTTCTACCAACGCATTTTCTGAAAAGGGTTCTGACAAGTATCGCGCCAGTCCCACGTAATATGCAAAATGATTCACCATGCCACTGCCTCCCACTGGACTCCAAATGGTGGAGTTTATTTGTTGGCGAAGGTTGTTTTGGTGGATGTCCGACCAATAGGTCTTTAGGAAGCTATCGCGAAAGTCGGCATAACTTGCCCAGCTGCAGCGATACATAATCCCCCAGTTTACTGCATCTACTCTGAGGCACTCTTGTGCCGTGTCTAACTTTCGTCCCTCTTCCATTGCAATTTTTCGAAAGTATGTTTCTAGTTCCTCTAGAAATCTTGCGGGGTGCCTCTCGCTACTACCATTGACGTGCGGCATTTTTGCGTTTTGGGTGTACACGAGTCCCTGGTTTTGTGTAATATTGTTCAATCCAAGGGTGGAGGTACTGGCAGCATTGTCCAAAGGTAGTTGTTGCGCCTCCCGAACAAGGGTTTCAATTTTCTGAGCGTGTTGCACCATACTTTCGTGTATTGCCACCATGGATTGTCCCAGTTGCAGTAGTTGTTGTTGATTGTCTACCGTCTTCTTCTGTACTTTTCCTAATCCGTTGATTATATCCTGTTGGTTCTTCTCGAGTTGGTTTAGATGTTCAACCGTCCACTCGTTCATGGTAATTTCTTCCATTGGCTCTATAATTGGGTCACTCGTAAAGTAATTAGTGAGGGTCATAATGTTTATAAATATAGATCTATGTGATTTATTCCAACTCTCAAGAATTGAGTGACTCGATATCCTGGTCACGGCACCACTGTAGCTTGTCATACCCGGGTCTGCCATGCTTTTGCACAAAATTAAATTATTCAAAAATGGCCTACGTTGTGCGAGGTTCGTTTTCAAGTTTCTTGAGAGTTGAGAATAAAACACGGACATAGGTGCACAATAAGTTTATTGACTACATCGTTCTTCAAGTACACAACATTACAAAAATAGCGTACATACATGTACCGATGATAAAATCTACAAACGGGGCTACTTGATCCCTCCTCCCGATACACATGTATCCACAAAATTTAAGCATTAGGGCGTACCATCGCCACGTTCAGATATTTCATACCCCGTATCTTCAGTTGGTACTCCTCCCATGGGGTTAGACCGTATGCTAGAAGAGAGGGTTAGTAACATAACATCATACATACACAAAAACAATGATTGTACATACTCTATGGAGCCTTACGCTGCGCACAGAGTACTACAATCCGAAAATGGTCTCTAGTCACCCCTTGAGTTCGAAGGGGAGGCAAGCACAGAGCTCATCGGCTAAGTACCAACTATCTGCGTGACACAGATTCCCGCGTTGAGAGATACTCATGCTAACCCTAAAAGGTCTGAGGCATTAGTATTTGAACGCTTGGATAGGCGCGAAGAAAACCGGATATATGGATAAATCTCTCGATTAAATTAATATTAAATAAATAAGATCAAAAGGCACAAGATCGATGTATCAGTACAATTAGAGGAACACATGCATGTACCGCAAACGTACCTATAATTGGGTCACTCGTTGCGTGCTCAACGTGATCCATCATTAGCTTCTATGTAGGCTTTCGATATTCGGCGAAAACTAATATCACAAATTTAATTGATTTCAAACGAGATCCCACTAGCCATTGGTTGAGCAACGGGTCTTCGACTTACTCGGGCCCACTCGCCAACGCGAGGCACCCTGAATAGTTCGAAACCCGCAACCCTTATCTACGGTACCACAGAAAAGCACCGACCCACTTGAAAGCTCGAGGCATCCGACGCTCTCTGTGGCCTCCATACAGACCCACTCGAGTACTCAAGGCGTCAATGTATAGAGTTTACCGTTCGAACACCTGCTGATACGTTTCAAGAAGTGTCGGACAAGCCAGATATGGACCCACTCGAGAATTCGAGGCATCCTACATCAACTTATAATTTTGTCCAGACCCGCTCGGTAATGCGAGGCGTCGATGGACAAAACTCCAACACTTGCTTGATACTGGAGGTTTAATCAAGAAATACATCGACCCACTCGCGAACGCGAGGCGTCAAGATGTATACCCCGATTGAAGCAACTCACTCAGACCCACTCGAGAATTCGAGGCATCGATGAGTGGTTCGCCGCTACGACTCCGGGCTAGTAGGTCTTACCAGTTGGCCAGGTCGCGGACTATCTGCCCAATTTCACCACTTCCACGCTATTTAAAAAGAGCGAAGGAAGGGAACGGTACAGGTGGGAGACCGATGCGGCAGAGTGGGATTCGTGCGAAAGTGGGGAACCGACCGTGCTCGATCCCACTCCTCCTGGCACCACGACTCGCAACTCCTCCGCTAGATGGCAGGCACTGCTGCCATTAAAACCGCGAATTTTTGAATATGGGAGTGGAACACTTCAGTCCCAACGTTAGTATAGTCTCAACGTTAGGACTAATCTAGTCCTAACGTTACGTCATGCGCGAAAATGAACGAAATCTGGATAGCTCGGTAGCACACCATATTATATTCAAATCACGGTTGTTATCAGAAAATTAACTAAACTAAATTAAACTAAAAAAAAATCTATCCTATTTATCCATAACTAAACATTGAAAAAAACAGGACTACAAATTAAATATTTATAAAAACTGTTTATTAAATATTGTAGACTTTATTCCCAACGACCAAAATTCTAAGCAGTTGTCTGTGTATACTGCATACTGTATAGTGGGACTAGGAATACATCACGAGCTCGTACAGACAGCGTTCGCGGATAGCGCGTAAAAATATTTTGGGTTTGACTCGTCGTAAAATGTTTTAGACAAAATTTTTTGAAGGATATCTTTTACTAAAAACTTTTTCGGACATTTTGGACACTTTCATTCAATATATGTATGCAAAATTTCGACAAATAAATATAGTTAGTTGCACGCTACGTGAAAAAATCAAGTCTTAAATTTGTTGTTCACTGATAGATTAATTTTTTTTTTAAAGATGTAAACCATGGAAGTATTATAATAATACTTTGATGATCAGGACACTTTAGTGAATATTTGGTGAAAAAATGAGATACCTGGCTCTTTCCATTGCCGAGAAAAAAGAAGTTAATTATTAAAATTGATCGAAAATAAAAATTCAACTTGACTTTTCGGCATGTTTGCAATTTATGATTTACAGGCGACCTCCAGATTCGGATCCGGCAGGTGATTCTGCATAAGAATCAATTGTTATTGTCCATTTTGCTCCGAGTTGTATAGAGGGTGTCGAATTCGAGGGACTAGCTCCCGTACTATACTGCACCCCGTGGCGTGCGGGAAGTAAACTTATCGCACTGTATTTTGTAAAAGTAACCTACTATATGATTATTATAAAATCAGTAAACATGTCAAAGTTTTGTTGGAAGTTAGATAAAGTTGACAAACGTATGATAAATGTAAACAACAATGCTTTTGGCACAAGCCACCTAAGGTGTGTCTATAGTTAAGAATTTAAACATTAAATTGATTTAAAATAAATTATGCATTTTGAGCTAGTTTTGCGTAAATGTCGAACGTATCTCGGGCCAAACGAAAGTTTACACTGTGTCGAATAAAGGCCCTCGCTTCGCGCCGGGCATGCAACTTTGTCTACGGGCGTAAACTTTTTCTTTCGGCTTTTGATTGGTGCTGTAGTTTTGAAGTAAATTAGAAAGAAGAAAACCAACATATACGTACACACTTTTTGCCTTCTCCTCTACTTCATTTCTTCTTCTTGACTTCTCGGAGGATTCCGAAAATGTAAAAATTTCAACTGGACAATGTTATTATGACAATACTGGTTTGTAGTTCAACGGTTTTATAACATTTTTAAAGGTCTACACGTTTGAGGCCCAAACGTTTAGAAAAATGGTTAACTTTGAGAATCTTGATTACAATACTTCTCTACGAGAGGAGGGAAAAGGTACAATAGCAGACAGCAAAATCTGGTAAAAAGATTAATAAGTATATAATATTCAACTGCTGGAAATGCCACTCGCCTTCGGCTCGTGACTTCTCCAGCCTTGATTTTAACGAGAGTCAATTATCATCGAATTATATTTAGCCCAAGAGTTATATTTGGCAAGACAATATAATGAATGGAAACAATTTCAATATATTGCACAATATTATCTTCAGAAACTGTTCCCCAACGATCTTCGGAACTCATTTTGCTTCAATATATGCAAAGTGACGCACGTCACACAATATTAATAAGTAGTGACACTGACAAATATGTTGCTATGGTAAATTATAATTGCTATAACTATCTCTTTCCAATGCCTTTATAAAAAGAGATAGTTATAGCGGGTATAATTTTATATTCACTGGTTACGATATTGTTTATTATATCCGATATGATAGGGTCTGAGCAATGCGTTTTAGATGTTCTAAACAGGTTCTAGTTGGCCATGAAATTATATTGTCTCGTAAATATCATATTAAACTAAATTTTGATAATAAGTATTATTCGAAGTAAGTAAGTAACTAATAATTATAAGATATAATTATAATTATAAGTAATTTAAAGTAAATTTATTCAAATAAGATTGCCTAAATACTTATATTATACAAATAATGAATGACATGTACAGACACATGGTTAAATTTTTTCTTCCTTTAAATCTCCCTTGATTATTTTTTTTAAACATTCAAATATATTGTTTGAATTGTATTCTAGAATATTATACAAATAATGTTTCCTCAGATTGGCCAAAAAAATATGGAAGCCACGATATTTTAATTTTTCAGATACTTCTTGGGCTCCAGACCAGTTTCTATCGTTGGGACGATCTGGGTTTGATGGATTTGTAAGGATGACCTCGGCCCAGCTGAATATAAACATTTATTATTAACTTTTTTAATTTTAAATTTTTCTAGCTTACTCAGAAGCCTCTCTTATTAATTTCATGATATTCATATCACATAGTGTTTCAGCATAGAATTCACTTGTACTGGAGCAAAAATCCTTTAGTTCGCCTGCTGTCATATGTTTCCATCGAATCGTTTTCAATACTTCATAGGCATTATCTTGACGATCAGTCCAGTCGTATCTTAGCCATCTGATAGCAGCCATGAAAACTTCAATTTCACTGCAAACTATTGGTTTTATGAAAGTTCATACATATATCAGAATTATTTACCAGTTCACATAAATATTATTTGATTGAAGTAAATCCGTAATGATCTCCACATCAAGTACCACCCAATCTTTAAAACTGACCAATAAAAGAAAGTCTACTCTTATTCTCGACAGCATTAAGTCACTGATTTCATTTAACTTTTTGGCTTTTGCTAAGACAAATAATTTATACGCTGAATATTCAATGACATTATTCTTGTTTTTGATAAAAGCCATGCATTGCTCATATATTCTAATGTTGACCTGATGTCATTTGATATCATCCAGTCATATATAAATAGAAAAGAATCATAACTGCACTTGTCCTGTAATTTAAATAGGTTATTGTTATTACAAATTTGACTAGTTGAATACCATTTCGATGATTATTTCTCGAATACCGTTCAAGTCACTAAATTTCTCTGAATAATACTGAATTACCTCTGAGTGGCAAGGAAACTCTACGTCGCCTAGTTTTACAACAATATTTGCATTCCTATGAAAGAAACTTCGAAAATATTCTCATATATCGGTGCAGGTTTACTTACACGCCGTCTTCGAATTGTCGTTCTAATTCCTTGAACAGGTTTTTCTTTTTATCAACGATAAGTTCGTCGTAGGGAAAAGGCGTATTATCATGAGGCCTGGGCTGACCTAAAAGGCCCAGATCTAATTCCACACGATTTCGATGATTATTTGGACTAGTATAATAAATTTGGTCAGCATTATTTGGTTGGCTCGACTTTGAGGAAGATTCAGAAATCTTATTCTCTACAAAATATAATATGTTATGTAAATTAAAATTTATATAAACTAGTAGAATTAGAAGATAATAGCAATTAAAGCATATTTAGTCTGTTTCAAAATTTAAATTATAGTTTAATTTTAATTTAATTTAGTTATATATATTTTGGTCAAATAGCATCCCAAAAACTGAAAACTAATAGATATGTCACGTTAAAAATTGCTATTAACAATTTAAAACGTGAACAAAGGTTTGGGGTCCGGTTTATAATCAAACTAAGTACCACGGCTGCTCAGTGGTGAGTGGTGTGGGTCAAATTTATAATAAGAGCGCCACCCGTTTTGTGACCCTACTTAGTTTGACCGAAACCCTACAATACAGAAAAACGGGAAATCAGATGTTATACTAAACAGCGAATTGATCCCCAAAATAATTATATTAATTATCAAATAAGTCACAATACTCAACTGGACTAGACAGGTGATCACACAAAAAACTGATAGTGCAGAATTTATGAACAAATTAACTATGACAACTGTTCGACTCCCATCGAATAAAGTGCACCTTATCCGTCGTTTACCGGTTGAAATATATTATCGTGGCGGGTTGAAGGCCCATATACCCAACTAGTGCGATATGTTCGACTCTCGCCGAATAAAATGCATCTTACCCGTCGTTTACAGGGTTAAAGGTTGTCGAACCAATAGAAAGGCGCAGAGCCAGTACAGTACAAATAAATCACTTATCTTTATTATCGTCGGAGTACGGCTAATGCCGAGATAGTCGTCGGACTCAAGTTATAGTCCAGGTACTCGATCTAATGCCCCAAATCCCGAGCGAATTTCCCACGTCCAAGAGACCAAATCGGGAGCGATTCCTCCCAGGAAAGAAAAGGTGAAGCCCAACTTAGCCACTTCGCACGGCGAACCAAAAGTTACAAAACGACCGTCTAAAACGGCCAAATCGATAACGCTCTCACAGCAAACCAAGCCGGAGTGCGGTTCAAAAATCCCACTGGATAGCCAAATATCGCGCAATTGTAAATTTAAGTAATAAAATCCGACAAATGTTGATGGCTTACATCAAGCACAAAAATTCACTTAAATGACATGATATTACAAGCAAGGCCAGTGGATGCTTTTTCAATAAGTCCGCAAAATGCGTCTGCTTCACTTGAAGACTGAACTTGAAAAGAGCTCCACGAGGCCGGATGTTAATGAGCTAAAATGGCTGTCCCGTAGTAACCTTTGACCCGCACCCGTTCGGATCGGTGGCAATTTTTAACTTTAAACCCATGACCTCTAGTTCTCCTCTCCGCGTGGCAGACGTCCAACGATCGCATAAACAAACAAAATAAAGTGCAAAGTTTGGTGTTTCCGACCATTCTGCTATATTCACAGCTCTTAAGCAAATTCCAAAGGTAAATGGCTAATTACATCTATCTAAATTACTCAAAATCGATCAAACTGGCTAAATCGGGGGAACATAACCTCACAACAATTGTAAACATATCCTTAATTTCTAGGTTCCAAAACTAAAAATAAACCATAAAGGAGCGTTTCTAAAGCGATTAAATCCTAGGTAAGTTGTCGAATATCAATAATAACCAGTTTTATTTACTTTTCTTATTTTTAGGTTCGAATCTCGACAAAAAGGTTACGGTTCAAAATAAAACCGTAACAGATACTTACTTGTTTGTCCATTTTACTGTGTTGGTTTTTTTTTTTGGTAACTTGATAGCTTCAATCTTGAAATAAATAAATAATATCAGTGAGATTCAGGACATTATCACAGTTTACAGTATAGGAATATTTAACGTGAAAACATTGTTTATTTTTTTAAATCCGAGTTTAAATACTAGAAATTTTTGAAAGGGTTAAATTTATAATTACAAACAAAATTTTAGGTATTAAAAATGGCTACTTTTAGTTTGGGAAATTAGAAGTTGTCATTTTTAAGTCAATATTTGATTAAACAAGCCACATTGTAACATTTTTATGCTGCTCGTGGTAGGTAGTACGTATAATGGCATTGATTTTTTCTGATGGTTCGATTAGGCAATCTGACAGATTTTGCATTAACCGTAGCACTAGATTTAATTGGGAATGTTTTCATTGATCAATTACATGTCACGTTTAATAATCAGTAAATGTCATTGGTGTGCATAAATCCAATGCTGCGGCTAATGCGAAATCAGTGTCCGCAATCAAAGCATTACAATTAAACACACTATTCTACTGCAAAGATATTAACAGTTGAATATTGCCAAACTGCAATTTTATAAAATAAAAATTTTTGTGCCAAAAATTCTAAAAAATATAGATACTTACAAGGTTTTCAAGGTTATTTAGTGTTGGTCACCTAAATAGAACTGAGCTTTACGAGATTTGATGGAGAAAAGGGAGACAAATATAAAACGTACTTTTTGCCAAAATTAGTTTTGGTATTAAAAGGAATTTGTTTTTTTCTCAGCTCACTAGGTTTAATGTAAATTAATCGACATACTATTGAGTGCAAAAAAATGTCAACGATTTTTTAATCAAGTCTTTATTAAGAATTGGAATGATATTATTCTTACTACTTTTTAAAGCGACTTGATTGAAAGTCGATGAAAAATGTTTGCATTCAAATTATCGGCAACCTTTTTTTGATATACGTTATTTATAAGTCATCGGATACCAATTTTTCCTAACGCCATTGCCAGAGTCACTGTATGATAATTGGTGAATTGATGAATAGTGCATATCAGCTAGTGAATATTTATGCTTTTACAAATCCGCGTCAATGTATGAGATTAGCAGGATACTTCAGAAAAAGTATCCTTAAATTTGCTTTTAAAATTGCATGCATTACAAATGTTATATACTCGTAGAATGAACGGTCAATGTTCTGACGACCAAGAAAGAGCTAAAGAATATGTTATTAGTTGTTAGGCCTTTTTTAGGTGTGTTCAATCCTGATTTGTTTACTGAATTGCATACAGATGCCATGCTGCTATTCTTTTCCAAAAGTAACTATGATGACCAAAATAGGGTAGTTGCTTACCCTATTTTAGCAAACGCACCACCTCTAATGAAGCTAAATATAATTTATTTGAGCTAGAAACTTTAGCCATTATTAATGCACTAAAGCATTTTCTCGTATATCTGGTTGGTATACTTATACAGTTGTTATGATTAGTGATTGTAATTCTTTAAAAGCAGCAGTTAATACAAGACGGATATTGTACTACGAATTGTTCGTTGGTAGTAGTACATATTTGCAAGATTTTGATTACGAAGTCGTTTATCGTTTATTGTAATGATTGGATTTATTGTAAGGATCGTTTTTCAAGGCACAAAGAAGGAAACCAAATGATTTCATGAGTTTACTTGGGTTCTAGAACCCTCGAAGAAAGTCATGTCGCAGCGCTGGCAGACATACGTTCCTCTTAATGCTAATCAATCTAATTACATTATATTAATTATAATATGGTAATTAGATTGATTTTCTACTAATAGGCGATAATTACTTGTATGTGAAGATATGGTTAAAATTGAAGCAACTTGGCCCTATAGCTAAAAACTATGCACCTTGGCTCTATGGTTAAATGCCTTAATTAATTATATTAAATTTTATAATTTAATAAAAACTTTGTATAATTATTGTTAGGACTGCGTTTTACGATACGCCGCATAGTGTGAACGCAACTTAATACCTAGATGGCGTGCGAACGACCGACAAGAAACACTCTCTTACTCTGTAGTTACTTACTTTTCGTTGTTCTTGTTCGCATTTTGTCCATCTCTTCGGCTTACTGCTTTTTACTTTAAGTAATTGTTAATTGTCCGATTTCTACTACTGCTGTAAAGTTTATTCTATTTTGTTCATTAAATTGATCATACTATATCACGGCTTTCGTTACGTCTAAATCTGCATTTTTAACTATGTAAGCATAAGAACACAAAACGGTTATTTTAATTCCGTTTACTCTCGCTTGCTTGAATTTCTTCACATTGACATTCAGAGAACTGGGTAGAAATCACCTTTGCGTCAACTACTGCTAAGGCTATCGCAATGCTTTGTTTTAATTAGACCGTCGAATTTCTTCGTCGAAGAGCACCGGGGTACTTTTAGTGTATGTATCGCCGGTCTGTCAGCGGCAACAAGACGGTTAGTTTTGTGGGAGCACGGCTCGAGTTGGAGTCAAGTATCCGAAGTGCAGAAAAATGCTTTAACCATTCTTGTTAAATAATAATTAAATGAAACCACATCTCATATAGTGCCTTGTTAATTGGTAATTAATAAAGAATTATGTGTTTTATTAAAATAAAAGTGGGCCGATCCCGGCGGTACTGCAATACCGGGCCAACCCGTGACGGAAGTGCAGCAAGCCCCTAACTTCCATCTATTTCCAAAAATCAGTTTAATATACTGGCTCCGCATGCGCGTATCAGATATTAAGCTGATAAGAACAGATACAGCAATTTTATTCATTCGAATAGATAATAGTACAATTGAATTTCACAATCATAATAATATGGTTACTAAGAGATAAGATATTGCACATACTAGGGATGCTAAAAGTAAGATATTGATAGATATTGATTTAAATATTACAAAGTTTACATTACAAATGTTACAAAATATTACAAAAAAAATAAAATTGATTTAGATAATACAAGAATTAGAATTTATACATGAGGTAAAATTCAGAATGTGAGATATTTGGTTATATATGGTTATAAAAATATAGTATTCTACAAGATACAAGTTACAAGATTCGAGGTATAGATACAAAGAAAAAAAGAAAAAATGTGTTAAAATTGCCGCACACCACACATGTGTTCTACGTAGATGTCCCGAGACCATTTGATGGCCTCGGAACACATCAGCTTCTTCATCAACGAGCCATAACGCGGGTTGACCCCGCACTTTTTCAGCACTCTTTCGTTATGGGCGTCCCACGCCCCCAAGGCCCCCACTATGAACGCATCCACTTCTGCTACGTATCCTCGGCTCCTTAGTTCATCAGCCAGCTCTTGATACTTAGCAAACTTTCCGGCTCGTGCTAAGTTTACCGCCTCCGCCCCATTTTCGAAAGGCACAGCAATGTCTAGGATTAGCGCCGCCTTGTTGGTCTCATTGATGATCACAATATCCGGCCGTAGTGGAGAGTTGGTGCCTGGTATTGTCACATTTACTGAGATTTTGCCGATGTTTGCGGGGATCGCCTTTAAGAGCCTGTCCTGGATGGCGTTGTGTCGCCGTTGCCAAGCTGCAGAGTGTAGTTGGCAGTGGTTCAGGACATGCGGTAGCGTTTCGTTCGCCGTGCCACAGCGTCTGCAGCGCTTATCGCCTCCGTTCTCAAGTCGTCTCGTACCATTTAGGGGCAGGACGTCAAGGCGTGCGCGGTGTATAAACCTCCAGTCACAGAACCGCGTAGCAAGCCCATTTTGGAGGAAGTGGTTGCTCTTAGGGCACCGGGTAGATGCCTTGAATGCCTTGCCTTGGTCTGGTTTCTTCAGCAGGCTTCTGGTGTAACGGTCTTTAACGGCCCGTCTTAGACAGAACTCCACTTGGTGGCGATGTGGGGGGTCCGGTAGTACTTTTTCGTCCTGTTGGTCCGGGTCCCGCAGCAGGCTTATGCAGAGATGGTCGTGCGCTTCGGTGTGCATTTAGGATATGCCGATGGTTTTTGCGAGCCTACGGGTGGCGTTGCGCGCCCTTGTCCACAAGGATGCTACATCACCCCCGTCTCAGCCAAATTCGTCCAGGAGGTCCCCAGACCGGTATCGCGCCAAGTCCTTCTTTGATGGTTCTCTTCCTATCCGCCGTTTAACCACACACCTCAGCTGATTTTTGGCGATGTCCCTGACCGTGGTGTCGTGCGCCGTCAGCATTTTGAACGCCTGCGTAATGGTGGCCACCTCGGCCAGGTCTCCCAGAGGAATAATGCCTGCGCCGCCAGATTTTAAAGGCATGTATACAACCTCTGGACTGGCTCGCTGTGGTAGGAACATCCACTTCTTGCCACATCTCTTGAATTCCAGGTCCAGGTCCTTCACGGCATTTTTTTGGACGTGGGCGCCCCGCAGAATAAATGCCAGCTGTGGTTGTATAAAAGTGCGGACCGCGTCCAGCTTCTGCCAGGGCGCTAGAAGGCTATTGTTGATGCGGTCAAGTTGTTGGCCCATTCTTGAGATGCTGGCCTCGGGAGTTTGGTCTGCGTGGTATCCGGTGGGGATCCCTAGGTGCTGGTACGCATCACCCTCCTGGAGGTGCGGGAATCTTTTTCCTTGGATAGTAAAGGAGGAGGCTGGGCAACTGTTTCCTCTCTCGCAGACCAGGTGTAGTGACGCGCATTTTTGCGGTTTAAAAGTTAAACCGCAAGATGACGCGCTGCTGCCCGCTGCATCCAGAAGGTCTTGCATGTCCCTTGGGTTTTCTGCAATCAGTACTAAGTCGTCAGCATATGCTAGAACAGAAATTTTAGTGTTAGCAATTGTGACGCCCTTTTGTACTGAGAGGATACTACGAAGAACGGGTTCCAACGCCAAGTTTAAAAGTAGGGGGCTGAGTGGACACCCCTGGCCGACCCCTGCTCGGATTGGGAATGGTGCTGTCTCCCCCTCTGCGTGCCTGATTTTTGCCTGGCTGCCCTGGTAGATATTTTTGATCAAATCTATGGTGGAGTTGGGTAGGCCAACGTCGTACAGTATGCTCATGATGTGGTCGTGGGGAACTGACGTGAATGCGTTTGCCAAGTCCAACCAGGCTATCACGGCCGATTTTCTCGCCCTTCTGCAGTTGTCCAGGATGCTTTGTAGGACAAATTTGTGTTCACAGCATCCCTCTCCTTTGCCGAATCCTTTCTGGGCAGGCGATAAGATGTTGTTTGTCTCCGCCCATTTTGCCAACCGGTTGGCGATGCATGAGGTGAGTACCTTATACATGGTACGGCACAATGAGATTGGGCGCCAGTTGCCGGGGTCTAGTTGGTCCCCTTTTTTGAATAGCAGTACGATGGAGGCTGTCTTCATGAGGTAGGGATCTTGGAGACGCTGTGCACTTGGTTGAGTATTGCGGTAACGACCTTGCTGCCAGGGTCAAACTTCTTAAGGGCCTGGTAGGTGATGTCATCGTTGCCGGGTGCAGTGTTATGCGTCTTTTTCAACCTCGTCCAGACTTCAGGCTCAGTGAAAGGGGCCTCTAGTGTGGCATCTTCAGCTCGCGGCAGCGTCACCCCAAGATGGTGACGATTAATGCCGGTTTGCTCGTGCGCTTCCTTAAAATATTGGTGTAGTACACCTGGGTCAATTGCGCAGCGGTCGGAATCGTTGCCTACGATTGTGCTATAGGCGTATTTTTTGTTGGCGTCGTTCCGGTTGGCATCTTCTTGCGTCCTTCTGGCATTCTGGAATCTACGAGCGACCGTCTTTCGCAACTTTTCTCACCTTGGCCAGGTCGGCCCATTCTCTGGTGATGTTGTCCACCGCTTCTTCTACTTGGGCTCAAGTTACCGCAGCTGATACCCAAGTTACCGCAGCTGATATCCCCGCTGATATCCCCACCCCACCTACACTTTGATCTTAGCCATAGGGCCGAGAAGCGATAACGTTAACTAAAACACATTTACTATTTATAAATATCAAACACAAAACATAAGCAACATACAAATATTTGCGCCATCTATGGAAAAAAATCGGAAAAAATCGATATTTGGCGGGGCATGCACGGTAGCCCGGTCAAATGCTGGTTGTCTACCATTCAAATAAATTACCTACCGTTAGAACCCGTTTAAACTAGTGAGAACGCAAAATAGCAAAATTTTCTAGTAAATTCCTTTTGCAGTAAAAGTTAGTTTTGACTATGCAAAACGCGATGTGACGAAATACTTTATGTAAAAGCTCTAATAAATAGTACCTTCTAAAGGAATTCGGCTTTTAACTGTGATTTTCAGTAAAAACTAACTTTTACTGAATTATATTTAATGTTTTCAATATAATAGTTATTTCTTAACTGGTGAGTTATGTTACATATTATTATTAAGTCACGTAATAAATATTAGTCACCAGGCCCAGGCCCCTTTGAATTTCTGATTACCACATATTTTATACTTTGTGAGGTACTTGCCATGACCGAGTCCGACAACCTCCCGTCGATATTTTTTTCAAATTAGTCTGCTTTTTTGCGCTGGACACCCCTGAACATGGCGATTTCCCGGGGTTACAATTACTGATTACCACATATTTCATTTAAATAGAGTAACCGGTACCCCGCCAAAATTCCGACTTTGAGTCGTCGGACTGGAAAAACGCGGTGGAAAATTTGTAGGACAATATGACTGAATAATGGGCCATTCCCCTATAGTTGCATTTTATCGTTTTAGTGTGTTTTAGGTGTGTAGTATGCTAAATTATAATTTTTACATTCATTATATTCTTCAAAAAGTGAATAGACCATCAACTATTTAAATTTTAAGATTATAAGAACTAGTCAACTAGATTATTATTTCCACTAGAATTTTAAGGTGACGTAAAAGGCCCACAACCAATCATGTGTAACCATCATTTCGCTGAGTTGGCGAGATTCGCAATTTGGCGTTTATTAACACTTAAATTATCATCCGATAATGTGGCGTTTTGAGCTGCGCCAACTGAGAAATATATCGACAATTTTTTCATTGGCTGTAGGTCTTTTACGTCATTTAAATTAATTTGTGAAAAAGTGAACAAAATTTCCAATTTTAGAAAATTAATCCTAAGGTAATTTGTGGACCAATCGCGAAAAAAAAATTTACGTATATATTATTTTTTAATGTTCTATTTATCTACACAAAGAACAAAACATGTGGGAAAGCCCCATTATATATATTTTTGGTAAGCGATTCCGTAAAAATGAACAATGTGGTAATCAGTAATTGTTACCCCGTCATTTTGCCATGTTTGGGCTGTCGGACGTGGCAAAAGCGGTCGAATTTTGGTAGGACAAGTTTACATTCGTTTTTCAAATCAAATATCCACCCCAGTCCATTTGAATGAAATATGTGGTAATGAGTAATTGCGACCCCGAGAAATCGCCATGTTTAGGGGTGTCCAGCGCAAAAAAGCAGACTAATTTGAAAAAAATATCGACGGGAGGTTGTCGGATTTGGTCATGGCAAGTACCTCACAAAGTATAAAATATGTGGTAATCAGAAATTCAAAGGGGCCTGGGCCTGGTGACTATATGTATATAAGCAAACATATAAGCCCCGTTGGGCGAGTGGTCTAATTTTCTAACGACTTGTATGTAATAACTAAAATATTTTATTCCACAATTAACATAAATTAATTATTATGGACAATAAATTATGTGCATATTATAACACAAATGACAACTGTAAAATATTATAGTTGGGTAAATTGATTTGAAATAAATTTCAAAATCATTTTACTTAGGTAATCGGGATCAGATTGGGTGATGGTAAAGTTATATTTATCTCACTAGTGAGTGCAAGTACTTTATCACACTAGTGAGTTAAAGGCCACTTTAAACGTCTAAAATTGAATGAATAACTGGATAATATTAATATGACAGTGTTGGAGAAATGTTTTCAATTCAATTAGATAAACTTAAATTTATAGAATTTTTGATTGAGTGAAAGGCGCCAGCCAGGCCGATATTTGTATCTGAAACCTTTTTTTTTCTTTCTAAAACGCTCTCTAATTTATTTCTTGATTGGAGATACGTTTATGGCACAGAAAACTCTAAATAACTATAAATAATTTGGTTTTGGCGCAGATTTAATAGCTCTGTAGCGAATAAATAGCCATAGATGCCAGTACTACATGTCGACGATCTGAATTTGCAACATGTGTAATAAGAATGTTTCACATATAAAACGCTTTGATCTAATTTAAAAATTTATTACATTTTATTAAATGTCTGATTGCAACTGATTTCCAGCCAGTTGCACTTTCTCTCCTGGTTTAAACGCGGGCATTCTCAAGTAAGGACAAGTCGCACATCGGAAAGCATCTCCCAAGTAACACTAAGGGCAACACATTATTAATTGAACAGAATTTAACTGTATGCTATCATTAAGAAGACCCCACGAGCGAGTTCGTTATCAAGAAATGTTGTACTAATTGTACTTACGCGGGATTGCACTTATTGTTAAGTTTAAATTTGGTGGAATCCTTTGGTATATATCTCATAAAAATTTACTTTTGCGTGATTTTTTTAAAGCATTATTTATTAAATACGGTATCAATCGATCCGATCAACCAAAATACATCAAATTTATTCTATGATGATTCATTTTTCAATAAAAAACTCTCCATGGAAATTAGATTCCACAGTACTTCTCTCGTTGCTATGTTAAAACTTCTTATTCAAATTTTTAGAATTTTGAGGCATCTTTTGTTAAAAATGGTTTTTCGGGTTATTTAAAAATGCTTTTTAAATTTTAACTAGGAACCATATTTGAAACAAATCTAAGCGATAAAGTGGAAACGCGTGTATGAAGAGATTAAAAAGGGAAAAAAATGTGTTACAGGTACGCTATTTTAATGAAATTATTTGAAGCAAGAATTAAAATTATCAATTTAAATCAAAGTTTGATGTAAATATTAGCACTATTAGTGTAAGGGGTGTGCTAAGGGTTAAAACATGAATTGAGGATTCTAGCCTATTTTTGAATAAACTAGTTAAAATTATTATTTTATTATTAGATTTATTATCAAATTATTACTTAATTATCAGTTTATTATTAAAAAACTAATTTGAAAAAAATCTGACAAGTCAAACTGTAAGGGGTGCATCAAGGGTTTCAATTGTGATATGTGGGTTTTAGCCTAATTTCAATTTAATTAAAAAATAATGATTAGTTGAAAAAGTTAAAATTACTACTGGAATCCAAATTTGAAAGAAATCCAAGCATTTTGACTGTGAAGGGTATATTAAGGGTTGATGTAAAATAAGGGTCGCATAATATTTTTAATTAGATTATTCGTAAATCTGTTTTGGATGTATAGTAGAAATCTAATATGAAAATTCGCTGAAAATGAGATTCCACAGTACTTCTCTCGTTGCTATGTTAAAATTTTGTAATAACATTTTTAGAATTTTGAGACATTTTTTGTTGAAATTTTTTTTCGGGTTATTTAAAAAGGCTTTTTAAATTTTAACTAGAAACCAATTTTGAAACAAATCTAAGCGATAAAGTGGAAACGTGTGTATGAAGAGATTAAAAAGTGAAAAATGTGTTGTAGGTACTCTATATTTTAATGAAATTATTTGAAGCAAAATTTAAAATTACCAATTTAAATCAAAGTTTGAAGTAAATCCTAGCACTATTAGTGTAAGGCGTGTGTTAAGGGTTAAAATCATGAATTGAAGATTCTAGCTTATTTTTGAATAAACTAGTTAAACTAGAAATTATATTTATTTATTTATTTACTAATTACAACACTCAACAGGACAGTTCCCAGTTGTAGAGTGAGGTTATAGAGCAAGTTACATGTGAAGAAATAGTACATTAATTATAAATAAGGTGGTATACCTATAGTTATAATGTATAAAATAATAATGTATAAAAATTAATTGTAAAACAAGATAAATTAATGTGAGATAGTGTAAAAGTAAAATAGTAAAATAGTATAACATATAAGACGTAACAATTAAAAGTATAAATGTATAACATAATTATCACAAAAAATCACAAAAAATCAGTCAACATTGCTGACTTCAAATTGTTCCTAGAACAGTTAAAAATGTCACAACTGTTTGGACAGCTCAAATAGGCTGCATACATTTGGTGCAAAGGAGATGAAGTCAGCATGTTACTTTGAGGAACAGCACGATAAAACAAAGAATTAGATCGACTAGCTAACCGTGGCACTTTAAATGAAATTAGACTGACTAGATTTGGACAATCAATTTTGTGATTCACAATATTATATAAAACACACATAGCATAAAATTTCTTCGTTCCCAAAGACTATGAATATGAGAGCGCTGCAACAATTGATTGTGGTTGAAACCTCTAGGAGGATATACTCCAGTAGAGCGAAAGGCAATGAATTTACAAAATTTTCGTTGTATACGTTCCAAAGTATTACACTGTACCTCGTACCTGGGAGCCCAAACACAACAAGCATACTCAAGCCTAGACCGAACAAGTGAATAATATAAGGTTTTCAGTGTGTCTACGTCAGTAGTGTCATTTGTGAGTTCTGGCTCACAATGACGTCACCCCATGCTAAATTCCCTATGGTGTCTGGCTCAAGTTAGATTGATCCAGAAACTACATGTGATATTTGGCTCACACCATGCTAAATTCCCTATGGTGTCTGGCTCAAATCATGCTGATCCAGAAGTCACTGTTATATTTGGCTCAAGTTAATTAGTCTAAATTCCCTATGGTGTCTGGCTCAAATCATGCTGATCCAGAAGTGCATGTTGTATTTGGATCAAGTTAAATTCCGTATGGTGTCTAGATCATTTTGGAGTGACCCCCCCAGAAAGTGTATGTTGTATTCGAACAACCAACTATTGCGCAATACTTAATTAATATCAATCATCTTAATTAATTATCAATTGTGCTAATGAGAAAATATATTGGGTTCAAATTAAAAGCTCATATAAATATTGTTACATTTATTAAATCCAATACCTCTATCTTAAATAATAAAAAAAAAAATAATACAGCGCAAGGAAATGGGGGAGGGTAAATGAATGAATAAACTCAAACAAAAAAAATTTAAAGAATTTATTAGAAGCAAAAAATACTCAAAATCTTAACAAAATAAAAATAAAAAAAATTTATTGTTGCCGAGGAGCGCAAATTGATTTCAGAAGATTTCTAAAATAAAAAAAAAATTAATAATAATAATAATAATAATAATAAAAATAAACTTACCACAATTTAATGGCCCAGACAACCAACATTGGTCCGGCCACCACCTCATACGACATTCGATGCCCCAGGAAACTCCCCAGCAGCACGTGATTGATGGGTAGGTCCCCCCCACCGACCCCCACAAATAGGGCTGACGGCATTTGCTGAAAAAAATAAAAAAAATTATTTGGTTATTTTTTTTTTTTTTTTTTTGATTTTATTTATTGTTAACATGTAGAGTACTTACGCGTAACGATGGTGGGATTCGCGCCGCCGCAAACCGTGCCAATCGATTGGTTTGATGATCTGAAAATTACCATCAAAAGAAATTTAAAAAAAAAAAAAAAAAAATATATAGAAAAAGATAGAAAGAATGAGGCAGCAAGCAAATTAAAGTTATTAATTTATAGTTATTAATTTTAAAAAAAACTTACCCATTTAGATTGAATTTGTATTGAATTTATTTTTTTGTATTCCTGGCTCAATACTCAATTTAACTTAATTCAATGAACACGTAAACTACACTGAGAACTATCGAAGAATAAATGAAAAATTTGCGGGGTGTGAAAAAAAAACCACTTCATATTTATTATTTATGGGGAACCGATGCTTATTAGGCAGATCATGAGCGCTAAAAAAAATAAATATGCGGCGAGTATTGATGATAAAATAATGCTCCCCAGCCTTTTCAGCTATATTTTTTTTCATATTCCAAAGAACTAACGACAGATTTGGGTATTTTTTTTTATGTTTCAATACACAGCCGAAAATTTAGATTTTGTATGATTTTAGTACGTAATTAATTTCAGGTCTCATTGAATAATTACATTAACATTTGTTAGGTTTTTTTCAAGATAAGACTCGCATGCGATAAGACGCATTTGTTTACATACTATAATTCTAAGCTGATTCTGCACTATTAGCGTGCGAGCCAGCTTATAGAGAGATATTTGCATGATATTTTTGCACATAAGTTTTGCATACGCATATACGTTTCTAAATCGCATCGAAGGTTTTATTCACGCGAATTGCTTGCTATATTACAGTAGTTTTGTTAAATAAGTTTTATTTTGTTTGTGTATTGAACAATTGGGGCACAATCTATTTTCGCTCTTATCTAAATAATTATTGGAAGGTATGTACATATTTTAATTTATCTATTTTGACGATTGTTTTAAGCTGACACATTACTATTGTTTTTTTTTACAGAGTATTTGAACTTTATGCGAATTATACCTATTCAAAACCAACAGCATAGAAAAAAAGAAAGCAGTATCAAAAAGTAAATTATATCGCCGTATTATATTTCACCCAATTTTAACGTCTATTATTATTTTAGGAAACATGGATAAATTTTATCACGCATTTCTGCAATCCATGGTGGAAAAACATGGTTTGAGGCGAAATCAACCCAATGTCGCAGCCACCCCCAACACCACGAGTGATCGCCTACAATTAGAAGCAAGCGAACCGCACCCCAAACGTCAAAAAGTAAATAATGCAAATAATAAATATTTAAGTGCGGATTATATAAATGCTGTTCTAACTGACATTCATAAGAAGTAGTGTAAGATGTGAGTTCTGGAACACAAAGGGATGCCGCCGTTCAATGTAAACAAATGAGTAGCGTTATCATGTATATTTCTGAGAATTTTGTGTGATAAATGTCGGCATCGATTGTAATAATTGTAATCATATGTGATAACACATGTATAAATGTGTGATAAGTAACTGACCATTTTAAGCCATGGGGATTCTGAAACAATGACGTCATTGTATAAAAAAATTGTAGCCAGAACGTATATACGGATACTGGAACAAAATGCTGACATAGCGTTAAAGACCCTGGGGATACTAGAACAGCGCAGTGCATGACAAAATCTGTGTTTAGCAGCGCAATTTTATTTTCTACATGTACGCTTATGAGAGGTACTGAAACACTACATATTTTGCTGTGCCCATTAAGAATTTTTAATAATAAACCAAGACTTTACATTTGTAGGTTTCTAATGTTTAAAAACACACAAAAAAAAAATTAATTTTATATGTAAAAGTGTTAAATAAATAAAACTCAGTTATCTCAGTTAATCAACTTTATTCATCACATTCATCATCATCATCAAAGTACGTAGGCTATAAACTTTTTTTTTTCTTGTTTTTTCTTATGCGACCAAGTGTTTTGCAGATGGAAAATTCGTACCAATCATACATACAGTCTGTGTTAGAAAAAGTAAATCGTCCACAGCAACAACAAATTAGAAAACGAAATGTTCGGGGTGAATTTATAAATCCAGTGTTAAACCAGAATAATAATCGGTCTATAGTGGAAATTAACGAACCACAAATTAAATACAAAAAAATAAGTGATAATAACAAATACTCTAGTTATATAAATACAGTGTTAAATAAAGTTGTAAATAAAAATGTGCATCAAACAAATGTTTCCGATAAGGAATTGGAATTAATTCAAACAGAATCAGCTTTCCAACGGCGAATGCTAACAAGTACAATATTAAACACTAATAAAGTATTAGACCCAAAGCGTTTTTTGCAAACAACATTTAATTTAATTCAAACAAAATTAAATGAACTTAGAAATATAGCACCGATTAAAGCACAATTATGTTTAGTTTGTGAAATGATTCTTCCAAAAACCGAAGAGGTAAAGACAATTTATTTTAATTCAAAATATGAAGTGATTTATCAGAACAATGAACTGAAGAAATGGTACGATGAAGCCAATGAAAAAATTTTAACAAAGCTGCAAGAATATCAAGAGCGAGATAGTGGTTGGGCCCTACACAACATTATACAGGTTAATTTAAATGTTAATAAATATGTTCCTTTTACTGTGGGCAGTAATTTTTATACTTTGCCTAAATATGTTCAGGCTAAAAAAGCAGTAATAAATGTACAATCCAACGATGAATGTTGCTTTGCCTGGGCTATAGTTTCAGCCCTTCGACCAGCTAAACATAACCCACACAGAGTTTTGTCTTATCCACACTTTAGAGACATTCTTAATTTAGATAAAATTTCATTTCCCATGGATTTGACTCAAATTCCAAAATTTGAAGAACAAAATAATATGTCTATTAATGTATACGCGTTGAAAAATTACAGCGATTGGCTTATCTTAACTGATTGTGGTGATGATGATGTATGTGAAATTGAATCAATAAATAGAAAAGAAAATACAAATGTTAAATATGAGATATTGCCTGTATATATATCAAATAATCATAAAAATGTACATATTAATTTATTAATGGCAGAGATTCCCGAAAAAAATATAGTAGAAGAACATACACCAAAATATCATTTCTGTTGGATTAAGAATTTATCTAGATTAGTGAGTAGTCAAATGACAAGTCAGCATCGCGGCTCTCGCTGGTTATGTGATAAATGTTTATGTTATTTTTATCAGGAATCTAAATTTAAGCAACATAAAATTGATTGTTCAAAGGCGGCTCCCGCAAAATGTGTCATGCCAACTGAATCTACTAAGTGGCTTTATTTCAAAAATCATAAAAATAAGGAAATGCTTCCTTTTATAATTTATGCAGATTTAGAATGTCTTATTTTACCTATTGATACATGCGAACCTACTAACTCTCAAAGTTATACAAATGCATACCAAAAACACGTACCATGTAGCATTTCTTATTATTTAAAATGTAATTTTGATGACGGATATTCAGAATTAGAATTATTCAGAGGTGAAAATTGTATTGAATGGTTTGTAGATAAACTAAATACAATTACAGAGAAAGTAGCAGCCATTTATGCAGATAAAAAAGAAATGCTAACACTATCACAAGTGGAATTGGATGAGTTTGAACATGCCAATATTTGTCATATTTGTGAAGGACCATTTATACCACCTTCAGATTATGCATTAGAAGGAGAGGAAGAAGATTTATTAACCAAAGTTAAAGATCATTGTCATTTGACTGGTAAATTTAGAGGAGCTTCTCATGTTAGTTGTAACCTTAATTATAAACTTCCATCAGATATAGTTGTAGTTTTTCATAATCTTCAAGGTTATGATGCACATTTTATTATTCGAGAATTGCATGAAAAAAAAATTAAAGATCGTAATGGTGAAGTGTATATTAAAAATCCAGGGATAATTAAAGCAATTCCTATAAATAAAGAGAAATACAAGTGTTTTACTAAATATAATTGTTCTAATACAATGAAACTAAGATTCATAGATTCTTTTAATTTTATGGCTTCATCTTTAGATAAATTGTCGTCATACCTAAAAGAATATAATATTACCAAAGACTATTTTAAAAATGTGGCAGACTCAAAATTAGCTCTCTTACTTAGAAAAGGCGTACTTCCATATACCCACTTAGACAGCTTTAAGCGTTTTGAAGAAAAATCATTACCTGATAGAAAATATTTTTTTAATAACTTAACTCAGACTGATATTAAAGATGATGAATATGCTCATGCTCAAAAAGTGTATTCAGAATTTGATTGTAAAAACTTAGGAGAGTACACAGACATATATTTAAAAACTGACGTTCTTTTGCTAGCGGATGTATTTGAAGAATTTCGTCTTTTATGTAAAAAAACCTATGATCTAGATCCCGCTAATTATATTACCGCTCCCGCACTATCTTGGGACAGTTTATTAAAATCAACAAAAATTAAACTTGAATTGATGACAGACATTGATATGTTATTGTTTATAGAGAGAGGTATTCGTGGTGGTATTAGTCAATGTTGTAATCGATATGCTGTTGCTAATAATCGATACATGCCAACTTTTGACGAATCTCAACCAGAATCATACCTCATTTATTTAGATGCAGTGAATTTATATGGATGGGCAATGTGTCAATGCCTTCCTACCGGAAATTTTAAATGGCTTAATGAAAACAAATGTAAACACTTCAATGTATTGCAAATTCAAGATGATTATAAAAAAGGGTATATATTAGAAGTTGATTTAAACTACCCTGAAAATTTACATGATTTTCATAGGGATTTTCCATTTTGTCCAGAAAATAAAACTCCAATTAATGGAAAACACCCAAAACTTTTAACAACTTTAGAATCAAAAAGCAAATATATTATTCATTATAGAAATTTGAAGCAGTGTCTTAATCATGGCTTAATTATTACCAAAATTCATCGTATATTAGAATTTGATCAATCAGCTTGGATGCGTCCATACATTCTCAAAAATACAAAATTGCGAATGGAATCAACTAACGAGTTTGAGAAAAGTTATTATAAATTGAAAAATAATAGTGTTTTTGGTAAAAGCATGCAAAATGTTAGGAAAATGCGTGATATAAAATTAGTTTCGGAATGGGAAGGTAGTTATGGGGCTGGAAAATTCATGGGTAAACCAAACTTTAAAGATAGGGTAATATTTGATGAAGATTTTGCAGCAATTGAATTAAATAGATTAAAAATAAAATTTAATAAGCCTCTATATGTAGGAATGGCTATTTTGGATATTAGCAAATGTTTAATATATAAGTTTCACTATGAATATATGAAAAATAAATATGAATCAGCAAGCTTAAAACTTTTATATACAGACACGGATTCATTAATTTATTCCATAATAACAAATAACTTTTATGAAGATATATTTCCAGACTTAAAACAATGGTTTGATACGTCTGATTATGCTGAGAACAATTGTTATAATTTCCCCAGAATTAATAAAAAAGTTTTAGGACTATTCAAAGACGAATTGAGTGGTCAAATTATGGATAAGTTTGTGGGTTTGCGATCTAAAATGTATTCATATTCGTTAAATAATAAAGATATTAATAAAGTTAAAGGAATAGGTAAATCGGTTGTTCAAAAGCTGACTTTCGATGAATATAAGAATTGTTTATTTGAACAAGCTAGTTTATATAAATCACAACATAGAATATTATCAAAGCTACATGAAGTTAATACTGTTAAACAAAATAAAATCGCATTAAGTGCTTTTGATGATAAGAGATATATTCAAGAAAATAATATCGATACCTTGCCGTGGGGTCATTATTCTATACAATTATAGGCTAGTTAAAATTGTTGTATTCTAATTTTAAGTAAGTATAGATATTAAGTTGTTTTTGTATTTAATTTTGTTTTATTTATTTATTTATTTTTTTTTTTTTTTTTTTTTTTATATAATGTACTTTTGGATAAAAAAAAATGTTTAATAAGATTTGTGTTGATATTTTTTTGTCGATAATGAGTGTGTGTAAATAAAAAAGTATAAACATATTTCTAGTTTTATTTTTATTAAATAAACACAGATATAAATACCGAGAAATAAATATACTAATACTAACAAGATTAAGGTACTATAAATAAAATGTATATTACAAGAATTTTATAATAATATTCAATATGTTAAACAATGTAATATTCTCTATAATATATTTAATTTTTAATACAAAATATATTCTAACATGTATATAATAAACTATAGTTACTAAAAACTAATTTTTGTTTATTGAACATCTTCCGAAATCATATATCAATCAATGACCAATCATTAATATATTTAATTTATTATATTTTGAACAAAGCGTTGCTCAAATATTCTTTGACGATCGTCTGTATTGAAAATCGATTTTATTTTATTTTCAACATGTCCAATTCGGTTTTTAAATCTGCTTTGATCCCTTGCAAACTCTTCCCAAGGTCCTTTTCTCGCTGCTTGATAAGCAAATGACCATTGCACCATTGGGTAAATTTTGTTTTGATTTAGGTCAAAGCGAACGTGGATTTTATTTGCACTATTGTCCGAATTCATTTCTTAATAAGTTTATTATTTGAATGAACATTCTGGGCAGTTACGTATCATCGGTGGAGGACCATCAATCTGATCTCGACTGGATGTATTATAATGTTGAAAACAACGCCTACAGTCATAAATATTTGGATTAAGCTTCAAATTGTTTGATAATTTTTCCCAAACAGATTCTATACAATCAGCGGCAAATGTGGTCAAAAATTCTATTGGTAAACACTCAATTTCTTGAACTGTCATTAACGCAAGTTGTTTCTTTTGGTAAAACGATGAAATTGCTTGACCTATTGTGGGTTTTCGATTTGATATAAACCATTTTTGTAAGAGTTGAGCATTTTTAAAAGCACAATAATTAATATTTGCATTCAAATGTGCTGAAGAGCATTTTTGGAGTACTATTTTTTCTTTTTGTAGTAGCTTCAGAGCAGGGCACCCCATATTTTCTAAGTTCTCAACATTAGAAAAGCCACACTTCTCCAACCATTGTTGTTTATCTAACCCTTTTACATAAATTGTCATAGCCCCATTCAATGCATCATGAAGCACATTGTTTAAATTTTTGTATGGAATTCCAACAGTTTGCCAATGTATACCATGATGATGATTCAGAAGCCAATTCTTTGATGGTTTTTCAGAACATAAATATTCCCAATCATTTGGAGCACTAAATACAAATACTTTTGTATTTTTAGGATCATCAATTGATATTAATGCTACTTCTTTAAAAATAAATTCGGTTTTTTTCATAAAACCTTGAAAATCTGCAATGAACTCCATCATTTGAAAGAAAATGTTACACTAACTTCTGTACTCTACCGCTAATTGGTTTATACTCAACTATTCGATCATGCAAAATTAAACAGTAGGCCGTTGTATTTCGAGGAAACCTTTCCTTTGATTCAAATTCTAAACGAATATCAACAGGGGCAGATTTAAGAGATTCGTTTTGTTGAGAACAATCTATTAGAATAAGCGGAGCAATATTTATAAAATCAGATTTGCTTAACAACGGTTCGCTTTCATGTAAATAATAAGCACTTTGAAATCCTACATACATCTCATACAGTAAAGCATATTGGTTGTGCTCTAAGTCTAAATTCAAATTTCCATATGGATATGATTGGGAATTTAAATACAACTTAACATTATTAAGCCGACAATGATCGAACTTACTGATATCCATTGCAGCATTATTTTTACGACCAGTTTGAAAACCTAGAATTACAAACCGAGGTTTTTCTAATTGAGTAGTAGTTTTTATTGTCCAAATTTGTTTTTCTGTTGTTTGAAGCATAGGATATTCATATAACTCCCATGTTCGAAAACTCATGGAAATTGTTGGATCTTTTTCAATAAAATGTAACATTTCAACCTTATGTTTGTCGGCAAGTGTAATATATGGAACTCTCCACTCAATTTTATTTAAAATAAACTTAAATGGTTCAGCTTCTGTTTGGATAATAGCATTTAAATCAGTTCTTGACCTAACAAGGATAAGTTCATGCTTAACATTAACAATAACTTTTAGATAATCTTCAGCAAAACCCAACAGCATATTAAGCGGTATAACTACATCAAAGTATCCTTCAGCATCGGTAATGTTAGTATCAGGCTTAGGTTTCCATCCAGCATTTTCTAACATTTGACTTTTGTTTACATTAACAGAAAAATATCCTTTTATCGTTGATGTAATTCCAACATTTTTACATCTATCTATTTCTACACCGTTTAATTCGTAACGAATTTCATCAAATAAATGGCATAATCCATTGTTGATAATTTTTGTGTGTGCTACAGCAGTACCATCTTCTTTTAACAATCGACCGAAAATATGCAAACAGCTTTTGTTGGGTCTGACATATAAATCTTGATTTTGAATTGTTATACGAATTTCATCATTGTTGTTAAATGTAGACGATGCATATGGTTGATGTGCATGAATTTCATTATTAGATATCGAATCATCGAACTCTACATTTGCACGAATATTTAGCATATTAGCCATCATTGAATCTTTTTTTAATACGTATTGATAGCGCTAATGTAACTCGAAAGGACTTTACAAAAAAACAAGCGTAAATGTTTGGAAATCACTTTAGTACAATTAAATTTTATTTTACAGCTGGTGGTATCTTCGATTTGATGGGGGCAACTATAAGATTTAGACTCTCCAATGTTGCTCTGCTTGCAGATGTGAGTGCTTTGATTTGTGGTGCACGAGTGACCATCTTCTTGCATTGTTCTTCTTTAAAATATGTTTTGACAATTCTTTTTAGAGAACTAACATCATTATTTCCGTTGTAAACAATTCCCATTTTCAATATTTTCTTACGTGCAACCTTATCGTAATCACTTCACCTCTAAAATTGACCAAATTATTATCTTGATCGAGTATTTGAAGAGTTATATTATCTATTGAACGTGTGTTTATTGGTAAATAGATAACGTTTACAGGTTCTTGAACTATTTTATAACCAGGTGGAACAATTGGGAAAAACTCATATAACGTATGTGCTTGATGGTCATTTAAATATGCACCGCTAATAATATTGCATTCGATTCGTATTGAATTATTTTTAAGAATATCAACCGGCAGATCAGATTCATGTTGAATATTTGGCTGCAAAACATCGTTTTTAAATCCCAATAATTTATAGATTGAATCTTTAGGAGTAAAGTTTATGGTTCGATTGCATTTTAACAAACACTTTAAAGTATTATTATTAGCTTTCATTTCAAAAACGATTCCTTTGCTCTCTACTTCACTCTTTATATATTCAGCAATATCTGTTAACTCATACGAACCCACAGGCAAAGTAACAATAAAATCATCTATGTACATTTTGTTATGATCCACATCTATATTCGGAATGGAATTAAAAGTTTGAAAATTAACCAAACCTAATTCATAATTTTCACTTTCGGATAGCTGTATTGGAGGAAAATAATTTGTAGATAACACTGATCCGTTATCAGACAGTGAAAGGGTAAACGACATCGTTGTATGGTTGGATATCAAATGAACAATTTTCAAACAACTGATATTTATTTATCATTGATATAATTGATTACAGAGAAATTTTAAACATAAGTGACCACACACAAATGTGTTATAGTTTTGAAAAGTTTCATAGTTATAATTAACGCTACCTCCTAGATATTTAACAACTTCCGCTGGTGGTCGAAGATTTCCAAAGCTATCAAAATACATAACATTACTTCCTAGCTTTCTGTAGCATACCCAATGGGTACCAGGCCCGTTCTTATCATCTAAATTTACAATCCCACACTCGTTCTTATTAACTTTCTTTGGCAGATCGTTTCTCATAAACACTCCACGAAAATGTTTTATTTTAAGCTGTTTTGCATAGCAGTAAAGCTCACTATCGGTTAACGCTCTATCGGGTAGCTTATCAATTAGTTTTTTGAATTTTTTGAGTTATTTTTAGGTGGTGAAATATATAAACCATAGCCTTTCTTATAAGGTTGCATATATAAACCATGACCACCAACTTTTACTGCTTCCATAGCTTTATTATGGCGTTGGTTTTCTTCGAGTAACTTTTTTGCTGCACTGGCATCGTTAACAGCTTTAGCAATACCAGCAGCCCCTCCAGCTAGTGCTCCAATCGCACTTAATCCCGCAAAAATAGGAACAAGCATTGGTAAAAATCCTCCAGTTTTAGGAATTGATATAATTCTAGACTTTTTTATATTATGCTTTCCACCAACATTTTTTACTAAAGCATGAACAGTATTCATCGCACATTTTATTGCGGTTTTTGAATCGGTTATTTTTGCATCTTTAACTGCTTTCTTCGACATGTTTATAAGTTTCTTTAGAGACAAAAGTTTCTGTTTCTTTTTGAATGTTGTTTTTAATTTTTTATTTGTATTTTCAGAAAAGCTCTGTCCCATACCAAGTTTAGATTTTGCTTTCATTGCATTTGCCACAGACCATGCTATTACTTTCTCACCCATCTTTGTGTCTTTTGCAAAAACTCGCTTCCATGCTTTTTCGGCTAATATTTTATCAGCTTTATGTCGATTGGCAAGGTTATCTTTGTTTTGTGAATATGCAATATCATGCTCCTTACATGAGGCATCAAGAGGATTTATACCAGGATCTCCATTTTGTAAGCGCTTTGCTAATTTAGTGCCTGGGCCACAGTACTGATATCCTGGTATATGCATTTCGAAAGGAAGATTATTAATTGCCCAATTAAGTACCCCTTTTCCTTTGACTGCCTTGCGTTTAGTAGTTTTTTTCTTATTCTTACGATCCATCTTTACCCATTAACCTTCACTAATCAATTGATTATAATTGTATTGTGTAATGCTGTATATAAGCAGTTATCATCAAGATGCGATTCAATAAACAACAAGATAGTCTGAAAATTACAAACTACGATTTGTTAACAGACAATAAAACGTCTATAAATAAAAGACACGGGGAATTATTACCAAACACGATAAGATGCATAATTTGCGGACCTTCAAATTGTGGAAAAACGAATGTTTTATTATCATTACTTATGCATATAAATGGTCTTCGTTTTGAAAATGTTTACATTTATTCAAAATCTTTATATCAACCTAAGTATGAATTGCTGCGAAAAGTATTAGAACCGATCGAAAATATTGGATATTTTACATTTACGGAAAATGAAAGTATTATACCTCCAAATGAAGCTAAAACAAATTCTATATTCGTATTTGACGATGTTGCTTGTGAAAAACAAAACCATATAAGAGAGTATTTTAGTATGGGACGTCACAAAGATGTTGATAGTTTTTATTTATGTCAAACATATAGTCGTATCCCTAAACATCTCATCAGAGATAACACAAATTTAATAATTATTTTTAAACAAGATGATTTAAATCTGCGACATGTATATGACGATCATGTTAATACAGACATGAAATATGATAAATTTCAGAACTTGTGTAGGTTCTGTTGGAAAGACAAATTTGGTTTCTTAGTTATAGACAAAGACAGAGATGTTAATATCGGGCGCTATCGTCAGGGGTTTGATTGTTTTGTTAATATAAGTAAATAACTGACATATTCGAAGAGAAAACAAAAGTTCTTTAAATATGAGAATATAAAGATATATCTATCATTCCATCATTGGCAGTTACACAGTTTAATTGATTAATAACTTAACTTTCTGCAAAACTTAACTTCAATCTTTGAACTTAACATACAACTTGACATCTAACTTAACTGAAACGTAGGAACTTAACCTACAACTTGACCTCCAACTTAACTTAAATCATTTAAGTTGAAGTTGAACTTAACTTAAACGTATGAACTTAACATACAACTTGACCTCAAACTTAACTTAAATCGCTTAACTTGACGTTGAACTTAACTTAAACGTATGAACTTGACTTACAACTTGACCTCAAACTTAACTTAAATCGTTTAACTTGACGTTGAACTTAACTTAAACGTATGAACTTGACTTACAACTTGACCTCAAACTTAACTTAAATCGTTTAACTTGACGTTGAACTTGACTTAGATATTTGAAGTGAATTTACAACTTGATAACAAACTTACCCAAAAATGTCGTTAATAGAAAGCAAAGATAAAAGAAATATTTTGCGAAAAATTGTATCAACTAGTAATGCCATACGAAGAAAACATCGACTATTAAAATTGGGAAAAATGATGTCGGATGACGAGTTGAACTATAAATTAAGTTCAGTTACTAACCCATTAAACGAACTAATTGAAGTGACAAAAAGCACCAACCGAATAAAACAATTAGAAGTTAATAACATTAAAGAGGATAATGATAACAGAAACATTATTAGTAAATATGAAAAACTTTCAACGATAAAAGGTGAAATTCCAAATCTTGATCATGTTTATGGTGTAAGAGTGGTAAACAATACACAAATGATTGGTGACAGTCCAATATATTTCCATGATGGTAAAATCACTGTAAAGGATTTTAATTGTCCGATTTCTGAGGGTTTACTAGAGTTACTATTTAAGAAGTTACCTAATGATCATATTATTACTGAAAATGACTATGTTAATTACAAGGAAATATTGATAACATCTAACGGTCATAAGCAAAAATACAAATCTAGCGGTAAAATTTCTGCATCCAGAGGAGAGAAATATCGCAAATATATATCAAAACTATTTGAAGATGATAAAAGTGGTAGATCAAAAAGAAGATCATCGATCAAATTAGAGAATGCGCAGGGTTTTGGTTTACCTAAAAGTATGAAAATAGAAGGTTTGCCTCCTAGTATAGATTATGCATATTGGGATGATCCAAATGAATTAGTCGATCGTTTAAGATTATTAATTGCGTCGCAAGCAGCTGGAAACAACAATCATCAAAATGAAATAATATCAATAGTCGAAGAGTTACGAGAAGCGGGTATTATATATTAATAACAATTTAAACTAATTGCTTAGTTGCATTTTTAAACTCAAGATCGTTTAACATGAGTGTTGATAAGTTTGGTAATCATTGGATAAATGATAAAACTGATAAAAGCATACGCAGCAGCATTCTACCACACGGTCCTCCTGGAGTTGGATTTCTTTTAACAAATGATGAACATTTTAACATTAATAATAAACTCTTACGAAATGTAGCAAATCCAGAAGCTGAAAATGATGCTACCAATAAAAATTATGTAGACAATACAACCCAAAATATTAATAAAAACATACAAAAAATCGATAACGATATGACTCAACTAAAAAACGATGTAATGGATATAAACAATATGCTATTAGTTATCATGAATAAAAATGAAACAACAGCAACACTATCAGAAAACAATTTTAAAGAATATCAAAGTCTTATCGAGCAAACCAGTAAACATATTATTTATTTAGAAGCTCAGATAACTTTATTAAAATCCCAACTTAAGAATATATAATTAAATATAAATATAAAAAATCTTTATATACATAAATTATTTTGATGTTATCACATTATTAAATAATATATCAAGATGAGTGAAGCAAAAGAACAATTAGTAAAAGAATTGCACGCTCCTGCCAGAAGAAATTATCGTAGAAGGCACGTAATTATCAAAGGTTTGGATGAATCATGGCAAGCAGATTTGGTCGAAATGATTCCATATGCAAAAGTAAACAAAGGTTACAATTACATGCTAACCGTTATTGATAATTTTTCAAAATATGCATGGGCTGTTCCTTTAAAACGAAAATCAGCTGGGGATGTAGTTCAAGCTATGACAAAAATATTATCTAGTGGACGAAGTCCTCAAAACTTGCAAACTGATCATGGTAAAGAATTCTATAACTCCAAATTTAAAGCTCTCTTAACCACATACCAAGTAAATCATTATTCAACGTATAGCAATTTAAAGGCGAGTATATGTGAAAGATTTAATCGCACCCTGAAACAGAAAATGTGGAAAAGATTTAGCTTACAAGGATCATATAATTGGATAAACATCCTTCCATCATTATTGGAAGACTATAATAATTCAATACATCGCACCATCGGAATGAAACCTACAGATGTAAACAGTAAAAATGAAAAAGATGTTCTCAGAAAATCATTCAATCGTATAAAAATGGTTGATTCTACTAAGTCAAAATTCAGATTGGGTGAACAAGTACGCGTTAGTAAATATAAGGAGGTATTTGAAAAAGGATACACACCGAATTGGTCTACAGAAATATTTACTATCGACAAAATTTTGCTTACTAATCCGAAGACATATAGAATCAAAGACTATCAAAACAACAAAATTGAGGGGTGTTTTTACGAACAAGAATTATTGAAAGTTAAAAATCCCGACATCTATCTAGTGGAAAAAATAATTAAAAGACGCGGTGACAATTTATTAGTCAAATGGTTAGGATTTGACAGCTCTCATAATTCTTGGATCAAAAAAAATAATATGTAATAAATTATATTAAACAATTTGTAATAAAAAATGTAGTTAAAAAAATCATTCAAATAAAATATATAAATATTTTTTTTTCTTTATTAATACATTTATTTTATTTAAACAATACACTAATTATTATCAACAGTATCACTAGAGTTTTTCATCGGTTGTTTAAATTTAGATAGTAGAAAATTCAGACGCGTCTTATCAATTTTTCCATCTAAGTAGTATTCACATGCTTCAATAGCGTTGTGGCAATCCAATTCTTTCTTTGCACATTCTTCAGGTTCCAGAATTGGATTCAACCTATTTTGTTCGAGGCAATACTCCATAGCTAGAATATTTAGAACTCCCATATGATGTCTCACTTTATTTTCAAACGTATCCTGTTCACCGTCATGCTCTTTATTTAGATTATCCAACGCATAGCAAGTCCACATTGTTTTTACTATATTATAAAATAATAAAAAAAAATAAAAAAAAAAAATGAAAATAGCAAAATAAATATACTTACCAAAGCACGTCAACTTTTATTGAGTTTATTCTTTGATGGAGTTCAATCGTTGAATGAATATTATTTTGAATAATATTACACAATTTGAATTTACATCACAAAATATTTATATATGCGCAACTAAACACAGAATTTGTGATACAATGCGCTGTTCTAGAATCCACATTTTTGAAAAATATTTAAAATAAATTTGTTTTATTATTGATTTAAAATATTTATTGGTAAATAATAATTATAAGTATCTGATTATAAATTCCACATAAAATTATTACATATAAAAAAAGCACTTAATATTTGGAAAATTTACTTTCTGATCCTTTTGCTGCCTTCATTTTCTTTGCCACATCAAGTGTAATAGAATTCAATGTATCAAACATTTGTCGGTGTTCCTTTTTCTCAATGAAAACTTTAGCACGAGTGATACTTTTTTTCCAAATATCACTGGCTGGTATTCCTGCAATGTCTTTCATATCATAGATTTCTATTTTTACCATATGTGTAGCATCTGATGAACCTGGTGAGGTTATTGTAATAAGACCATTGTTGATTTTTCTTGAGAGCGTTGATGTTAATGGAATAACACTAGCTTCAACATTTGAAAATAAATCTTCAAACGCTCCATTGATATCATCTTCAAGGTTTTGAATATCGGCTGCTATATCCATTCGAATTTGTTTTCCTTTACCACCTGTTGATGGAATAACCATTTGAGAGTTAGCAGAAGAATTTGTAATGGTGGTAGCTGCTCTTTTGCGCTTATTAGATGATGCTGGGGGGTGTGATGGTGGTGGTGGTGGTGGTGGTTGATTTAACAACCCTCCATAGGAGAGCAAATCGGTGTCAAAAATGTCAGATGGAAAATTGTTCATTGTTGTTTTCTTAAAACAAAATTGAAATTAAATGGATAAAAAATTGAAACAAACGTGTATTTAAGTTATTTATTGAGATAATAAAAGTAAATACTCACCAAAGTACACAACTTTAATTACACTACCTTCTTTTACAAGAGTTAGATTTCAATTGCAGGATAGAATAAATATTATTTATAATGATATTTTCCAACCACTGCGCAATTGTATGAATTATATTTTAGCTTCTGTTGTTGTTTCTGAAATTTCGTACTTTTGCTAAGTCAGCAAATAACTGTACAATAAAATATGAAGTGTTCCAGTACCGTAACATAAGTAGAAAATAATATTGCACAACTATAAACACAGAATGTGTTTTATAATAATGCGTTGTTTTAAAAATGTTTTTTTTTTCCAGTCTTTATCTCTATATGTGATATGTATTATTTTACTATGCTGACGTCACCGTGTTGTTTCAGAAATGTCGTATACAGTTTTTGCTAAGTCGGCAAATATTTGCACAGCAAAAAATGTAGTGTTTCAGTACCCCTCATAAGCGTACATGTAGAAAATAAAATTGCGCTGCTAAACACAGATTTTGTCATGCACTGCGCTGTTCTAGTATCCCCAGGGTCTTTAACGCTATGTCAGCATTTTGTTCCAGTATCCGTATATACGTTCTGGCTACAATTTTTTTATACAATGACGTCATTGTTTCAGAATCCCCATGGCTTAAAATGGTCAGTTACTTATCACACATTTATACATGTGTTATCACATATGATTACAATTATTACAATCGATGCCGACATTTATCACACAAAATTCTCAGAAATACACATGATAACGCTACTCATTTGTTTACATTGAACGGCGGCATCCCTTTGTGTTCCAGAACTCACATCTTACACTACTATAAGACGCCAATTGTAGAAGAAATATTGGATAATGTAAACATGCATGAACAAGAATTAGTTTTAGTTGCGGTTGAGTCAGCGTTTAAAAACCGTATTCTAACAAACGCAATAATAAATTGTAATAAAATTTTAGACCCAAAACTTTTTCTTCAATTAACACTAAATTTAATCAGCTCAAAGGTTAATGATATGAGATTAATTGCTCCTATTAAATCACAAATAACTTTAATTTGTGAGATGATTCTCCCTAAAACCGAAGAAATCGTAAACATTTATCTGAATTCTGTATATAAAATTATTTACCAAACTTCAAATATAATCGAGTGGTATAATGAAGCATCCGAAAAAATTTTAACGAGACTACAGGAATATCAAGAGCGGGATAGCGGATGGGCTCTACGCAGAATACTACAAGTTAATTTAAACATCAACAAATATGCCCCTTTTACTGTAGGCGCAAAATATTTTGTTTTACCTAAGTATGTTCAAGCTCGAAAGGCGGTTATAAATGTACAATGCTCGGATGATTGTTGTTTTGCTTGGGCCATAATATCTGCACTTCGACCTGCCAACCGGAATGCAAATAGAGTTTCATCATACCCCGACTATAAAGACATTTTAAATTTAGATGGGGTTACGTTTCCTATGGAACTGGTTAAAATTCCTAAATTTGAAGTGCAAAATAATCTGTCGATTAATGTATATGCACTAAAAACGAAGAGAGAATGGCTTATTTTAAATAAATGCACCACTGATACAAATTCGACGAATGACTCAAAGTCCGAAAATGTTAAGTACGAGATATTACCGGTGTATGTATCTAAAAGTCATAAAGATGTTCATATAAATTTATTAATGGCTGAAATTCCGAAAAATGATGATAAAGAAGAAGAAGAAGAAGAATGCGTACCTAACTATCATTTTTGTTGGATTAAGAATTTATCGAGATTGGTGAGCAATCAAATGACCGCTAAACATCGCGGCTCTCGCTGGTTATGCGACAGGTGCCTATGTTATTTTTACGCTGAGAAAAAGTTTACGCAGCATAAAGTTGATTGTTCAAATTCCGAACCAGTAAAATGTGTTATGCCTAACCGGTCGAATAATTGGATTCAGTTCCAAAATTATAAATATAAAGAAATGCATCCATTCGTTATATATGCTGATCTTGAATGTCTGCTTCTACCGATCGAAACCTGTGAACCTGATAGCGCACGGAGTTTTATGAATGCGTACCAAAATCATACACCATGTAGCATTTCGTATTATTTAAAATGTAATTTTGATGACGCCTATTCCGAAATGGATTTGTATAGAGGACAGGATTGTATTGAGTGGTTTGTGAATCAACTAACTTCACTAGCGGAAAAAGTTGCAAATATTTACAGTAATAAAAAAGAAATGCTACCTTTATCGACCGTTGAATTGGCGGAGTTCGATCAAGCGAACATATGTCACATTTGTGAAAAAGAATTTTCGCCACCATCAGATTTGGCGCTCGAGGGGGAAGAGGAAGATCGGTTAACAAAAGTTAAAGATCATTGTCATCTAACTGGGAAGTTCAGAGGTGCGGCTCACGTCAATTGCAATCTCAATTATTCAATTCCCTCTGATATAATTGTTATTTTCCACAATCTTCAGGGGTATGATGCTCATTTTTTAATTCGTGAATTACGCGAAAAATCAGTCATAAACGAGAATGGGGAAGTTTATTTAAAAAATCCCGGAAAAATATCCGTGATAGCCATAAATAAGGAAAAATATAAATCGTTTACGAAATTCATTTCTGGAAATAAAATTAAACTAAAATTTATTGATTCGTTTAATTTTATGGCATCCTCTTTGGATAAACTATCATCGTATTTAGAAGATCATCAAATAACAAAGAAGTATTTTGAAAATGTGCCCGAGTTAAAATTGAAACTTTTATACAGAAAAGGCGTTTTACCATATAGTTATTTAAATAGTTTTGAGCGTTTTTCGGAAACATCACTACCGGAACGAAAATATTTTTTTAACAACTTAACACAGAGCGACATCAGCGAGAGCGAATATATTCATGCGCAAACAGTTTTTAATGAATTTGGTTGCCGAAATTTAGGAGACTATGCGGATTTATATTTAAAAACAGATGTACTTTTACTAGCGGATGTATTTGAAGAATTTCGTTTTTTATGTAAAAAAACTTACGATTTGGATCCTGCAAATTATATAACGGCACCAGGACTATCTTGGGATAGTTTATTAAAGCTCACAAAAATTCGATTGGAATTGATGACGGATATTGACATGCTATTGTTTATCGAGAGAGGTATTCGAGGTGGAATTAGTCAATGCTGTAATCGATATGCTGCGGCTAATAATCGGTATATGGACAATTTTGATTCTTCTCAACCTGAGTCCTATCTTATCTATCTTGATGCAGTAAATTTGTACGGGTGGGCGATGTGTCAATGCTTGCCTACTGGCAATTTTAGATGGTGTGATGAGAAAAAATTCCATAAATTTGCAAACTCCATATTGCGGCTGCCGGATGATTTTGAAAAAGGCTATATTTTAGAGGTTGATTTGACGTACCCAGAAAATGTACATGACTCTCATAGAGATTTCCCTTTTTGCCCTGAAAATAAAATTCCTCCAACTGGAAAACATAAAAAACTGCTAACCACATTAGAACCGAAACATCGCTATATTATTCATTACCGAAATTTGAAGCAATGTATTAATCATGGGTTGATTCTTACAAAAATTTACCGCATACTGGAATTTGATCAATCGGCCTGGATGGAACCATACATCACAAAAAATACCAAACTTCGAATGGAGTCGACGAATGAATTTCAGAAAAGCTATTATAAACTGCAAAATAATAGTGTATTCGGCAAAAGTATGCAGAACGTTAGAAAAATGCGGGACATAAAATTAGCCACAAAATGGGGTGGTAGTTATGGTGCCGGTAAACAAATCGGCAAACCGAATTTTAAAGATAGAGTTATTTTTGATGATGATTTTATCGCCATCGAATTGAATCGCCTAAAAATAACATTTAATAAACCTCTATATGTAGGAATGGCCATCCTGGATATAAGTAAAAGTCTGATGTATCAATTTCATTACGATTACATGAAGAAAAAATATGAGGATGCTAATTTAAAACTTTTATACATGGATACGGATTCATTGATATATTCCGTAATATCAAATAATTTTTATAGCGATATCTCTACTGACTTAATGCAATGGTTTGATACGTCCGATTATTCCGAAAATAATCCCTATAATTTTCCCAGAGTAAACAAAAAAGTTTTGGGTTTATTTAAAGATGAATTAAACGGCGAAATTATGTATGAATTTGTTGGTTTACGAGCAAAAATGTATTCATATTTATTACAAAGTAACATCAATGTAAATAGGGCTAAAGGGATAGGTAAATCGGTGGTAAAAAACTTAAGTTTTAGCGAATACAAAAATTGTCTTTTTGAAAACATAAGAATATATAAAATGCAGAATAGGATTATTTCAAAACAACATAATGTTTACACTATTAAGCAAAATAAAATCGCGCTGTGTTCAAGCGATGATAAAAGATATATTGTGGGGGATAGCTATGACACGATGCCTTGGGGGCATTATTCTTTATATTAATTTTAGTTTCAATATAAAATGTAATAATTTCTTTAATAAATGTGATTAGTAATAGGTAATAAATGATTTATATTGCATGTTTGTATTAGTTTTTATTTTGTATAGATTAATATTTAGTGTATAACATTTTTTTTTAAAAATAAAAAATATTTTAGAAAATAAAATTAAATTTGACAATTTTTTTATTCCAAATACATAATAGTAATTTAAAAAAAAAAACATTTAACTCTCCCTCAAATGCAGTACTCTTTAAGATTTATTGGGGTGTCAATACATTTAATTTATTACATCTAAAAGAAAGCGTTGCCTAAATATGCTCTGACGATGATCCACATTAAATATTGATTTAATTTTTTTCTCAACATCCATAATTCGATTTTTAAATCTTGCACCGTCTCTTGCACATTCTTCCCAGGATCCTTTTCGCGCGGCTCGGTAAGCAAACGACCATCGCACCATCAGGTGTATTTTATTCTGATTTTCGTTGAAGCGAACGCATCCTTTATTCACAATGTCTAAATTAATTTTACTCATTTTTCCTAACTATTGTCACTCTTAATAATATTTAAGAATAACAACCATATTGCTTCAATGCACATTCAGAACAATTACGTATCATCGGGGGTGGGCCATCAATCTGATCTCGAATGGATGTATTATAATGTTGAAAGCAGCGTCTACACCCATAAATATTGGGGTTAAGCTTCAAATTATTTGACAATTTTTCCCAAACACATTCTATGGAATCGGCGGCAAATGTACTCAAAAATTCAATTGGCAAACACTCAATCTCTCGAAGCGGCATTATCGCGAGTTGTTTCTTTTGGTAAAACGATAATATCGCCTGACCTACTGTGGTTTTTGTGTTTAAAATAAACCATTTTCGTAAAAGTTGAACATTTTTAAAGGCGCAGTAATTGGTATTTTTATTTATATGCGCAGAAGAGCATTTTTGAAATTCAATCTTTTCTTTTTGTAATAATTGCAATGTTGGGCACCCCATATCTTCTAAGCTTTTAACATTATTAAATACACACTTTTCGAGCCATTTTTGTTTGTCCGACCCTTTTACATAAATAGTTATAGCTTCATGCAGCGCTTCATGAAGCATCATATTTAAATTTTTGTATGGAATACCAACAGTTAGCCAATGTATGCCATGATGATGGTTTAGAATCCAGTTCTTTGATGCTATTTCAGAATTTAGATATTCCCAGTCATTTGGAGCGCTAAATACAAATACTTTCATATTTTCAGGATCATCAATCGGCACTAACGCTACTTCTTTAAAAATAAACTCTGTTTTTTTCATAAAACCTTGAAAATCTGCAATGAACTCCATCATCCGAGTGAGAGTATTAGACTAACTTCTGCACTCTACCACTTATTGGTTTATACTCAACGATTCGATCATGTAAAATTAAGCAATAAGCAGTTGTGTTTGCAGGAAATTGATATTTAGATTCAAATTCTAAACAAATGTCAACAGGAGCCGACTTAAGAGATTCATTTTGTTGGGAGCAATCTATTAAAATAAGCGGAGCCACATTTATAAAATCAGATTTACTTAACAGCGGTTCACTTTCATGTGAATAGTAAGAACTTTGAAATCCTGCATACATCTCATAGAGTAAAGCGTATTGATTATGCTCTAAATTCAAATTCAAATTTCCATATGGATATGATTGCGAATTTAAATGCAACTTAACATCATTAAGTCGACAATGATCAAACTTACTGGTATCCATCGCAGCATTATTTTTACGACCAGTTTGAAAACCTAGAATAACAAACCGAGGTTTTTCCAACTGTGTAGCAGTTTTTATTTTCCAAATTTGTTTTTCTGTTGTTTGAAGCATAGGATTTTCATATAATTCCCATGTTCGAAAACTCATGGAAATTGAAGGATCTTTTTCAATAAAATGTAGCATATCCATCTTTTGTTTATCGGCAAGTGTAATATATGGAACTCTCCACTCAATTTGATTTAAAATAAACTTAAATGGTTCAGCTTCTGTTTGAACAATAGCGTTTAAATCAGTTCTAGAACGAACAAGTATAAGTTCATGTTTGACATTAACAATAACTTTGAGATAATCCTCAGCAAAACCAATCAGCATATTAAGCGGTATAACCACATCAAAATACCCTTCCGCATCAGTTATAGTAGTATCAGACCTAGCTTTCCATCCAGCATTTTCCAGCATTTGACTTTTGTTCATATTTACAGAAAAGTATCCTTTTATAGTAGATGTAATTCCAACATTTTTACATCTGTCTATTTCTACACCATTCAATTCATACCGAATTTCATCAAACAAATGACACAACCCATTGTTAATAATTTTTGTGTGTTGTACTGCAGTACCATCTTGTTTCAACAATTGTCCGAAAATATGCAGGCAGCTTTTGTTAGGTGTAACATATAAATCTTGATTCTGAATTGTTAAACGAATTTCATCATTGTTGTTAAATGTAGATGGTAATTGCGGCCGAATTGCATGAATTTCATTATTCGATATAGAATTGTCATATTCAATGTTAGCACGAATATTTAACATATTAGCCATTGTTAATTATTTTTTTTTTTTTTAATACGGATCGCTAGAGTAACTTGAACTGATTTTATAAAAAACAAACGTAAATATTTGATGATCCCTTTCGAACAATGGAATTTTACTTTGCAGCTGGTGATGTCTTCGATTTTATTGGGGCAACTATAAGATTTAGGCTCTCCAATGTTGCTTTGTTTGCAGGTGTGAGTGCTTTGATTTGTCGAGCACGAGTGATCATCTTTTTGCATTGCTTCTCTTTAAAATATGTTTTGACGATTGTTTTTAAGGAACTAACATCATCACCTCTATTGTAAACAATACCCATTCTTTCTCAATAAGCTCTTATATGCAGCCTTATCGTAATGACTTCACCTCTAAAATTGACCAATTTATTATCTTGATCGAGTATTTGAAGGGTTATATTATCTATCGAGTGTGTGTTTATTGGTAAATAGATAACATTTGCGGGCTCTTGAACTATTTTATAGCCGGGGGGTACAATTGGAAAAAACTCATATAATGTGTGTGCTTGGCGACCATTTAAATATGCACCGCTGATAATATTGCATTCCACACGCACTGTATTAATTTTTAGAATATCAACTGGTAGATCAGATTCATGCTGAATATTTGGTTGAAAAACTTTCTTTCTAAACCCCAATAATTTATAAATTGAGTCTTCTGGAGTAAAGTTTATAGTTCGATTGCATTTCATCAAACATTTTAATGTATTATTGTTAGCTTTCATCTCAAAAACGATTCCTTTGCTCTTTACTTTATTCATTATATAGTCAGCAATATCTGTTAACTCATACGAACCCACAGGCAAGGTAACAATGAAATCATCTATGTACATTTTGTTGTGATCCACATCTATGTTTGGAATAGAATTAAATGTTTGAAAATTAACCAAACCTAGCTCATAATTTTCACTTTCGCATAGTTGAATTGGAGGAAAATAATCTGTAGTTAACACCGATCCGCTACCAGACATTGAGAGAGTAAACGACATTGTTGAAAGGTTGGCTATGAAATGATAGGTTTTTTAACTATTCAGTATATTTATTATTCATATAATTGGTTACATAAAAATTTTAAACATAAGTGACCACACACAAATGTGTTATAATTTTGATAAGTTTCATAGTTATAATTAACGCTGCCTCCTAGATATTTAACTATTTCCGCTGGTGGACGAAGATTTCCAAAGCTATCAAAGTACATAACATTACTTCCTCGCTTTCTATAGCATACCCAATGGGTACCAGGACCATTCTTATCATCTAAATTTACAATACCACACTCATTTTTATTAACTTTATTTGGTAAATTGTTTCTCATAAACACTCCACGAAAATGTTTTATCCCAAGCTGTTTTGCAAAACAATAAAGCTCATTATCATATAATGCTCTATCGGGCAGCTTACTTATTAGTTTTTTGAGTTTTTTGGTGATGAAATAAATAAACCATACCCCTTCTTATAAGGTTGCATATATAAACCACGACCACCAACTTTTACTGCCTCCATAGCTCTGTTATGACGTTGGTTTTCTTCAAGTAACTTTTTTGCTGCACTAGCATCGTTAACTGCTTTAGCAATACCGGCTGCTCCACCAGCTAGTGCTCCAACCGCACTTAACCCCGCAAAAATAGGGATAAGCAATGGTAAAAATCCTCCAGTCTTAGGAATTGATATAATTCTAGACGTTTTTATAATATTTTTACCACCAACATTTTTTACTAAACTACTTACAGCATTCAATGCATATTTAATCGCTGTTTTTGAATCTTTTGTTTTGGTAGCTTTAGTAGCCTTTTTCGTCATACTTATTAGTTTGTTTAAAGACAAAGTTTGTTTCTTTTTATTTTTTGTTTTCAATTTTTTATTTGTATTTTGAGGAAAATTTTGCCCCATACCAAGTTTAGATTTTACTTTCATGGCGTTCGCCACAGACCATGCAGTCACTTTCTCACCAATCTTGGCATCTTTTGCAAAAACTCGCTTCCAAGCCTTTTTAGCCAATACTTTGTCAGCTTTATGTCGATTAACAAGATTATCTTTGTTTTGGGAATATGCAATATCGTGTTCTTTACATGAGGCATCAAGAGGGTTTATACCAGGATCTCCGTTGCGTAAGCGCTTCGCTAATTTGGTGCCGGGGCCACAGTATTGATATCCAGGCACATGCATTTCAAAAGGAAGATTATTAATTGCCCAATTGACTACACCTTTTCCTTGGATTGTCTTTTTTTTTAATGTTTTTTTTTTTTTATTTTTACGCTCCATCTTTATGCATTAACATTCACTAATCAATTGATTATAATTGCGTTGTGTAGTGTCATATATATCCAGTTAGATTCAAGATGCGATTCAATAAGCAACAAGATACGCTAAAAATTACAAACTACGATTTATTAGCAGACAATAAAATGCCAACAAAAAAAAGACATGGCACGTTATTACCAAACACGATAAGATGTATTATTTGTGGTCCCTCCAACTGCGGAAAAACGAATGTATTATTATCATTGCTAATGCATAAAAATGGTCTTCGGTTTGAAAATGTTTATGTTTATTCAAAGTCTTTATATCAGCCTAAGTATGAATTATTAGGAAAAATTTTAGAACCCATTGAAAATATTGGATATTTTACATTTTCGGAAAATGCTTGTATAATGCCTCCAAACGATGCTAAAGCAAATTCTATATTCATTTTTGACGATGTTGCTTGTGAGAAGCAGAACCATATAAGAGAGTATTTTAGTATGGGGCGACACAAAGATGTTGATAGTTTTTATTTATGTCAAACTTATAGTCGCATCCCCAAACATCTTATCAGAGATAATACAAATTTAGTAATCGTTTTTAAACAGGATGATTTAAACCTAAGACATGTATATGATGATCATGTTAATACAGACATGAAAATTAGTGATTTTCAGAACTTATGTAGGTTTTGTTGGAAAGACAAATTTGGTTTCTTAGTTATAGACAAAGATAGAGATGTTAATATGGGGCGCTATCGACAAGGATTTGACTGTTTTGTGGATATGAATAAATAACTCTAGTTCAAATTCTTTAAATATGTGAATATAAATTTATATATATCATTCCACTATTGACTTTTGAACAGCTTGATTGATAGGCAATTTGAGTTCCTGCAGAACTTGACTGAAACTTTTGAACTTAACTTGACATCCTAGTCTAAGTTAACTTAAATCATTTAACTTGACTTCAAACTTGACTCAAACGCGTAAACTTAACATCAATCTTAACATCGAACTTAACATAATTTATTGAACTTGACAGTTGACTTAATAGAGTATGTCGTTATTGGATAGCAAAGATGAACAAGCAATTTTGCGTAAGATTGTATCGACAAGTAATGATATTCGAAGAAAACACCGATTATTAAAATTGGGTAAAATGGTGTCAGATGATGAGATAAATTATAAATTAAAATCAGTTACAAATCCATTAAACGAACTAGTCGAAGTGACGAAAAGCAACAATCTAATGAAACAATTAGAAGTGAATGCCAATCCAATTAAAGAGGATAATGATAGCAGAAACATTATCAACAAATATGAAAATCTCTCAACAATTAAAAGAGAAAATCCAACTCTTGATCATGTTTTTGGTGTAAGAACGGTAAATAATGTACAAATGATTGGAGACAGCCCAATATATTTCGATGATGGTGTAAGATCATTGTGAATGATTTTAGTTGTCCGATTTCAGAGGGTTTACTAGAGTTACTATATAAAAAATTTCCCAATGATCCTCTTATTACCGAAAATGATTATGCTAATTATAAGGAAATATTGATAACATCTAACGGTCATAAACAAAAATATCAATCTACTGGCAAAATTTCCGCATCAAAAGGAGAAAAATATCGCAAATATATATCAAAATTATTTGAAAGTGATAGAAGTGAAAGGTCAAAAAAAAGATCATCGATTAAAGTAGAGCATGTGCAGGGTACTGGAATACCAAAAAGTTTGAAAATAGAAGGCTCGCCTCCTTGTATGGATTATGTATATTGGGATGATCCGAATGAATTAGTCGACCGTCTAAGATTATTAATCGCATCACAAGCATCTGGAAACAATAATCATCAAAATGAAATAATATCAATAGTAGAAGAGTTACGAGAAGCGGGTATTATATATTAATAATTATTTGCGTTAACTATCTAGTTGCATTTATTGTCATGAGCGATTAACATTCAACATGAGTGTCGACAAGTTTGGTAATTATTGGACGAATGATGAGAGCTTGCAAAGGAGTATACAACTCCCACATGGACCCCCCGGAGTTGGTTTTCTTTTAACACACGATGAGCATTTTAACATAAATAATAAAATCTTGAGAAATGTAGCTAATCCAGAAGCTGAAAAAGATGCTACCAATAAATCATATATTGATGATATTGTTCGGGATATTAATAAAAATTTAAATAAAATCTATAACGATATAACTAAACTTAATGCGGAAGTTATGGATGTAAGGAATATGCTATTGGTTATCGGCAATAAAAATGAAGCCGTTTCAGCATTGCTAGAAAACAATTTTAAAGAATATGAAAATCTCGCCGAACAGTCCAGTAAACATATTGCTTATTTAGACGATCAGATAACATCAATGAAAACAAATCTTAGCATATTAACCAAAGATTTAAAATAATCTTTATATAGAAAAAATATTTTAACATTATCGCATTATTCAATATTACATCAAGATGAGTGAAGCAAAAGAACAAATAGTAAAAGAGCTGCATGCCCCCGCAAGAAGAAATTATCGCAGGAGACATGTGATTATCAAAGGTTTGGATGAATCATGGCAAGCTGATTTGGTTGAAATGATTCCCTATGCGAAAGTAAACAAAGATTACAATTACATGCTAACAGTAATTGATAACTTTTCGAAGTATGCGTGGGCTGTACCCCTAAAAAGGAAGTCAGCCGAAGATGTAGTTCACGCCATAACTAAAATATTCTCGGGCGGGCGTATTCCACAAAATTTGCAAACAGATAATGGAAAAGAATTTTATAATTCTAAATTTAAACATCTGTTAGCCACATATCAAGTAAATCATTATTCAACCTTCAGCAATTTGAAGGCTAGTATATGCGAACGATTTAATCGCACACTCAAAGATAAAATGTGGAAAAGATTCAGCTTGCAGGGGTCATATAAATGGTTAAACATACTTCCATCATTATTAGAAGAATACAATAATTCAATACATCGCACTATCAAGATGAAACCTGTTGATGTAAACGCTAATAATGAAAAGGAAGTTCTCAAAAAGTCCTACAACCGCATAAAAATAGTTGAAGCTGCTAAACCAAAATTTAAATTGGGGGAACAAGTACGTATTAGCAAATATAAACAAGTGTTTGAAAAAGGATACACACCGAATTGGTCTACAGAAATATTTTCGATATATAAAATCTTGCTGACGAATCCGAAAACATACAAGATCAGGGATTATCAAAACAATGCTATTGAGGGATGTTTTTACGAGCAAGAACTATTGAAAGTAAAAAATTCTGACGTATATCTCGTGGAAAAAGTATTAAAAACACGTGGTCAGAACTTATTTGTCAAATGGTTGGGGTTTGATAGTTCGCATAATTCATGGATAAAAAAAAAAAATCTATAATGTAATAAGTTAAAATAAAGAAATAAAAACAATATTATGGAGTATAATTTATACATATATATATTTAGTATTTGGCATACAATTTTATATACAGCAAATTAAGTATTAACATTAATATTTTGCTCCGTCATTGTTTGTCCATATTTAGATAATAGTTGAAGTAGTCGTGCCTTATCTATTTTGTTTTCCAAATAATACTCGCAAGCCTCGATAGCGCTGTAACACTCGGATTCTTTCTTTGAGCATTCCTCAACGTCCATGATGGGGTCCAATTTGTTTTGTTCTAGACAAAATTCCGTAGCTCGAATATTTAGTAACCCCATGTGGTATTTAACTTGATTGTTAAAAGTATTTTCCAACCCCCCAAAGCTTTTATTTAGATTGTCCATGGAATAGCAAGCCCACATTATTGCTAAATAAATACACCATTGATATAGGATTATAAATGTAATTAATACTTTATAGTAAAAAAACTTACCAGATCAGCAAAAAAGATGCACCCACTTGTTAATTAATATTATTATTAAATGAAGGAGAGAAAATAGATCTTTTCTCAACGAGCAGTAGAATGCGAATAATTTTTTTCGTGTTGAACTCAGTTTTAACTTTTTTTTTTGATGTAATGATAAAAAAACAAATATTCAGCATTTTTTTATTATTATTATTTATTAAGCAAAAATACATTTTTTATTTATTTAAAGTAAAAAAAATATGACTACAATTTTAAACATTCACATATAAATTTGTGGTGATAAAAAACAAATATTCAGCATTTTTTATTATTATTATTATTTATTAAGCAAAAATACATTTTTTTATTTAAAGTAGAAAAAATATGATTACAATTTTAAACATTCCCATATAAATTTATTAACATTACTAAGAAAAACCATTAACATGCAGTATATTATTATTAAAAAAGAAATATAATTGTTTACCATTATACATTCAATTGTTTGCTGAATTTTGATTCCGATCCTTTAGTTGTTTTTAATTTTTTCGCTAAATCCAGGGTAATCATGGTGATCGCATTAAATACTTGTTGATTTTCACTTTTATTTAAATACACTCTTGTGCGCAACAAACTGTGGCGCCATATGTCGGTAGCTGCTTTCCCTGCGATTTCCTTCACATCATACATCTCGATTTTAATGAGATGGGTAGAATTTGATGGTTTGGGGGCTGTCACGGTGACCACCCCATCACCAAGTTTTCTGGATAGCGTGGAAGTAGATGGAGTAATTGCGGCTGATGTCACATCGGCAAATAAATTTTCGAATGCCTCACTAACACTAGCACTTTCATCGACAGAATCTTCTTCTTCTTCTTCTCCCCCAATTATTGCTGTAATTGTTGTTGGTGGAGGCGGTGGTGGTGGTGCGTCCATTCGAATTTGTTTGCCGCTTCCTACCCCCGTTCTTGATGAGCCAGCAACCGCCCGCTTTCGTTTTGCGGGTGTTGCTTGAGGCGGTGGAGTAATATTTTCCCCCATCATGTCTTTAAAACTAATTAATTCCTCATCGAAATCAATTAGATGATGGTTGTTGCCCAGAGACTTATTCATTTTTTTTTGTTTTTGTTCTAAAAAATACAATATCATTAGTAAATATTAAGACAAGAATAAAGTAAAATAAAATTTTATGTTATGTAATGTGTATTGATTTACTTACCGAAATTATTATTTATTATAATTATAATTATTTGTGCACTAGCAACAATCTTCTGAACGCCTTTCACTAATGAAGTTCAAACATAAATTGAACTATAAAAATCAATCACGCAATTCCCGTTCTGAAAAATACTCTACTCTGCTAAAAAATATCTGTATAAAATCCCTGAGCCAAAAATATGCTGAATTTGCAGGAAAAAACTTGTGCAAAAATCTCACGCTTGAACACGTACATATAAAATCTAATAAATGTAACAATATTTATATGAGCTTTTAATTTGAACCCAATATATTTTCTCATTAGCACAATTGATAATTAATTAAGATGATTGATATTAATTAAGTATTGCGCAATAGTTGGTTGTTCGAATACAACATACACTTTCTGGGGGGGTCACTCCAAAATGATCTAGACACCATACGGAATTTAACTTGATCCAAATACAACATGCACTTCTGGATCAGCATGATTTGAGCCAGACACCATAGGGAATTTAGACTAATTAACTTGAGCCAAATATAACAGTGACTTCTGGATCAGCATGATTTGAGCCAGACACCATAGGGAATTTAGCATGGTGTGAGCCAAATATCACATGTAGTTTCTGGATCAATCTAACTTGAGCCAGACACCATAGGGAATTTAGCATGGGGTGACGTCATTGTGAGCCAGAACTCACAAATGACACTACTTACGTCAAGTCCGACCGAATTACGAATTATGTATCCCAATTGTCTTAAGGCAGCATTAGCAGTGAACTCAATATGTGGGCCAAATGATAGTCGACTATCAAAGGTGACACTCAAATCTTTTATAAGTTGTGGTCTTGTGAGTCAAGACCCAGCAAGCTCATAGGTATGAAGAAGAGGATTACGAGATCGGGAAAAGGACATGATAAAACATTTACTGACGTTAAGCGGGAGTCTATTCGCCAAGCACCAAGACCCAATTGAATTTAATGCATTCTGCAGCCGCAAACAATCAAGCTCGCACTCGATGTTGCAGAATATTTTGAGATCATCAGCGTAGAGAAGATGATGCACAGACAAATTACTCACAATGTCGTTTATAAAAATATTAAAAAACAGTGGATCTAAGATTGAGCCCTGGGGTACTCCAGAAACTTGGTTGAATACCCTTGAGTTAAACCCATGGCATTGGACAAATTGTTGACGGTCAATAAGGTAGGATTTGATTAGAATGATTAAAGATAGGGAAAGGCCAATATTGTCAAGTTTGGAAAGGAGAATGGAGTGATCAAGTCTGTCAAACGCCTTCGAGAAGTCAGTGTACAGTGGTGGCCAAAAAAAACGCAACACCTTTAAGCGAATAGTAGGCGTAATTTTAAAAGTTTTAGTGTTGTAAAATTACTTTATATTAAAATTGAAAAACAAAATTAAAAAAAATTGATATTTAAAAAACAAAAAATATATTTTTTTCCTGCAGCAACTTCTCGCAATGACCAACCGTCTTCTAATTTGGCAATGGCTCTGGATTTTTGAAATGTGTTTAATTGAGGCATTTATTTGAAGGATTTAAGTCTTTTGTGATAATTTATTATAAAATTATTTTGACACTGACAACAAATATGTGACTAATATCAAGTATGCTAAAAAGTCGTATTTACAAAGGGCAATATTAGGTGTTGCGTTTTTTTTGGCCGCCACTGTATATAACGTCAACCTGACCACGTTTGTCAAGTGATTCACAGATAAATTGAGTAGTACACATTAGATTTGTACTTATGGACCGACCAGCCATGAAACCATGTTGGTGTACACTAATCATGTTTTTGGTGTGACTGTAGATGACATCATATATGACATCATATTATATGTCAATTTATTATTAGAAAACTAATTTGAAAGAAATCTGACAAATCAAACTGTAAGGGGTGCATTAAGGGTTACAATTGTGATATGTGGGTCCTAGCCTAATTTTAATTTAATTAAAAAATAATGATAAGTTAAATAAGTTAAAATTACCACTGGAATCCAAATTTGAATGAAATCCGAGCATTTTGACGGTACAGCGTATATTAAAGGTTGATGTTCTAAAATAAGGGTCACATAATATTTTTAATTAAATTATTCGTAAATCTGTTTTGAATGTATAGTAGACGTCTAATATCAAAAAAAAATTCGTTCCATATGTCTCAAACTGTATATTTGGGGGTGGGGGTGTGTTGTTAGGGTCGTAAATTATTTTTAATCATTCATTATGTAAATATATATGAAATTACTGATGGAAAATGGTTATGCATTTTTACAACTTATTTTTTTTTGGCATTTTTTGAAAGCATTTACCACTTGGGGTATACACAAAACATTTGTTCAATATTTCGTCAAAATCGGTCTGCAACTTTAGACGATTAAGTGGATGCACCGATTTTGCTGTTTTTGGCATGTTTTTGGCCAATAATGCGCAGGTCCTTAAGAATTTCTTAACTTTTTTTTCTTTGACCTAATCAATGGGCAGGTAGAAAAAAGGACGGAAATTTTGCTTTAATCGGGTCAGTAGATTCCGAAATATAACGGTTTAAAGAAACGAACAGACCGGCAGACGGAAATTAGTGAATATGATTTTCGTAATCTACGCATTTTATAAAGTAGAAAAAAGTGAAATTTAGAGAATTTTTTTTTTTCATGAATACAATACTTCCTATACGAGAGAAGGAAAAATCCGATCCATATGACTCAAACTGTATATTTAGGGGTTGGGGTGTGTAGTTAGGGTCGTAAATTATTTTTAATTACTTATTATGTAATTATATATAAAATTACCGATTGAAAATGGTGGGTTATGCTGACATATACGAATCAAAACACCGGCAATTTTTGAACAATTAATTTAAAGAACCAACAGGTCATAAGGGCTTATTTTTAGGGGATGAAATTTTTACCAGCATTTTCCTCAATGTATTCCTAATATGTATGCCAAAACTCGTTCAAATCAAATATTCCTCCTAGCTGGTATTCACGTTACATATTATGCATTTTACAACTTTTTGACCCTTCAACCCTTAATAAAAAGTCAACCCTTGAAAAATCTTCAGATTTTTTGAAAGCATTCACCACTTGGGGTATACACAAAACAAATGTTCAATATTTGGTCAAAATCGGTCTGCAACTTTGGAAGATTAAGTGGATGCACCGATTTTGCTATTTTTGGCATGTTTTTGGCCAATAATGCGCAGGTCCTTGAAAATTTCTTAATATTTTTTTCTTTGCAATAATCAATGGGCAGGTAGAAGAAAAGGACGCAAATTTTGTTTTAATCGGGTCAGTAGATTCCGAAATATAGTGGTTTAAAGAAACGAACAGACCGACAGACGGAAATTAGTGAATATGATTTTCGTAATCTACGCATTCTATAAAGTAGAAAAAAGTGAAAATTGGAGAAATTTTTCTTTCATGAATACAATACTTCCTCTACGAGAGAAGTGGTTCTCGGACAATTGCCAACAAGACGATCGCTCACACGAATACTGCTCACAGAAAACTGCCCACAGTCATAACTGCGTACACGGATAACTGCTCAAAGGGTATTTTGCTCACAGGCAATACTCCCGACAGCGACTATTGCTCACCGATACAATTGCTCACGGGACTTTTGCTCACATTGCCGATTGCACACACGGCATGAAATTATATGTATATAAAATATTTCATAATTATTATCCATTTGTTTTTTAATAAATATAAAAAAAAATTGTGAGCAATTGGCCGTGTGCGCAATCGGCAATGTGAGCAAAAGTCCCGTGAGCAATTGTATCGGTGAGCAATAGTCGCTGTCGGGAATATTGCCTGTGAGCAAAATACCCTGTGAGCAGTTATCCGTGTGCACAGTTATGACTGTGGGCAGTTTTCTGTGAGCAGTATTCGTGTGAGCGATCGTCTTGTTGGCAATTGTCCGGTCACGGAGAGAAGTAATAGGTAATTTTAGGTAAATATTAGAATATACGTATAAAATACCTGATCATTTAGCTTACTCTTAATCAAACTCTGAATGATCTGATGCATTTAAATTATGTGTATATGTTTTTTTACTCGTTTTTTTTTATCGAATTTTATTTATACTTTGATTGTTAGTTATTGTTTCATATGGGTTATCTGTGGATTTGTTAAACTTCTATTCGCTCTGGTTCATGTATTCCTCACTCAAATAAATAAATAACCAACTACCCGTGTGCCTTTTTCCCTAATTGTTTATCAATTAGTTGTAAGAATGTGATATATTACATATATCTTAAACAAATAATAAACAAACTCCTTTATAAAAAATTATGAGGAAGATGTACGTTTTTAGAAAATAGCCTACATAAATAGTCCAAAAAATCAGAATTCTATTCATAGCAAAATCATATAAATCGGTTCAGAAATGCGTTTAAAATAAATTAATTAAAAATGATGAATTTGAATCGCCGCGTAAACGGCGAGAACCAGGACTCGCTCTGTTGTGACGTCACCAGGCGCTCTCGTCAGCTCGCTAATATTTACTTGTGTGCCGGTGCATTGGATATTGCAACTTCTGCTTCGTGGTTTGCTTTTTTTTACGCTTTTTGAATATGAATGAAACAAAACCATTAGTAAGATCTAAGAATTAATTAGCTAATTATTTACATTAGCTAAAAACACCAAATTAAAAATTCATCTAATAGTAAGTAAACCAATAGTAAGATCTAAGAATTAATTAGCTAATTATATACATTAGCTAAAAACACCAAATTAAAAATTCATCTAATATAACTCAAAATCAAAAACCGAGTAAAAAACATTCTTTACCTTTCTGTTTTCGCTCCTGGTAGTTCGGCTCCAAAAAAGTTTGGGTTTGCATTTATGTAGGGAGCTAACATAAAATAATACGATCTAAAACCACTCAAAACGTACCACACAAGTTAAATACTCGGTCCATACATAACCTATATCAACAATCGAGACCGTCGAGTGACGTCACACCAATGGAACTGCGTTTTAGCTCACGTGACATTTTTTGAATTAATTATGAAATATAATCGAGATTTTCATATGTAATATAACAAGGGAAAAGATTATTATCGGTAATTTTGAATTTTATACGAAAACTACGTTGCCTAGCAATTTTACGAGTCAAATTGAAGGATCAAAAAACCGAGCGGTACGCGAGGTTTTTTGTCTGCCAATTTGACAAGTAAAATTGCTTTAGGAAACGTAGTTTGAGTGCATTAAAATGCAAAATTACCGATAACAATAATCTTTTCCCGAGTTGTATTTTAAAGATTATTTCGTGACTATACTATTTAACGTTATTAATATTGACTATACTATTTAACGTTATTATTTAACGTTATTTAATCTCTCCAAATCGTCTGTTCGACATTTTTGAGATGACAGATTTGTTCAATAGCTAATATATTGTTTACATATTTTGTTTCATGGATATCTAAATAGGTATATGTACATTACAATTATTATCATCTATATAAAGTAACTATAGCAACGGGAGGTGTTATCGCTGTAATAGGCCCCGTAGAAATGGCAACGGGTTGTTGTCGGACTAATATATAGAAAGCTGTGATTTCAAGTACAGTATTGTGATAGGAATGAAATAATCAGTAATACAGACGTAATAAATTATCAAAAACATTGTTCCGTTGCCTTACAACATATTTTTTTAACAATTTGAAAATATATTTCAGGCAAAATAAATTATATGCATCTTCCTCATTGTAAACAAAAATGGGCGCTGGCAGCGCGTACGGACCGGTCCTTACCATCAGCGGTTACAAACGTTTGCCATTGCCGCTAGTTCCAGATTTTGTTGGGCGCTGACGAGTAGGTCGTATGAGTAGTGCTAACAAACCAATCACTCAAGCTCATGATAAAATATAAGATATGTCAGTTAAAAATATGTTGTTATAAGTTGTTGTGGTTTTTTGTTTTTCTCCGTATGTGTGAAAATAGTAAATACTCAAAGCAGACTATAACATTAAATATCTAGTTGACTAATTCTTGGATATGGTTAAAGAAAAATGACAGAAGCAACACTAAACGTAAATCTTGTGCTGGACAATAAAACCATTTCCGTACCTTACACCGCATTAACAACCGTGGAAGATGTTTGCATCTACCTGTGCAAACAACTAGGCATTGGCACATCAGCTCGACATTTATTCGCATTAAAGCAACCAAATAAAGCAATTTTTCTAACCTCACCATCCAACATTGCGGATAAAGCAAACACGAATGTGGAGTTTCGAATTAGATTCAAAGTCGCAAATATTCTCAAGTTACGTAAAATTGATGCTAAGGCATACGATTATTATTTTCATCAAGTTCGAAGTGATGTGTTGGAGAATAAAATTGCAGAAATTTCGTATGAAAAACATAGAAAAGAATTGGTTGGTTTAGGCATTGCGGATATGTACAGGGTGATGTTGGAGAAGGACATGCCGAGGGAAAGTGTCGAGAATGATTATAAAAAGTATATTCCAAGGGAAGTGTTAAAGCGACATCCATTTTTTATAAAGAAACCTATACATGACACGCTGGGGAAGTTGATTAAATCTGTTAATGATGCTTCGTAAGTATATTATTTGTCTTTAAAGACACCTCGAAATTATACAAGGTGTTTCTTTGATAACCGGAGCAAATTATTATAAAGGAAACCTATGTAAGTACAGTCGATGAATCAATATAGTTTACACAATGAGTTTTCCCGATAATTTCTTATTCTTTGTAAGTTCACAAAAAAAAAAGAATTGTTACATGTTGGAAGACGGTTCATTGAGAGATACTGCTGTTGAATTTAATTAATTTAATATACTCTTGTATTAAATTATATAAGTAATTTAATTTACATATTTTTATTTTAAGGTTCTCTTAGTCGAGTGTTTGCAACCAGTAATGCACCATCAAATTTAACTTGAAATAAATTTCTGTTAGCGTTTGTCGATCTTGTTATGAAAATGTGTTGAGAAAAATCAAGATATACTTAGTTCACACTAGTGCAACCTATTCAAAATCGCTAGTATAGATTATCGCGTGCAGGAGTCGAGAATTTTAATTTCGCTAAAAATTCATCAGTTTTGCTTCTATTTAACATTTATTTTTTAACCCATTTTGATGTGTGATACAAAGGCACATGTGATACATGTGCGTTTAAGAAATCAGAAAGAAATACTATAAAGAATTAGTTGAAGTTGATGAAGTTCATTAATGGTATTAAAATTTCAGCCATTTCTTATTAAATATATATATTATTTTAAAATACTTTTTCTGTCTATTTTCTTAAAGGCACATCCTTTCTGAAGATTTTTATATATCACACATCAAAATCGGATACAAAATAAAAGTGAAATAGAAGAAAACTGATGAATTTCTAGCAAAATGAAAATTCCCCACTCATGCACGCGATAAACTATAATGCCGATTTTCAATAGGTTGCACTAGTACGTACTAAGTATATCTTTGTTTCTTCAACATGTTTTGATAGCAAAAGATCGACAAACGCTAACACAAATTTATTTCACATTACATTTTATGATGCATTACTGGCTGCAAACGCTCAACTAAGGGGGGCCATAACTCGAATTTCTATGTAACGCTTCTGATATAATGACATTACAATATTAAAAATTAAAAAAATCGGCTAACCAGATTTGTCAAAGTGTGAATTATCGGTAAATTATATTTGATTCCCCGACTGTACCCTTAGCTTTTTGATCAATAATGCCTCTTGAACAAATGCCTAAACCAAGGCGCTATACTATTGAGGGCCAATGATTTATATTATTTTAATAAAGTTTAAAGTCACTTTTTAGTCGGTTTTTCTTTATTTCATAAATATGTTCATTTAATTAAATCAATAAAATTTATAAATATTTACAACAATATTAAGAAATAACAGCAACCACTTAATAAGGTATAATATAAATAGGTATTCCAATACGTCCATATTTGTGTCCACAAGTGGCGCCGCGTAGCGTGTGTCCTACGTACTTGCAGCGTATCGTACCATGCGTATGTAAGTTTTTAATTATTGGTTGGTGTTTATGTCAAATTAATAGGTATCGTGTTTAACTAATAAGTAAACCAATCGACAGAGTGTTATATTAGAGTGTACATTGGAAGTGATGAAGTGCTATTGGAAAAATTATAAACAAAATTAACCTGCAAACGATATCAAAGCATCAATTATAATGTTTCGCGATTATTGAAAGTTGGCATTAAAATTCAAAATATTAGTATTTGATAGTGTAATAAAAGTAAAAGAAATATTTCAAAAAGTTAAATAGATTTTCTTAGACTAATTTTCTATCGTTTTCTATTTTAAATTTAGCATTCAGTCTAATAAATTTAATCACAATTATAAAAGTAAACAAACACTTTAATACAAACTTGTTATAAATATTTTTTAATGAATACACACACAATTGTACTGTACTATTTATATTTTATTTATTTGGCTATTTTTTGTTACTTTTGCTAATTGAGAGGACGTACACTTAAAAGCCTGCTAGATCTGTGAATTGGTTTACTTATTATTTAAACACAATATTAATTTGACGTAAACAGCAATCATAAATAAATCTGACGTAAACAGCAATCATAAATCTGACATACGCATGGTACGATAGATAGCAAGTACGTAGGACACACGTTACGCGGCGCCACTTGTGGACACAAATATGGACGGGTTGAATACCTATTTATATTATACCTTACCTTAACGAAAAGATGCACATCATTTGTTTAATAATTTTTATTTTATAGCACACTGCTTTTAAACTGGAAAATGTCAAATTTGAAAGAAATAGGTTTATCCAATGTCATGTCAGTGAGCAAGGATAGTATAGAAAGTATATGGTATATGTAAAATCACGAGGAAATTCTAAACCTAAAATGTTTCAGAGCCCTCTACTATTTTTCTCTTACATATTTAGGCAACAAATTGTATTAAAAAGAAATATCGATGGTTGCATACATTCTTCACTATGTTTATATTAGGTTATCCAACCTCCAACCTAATGTTTGATCTATTTTGTTTAAATCTTTACATTGTTTGAGGACACTACGAACGTATTTGTGAACGAAAATTGCTTCAACGTCACCTTCTTTTGATATTTGAAAATGTCAGTTTCAAATAGTAAACAATGTATGCAACCATTGATATATTTACAAGAAATATAATTGAGGGCGTTTTTAGCTTGAATGTTGATTTTGAATGTCGTCAGTTTCAAATAGTAAATGCAACCATCGATATATTTAAAAGAAATATAATAGAGGGCGCTTTTAGCAGATTTTGCGCTTTTAACTTGAGTGTCTTCAAATTTTTTTATAATATTTTACGCCTACGTCAGAATTTTTTTTCCATAACTTCATTCGCGTGACCTTGGACAGGCCTATTAGGCGGTGAACTGGCCTTGAAAACGTTGTAGAATATTTGTGAAATGACAGTGATTCCATAGACGCATCTATTTTTTTTAAGGTACCAAAAATAGAGTTATTAGTGTTTAGTTTAAAAATAGAGTATTATTGTTCAAGACCAGTTCACTCTCTAATAGAATACTTTTTAGGTTTTTGATTTGTGCAAACTAACAACCTAAAATTATTAAGTACTAAAAACTTTTGACTTTACCTCGTACAGTGTACCACCAGCTATATTAACCATTAGTGGTTACTTGAACTTCATCCCCTTAATGCCTGATTTATGCACAAGATTTAACTTTAGATTTAGTTTTTAGTTCTTAACAGTTCAACACAAACAAAACAAAGGAACTATTTATGCAGATTTAGTTTTAACTTTAGATTTAGCCGTATGCAATTGCACAAGAACTTGTTTTTTATCGGATATTTTTTTAGTTTATACGAAAACGAGGTTGCCTGGAAATTTGACGAATCAAGCAAAAGGAAACCTCGTTTGAGTAATAAAATTAAAAAATATCCGATATAAAAAACACGTTCAAGTGCAATTTAACAAGACAATTTTGCGAATGAAAAAATCGAAATCAATCGACTCATTTTGTATTTTATGTTAATTAATAACATTTGACGTAAAATTTGAAGTATTGTCAGACTACTTTAATTTTTAAGTTTTATGTGCATGTAGTCATGGAGATAACGAGGTATCACATTACAATATCCACTAAATAACCCTCGAAATAACCACTAAAAAATTTGTTTCATTTTATCCGCTCATACATTGACAAAAACCGAGAAAAACATTGACATATGTCATAATATAGTCTGTCCGTTTATGATAGGCTATTACGTCATCAATTGTATATGACGCAATCTAAAGGTCTATTCCGATTAACCTGCGGTTCCGAGTCACCAGCGGTTTTTTATGAGTTCGTTTTGAGGGCCCTGCAATTGGCAGGTCTTTGTTTTTGCCAGCAGCCAATCTATTAACACTCGTTAAACTTATTTTAAGTGCATTTGCCACCAAAATTCGCCGAGCAAATTTACAACCATGTTTTTCACTTCACTAGAGAGGCACTTTTGTCCTGGCGAATGTGAACTATACTTTATGCGTGACCAACAAAACGTTGGTAATAAACTAAATGTTACTAAAAATAAAATCTTTCTTGCCCTTTTTCTCAGTTAATACCTCATATTATCGCCTAATTTTTATAGCAATATTAATATTATTAATTACTAACGGATTTATTAATTGGATTCTGTCGTTTTAATTTTTATTTTAGCGGTTGGTATTAACTACGTCATAACTGCTAAGCAGTGACGTAATAGCCTATCATAAACGGACAGCGTATATATACAGTGGCGGCCAAAAAAAACGCAACACCTTTAAACGAATAGTAGGCGTAATTTTAAAAGTTTTAGTGTTGTAAAATTACTTTATATTAAAATTGAAAAACAAAATTAAAAAAAATTGATATTTAAAAAACAAAAAATATATTTTTTTCCTGCAGCAACTTCTCGCAATGACCAACCGTCTTCTAATTTGGCAATGGCTCTGGATTTTTGAAATGTGTTTAATTGAGGCATTTATTTTTAGGATTTAAGTCTTTTGTGATAATTTATTATAAAATTATTTTGACACTGACAACAAATATGTGACTAATATCAAGTATGCTAAAAAGTCGTATTTACAAAGGGCAATATTAGGTGTTGCGTTTTTTTGGCCGCCACTGTACATGAGTAAAATTGTCGTTAATAAAAAGTTGGTGAACATTCAACATTAGAGACTAAGGGTCAAATTCATAGACGTCACTCACACTCAACTAACACTTAACTCAATTTGCTCTCTTAACAATTTGGCACTCATAATAGGTAAAAAATATAATTTTTTCAAGAAATGTAAAGTACACTGCTCAAAAATGAAAGTGTCACCCCCTAAAATTTAGACTGTTTTTGAAACGTAATAACTTTGGAAACCCACAACGGATTTTAATTCGGTTTTCGAAGTTCGATTGCGCCATTCTTTATTTACAGGTCATCTTGGTACGAAATTTGAAAAGTCTTAAACATTCTTTTTACATGATGGTATATAAAGCAGTGTAAAATTGGTCTGAGTTCAACCATCTCCCGTTGGCGTAATAATTTTTTTTATAAATTTTAATGTAAAAATTTAAAAATTTGATGTCTTATCTCGAGACGGTTTTGAAATTTTTTTAATTAAAAGCCTAACGACGAAGAGGTAATTATTTTTAACACCAAATGCATTTTTACCGTAAGAGTGGTCACAGCTTTGTTAATTTTAAAGATAAGTACATGCAATTGACCACAATTATACTGTGAACGGTTCTTGACAATTTTAGATGGAATTCGCTTGAATTTATAGGTAAAGAGTCGACAATAATTTTTTTTTCTATTTTTTTGGAAATTTCAACAAAAAAATGATATAAAATTTCAATTTTTTTGCTTAATACATTGTTTTTAATAAAAAAATCTAAAAGTTTGATGTCTTATCTCAAAACAATTTTGAGATTTTTTTAATTAAACATCTAACAACGAAGAGGTGAATATTTTTTAACACCAAATGCATTTTTACCCTAAGAGTGGTCATAGCCCTGTTAATTTTAAAGATAAGTATATAAAATTGAACACGATCACTCTTTGAATGGTTCTTGACAATTTGATGTGCAACTCGCTTGAATTTATAGCTAAAAGATCAACAATAAAATTAAAAAGAAATGTTATAAAACACAACAATTAAAATATTATTTTATTATATATTATTTTAATTGTCGTGTTTTTTTATTAGTTGCACTTAATAAAACATTTTAAACCCGGTAGACAAGTGGTTCAATTGTGGTTTGTGTTAAATGTTGAATGTTGAAAATAAAAGTTAAAAGATAATTGTTGTTATATTGTTAAATAAAGATTGTTATATTGTTAAAATGTTTATTTTTTAATTGTTGTGTTTTATAACATTTCTTTTTAATTTTATTGTTGATCTTTTAGCTATAAATTGAAGCAAGTTGCACATCAAATTGTCAAGAACCATTCAAAGAGTGATCGTGTTCAATTTTATATACTTATCTTTAAAATTAACAGGGCTTTGACCACTCTTAGGGTAAAAATGCATTTGATGTTAAAAATATTCACCTCTTCGTTGTTAGATGTTTAATTAAAAAAATCTCAAAGTTGTTTTGAGATAAGACCTCAAACTTTTAGATTTTTTTATTAAAAACAATAAAAACAATGTATTAAGCAAAATTCGCTGGAAATGAGATTCCACAGTACTTCTCTTGTTACTATATTAAAATTTGTTATTCAAATTTTCAGAATTTTGAGGCATCTTTTACTGAAAAAATTTATCGGGTATTTAAAAATGCTTTTTAAATTTTAACTAGGAACCAAATTTTAAACAAATTTAAGCGATAAAGTTGAAACGTGTGTATGAAAAGATTAAAAAGTGAAAAATTTGTTGTAGGTACTCTAATTTAATGAAACTATTTGAAGCTAGATTTAAAATTACCAATATAAATCAATGTTTGAAGTAAATCCTATCACTATTAGTGTAAGGGGTGTGTTAAGGGTTAAAAACATGAATTGAGGATTCTAGGACATTTTTGATTAAACTAGTTTAAATTATATTTCAATTTATTATTAGAAAACAAATTTAAAAGAAATCTGACAAATCAAACTGTAAGGGGTGCATTAGGGGTTACAATTGTAATATGTAGGTCCTACCCTAATTTTAATTTAATTAACTAAATAATGACAAGTTAAGTAAGTTAAATTACTACTAGGATCCAAATTTGAAAGAAATCCGAGCATTTTGACTGTACATGGTATGTTAAGGGTTGAAATTGCAAAAGAAGGGTTGCATACTATTTTAAATTATATTATTCGTAAATATGTTTAAAATGTATAGTAGAAATCGAATATGAAGAAAATCCGAACCATATGACTCAAACTCTGTATTGGAGGGGTGGGGGTGTGTGGTAAGGGTCGAAAATTATTTTTACTCACTCTTTATGTAAATATTACTAAAATAACTGATGGAAAAGTGTGGGTAATGCTGCCATATAAGAATCACAACACCGGCAATTTTTGAACAATTAACTTAAATGGCAAATGGGTCGTAGGGGCTTATTTTTAGGGGATGAAATTTTTACCAGCATTTTCTTCAATGTATCCTTAATATGTATACCAAATTTGGTCCAAATCAAATATTCCTCCTGGCAGGTATTCACGTTACAACTTATTCATTTTTACAACTTTTTGACCCTTCAACCCTTAATAAAAAATCAACCCTTGGAAAAACTCCAGATTTTTTGAAAGCATTCACCACCTGGGGTATACACGAAACATATGTTGAATATTTGGTTAAAATCAGTCAGCAACTTTAGAAGATTAAGTGGATCTACCGATTTTGCCATTTTTAGCATGTTTTTGGCCTATAACGCGCAGGTCTTTGAGAATTTTATAAACTTTTTTCCTTCGATATCATCTATGGGCAGGTAGAAAAAAAGGACGCAAATTTTGCTTTAATCGGGTCAGTAGATTCCGAAATATAGTGGTTTAAAGAAATGCACAGACCGACAAACCGACAGACGGAAATTAGTGAATATGATTTTCGTAATCTACGCATTCTATAATGTAGAAAAAAGTGAAATTTGGAGAATTTTTTTTTTTTCATGAATACAATACTTCCTCTACGAGAGAAGTAAAAGTGAAATTTGGAGAATTTTTTTTTTTTCATGAATACAATACTTTCTCTACGAGAGAAGTAAAAATTGAAATTTTATATCATTTTTTTGTTAAAATTTCCAAAAAAATAGAAAAAAAAAATTATTGTCGACTCTTTACCTATAAATTCAAGCAAATTCCATCTGAAATTGTCAAGAACCGTTCCAAGAATAATTGTAGTCAATTGCATGTACAGTCACGGCCAGAAAATTCCGCACGGTGTGTTTTTCGTTTGTAATTGTGGTTTTTAAACCACAGCCGCCTATTTTTCTATTTCTGATATGTCAGTTTAATTTAAAAACTAGCAGATTTGTCAGTTTTATTCTTACTTTTACAAAGTTTTATATGCCGTATCAGACGTTAACCGAAGCTGAAAAAGGTTTTGCAATAGCAAAATTACATGAAGGATGGTCGTTGCAACGAGTAGCTGACGAAATTCAGTGCGGAAAAAGCACAATTTTCGATTAAAAAAAAAAATATTTTATTTGTTGTCTTCGAATATGATTCAATTTTGTTATTTTTATATCTAATTAAATTAAATAACCTAATAATTTTCATTAATGATAAACTTTAAAATAACATTGTTAACTTTTTAGTTATTTTGTTTTTATAATTTGAAAATAAATTGTACGCCACTGAATTTCTGAATGTTTTTTAAAGTTCGATTCACTATAGGAAATTTTTTCAAAAACCTACCCACTTGATTAAAAATCGTGCGGAATTTTCTGGCCGCGACTGTACCTATCTTTAAAATTAACAAAGCTGTGACCACTCTTACGGTAAAAATGCATTTGGTAGTGTACATAGTTCTAAATCTACATTTCTTGAAAAATTTACTACTACTATGAGTGTCAAATTGTTAAGAGAGAAAATTGAGTTAAGTGTGAGTTGAGTGTGAGTGGCGTCTATGAATTTGACCCTAAATCTATAGATTAAGGGTCAAATTCATTAAAAAGTATAAATTTTTCAAGAAATGTAGATTTAGAACTATGTACAGTGCCGGTCATTGAATTTCGGGCAGAACTTTCACTGTCAGTTTAAAATTACATTGTTTTACAATGCTATAAATGACAGTGACAGAGAAGTTTGCCCGAAATTCAATGCCGACACTGTACTTTACATTTCTTGAAAAAAAAATATTTTTTACCTACTATGAGTGCCAAATTGTTAAGAGAGAAACTTGAGTTAAGTGTGAGTTGAGTGTGAGTGGCGTCTATGAATTTGATCCTAAATCTATAATTTGACGTTAGCGACAGGTATTTTTCAAGGCTGCGACGAATTAATCTTATCTCCTTACTTCAACCTAGTGTTACATTTTTAGTTGACAGTTGAGTAGTTTTTGAATTTGCAATTTTGATTTTTGCAGCTAATAATAGCGTATAATAAAACATAATCACTGCTAGTTCTTCGTCTTCGTCAAAATCCATTTTATAAGTTTATACGCAAATAAGACAACACAAATTTTTGACAGATGACAGTCGGTAAAAACATAAACTGTAGGAAATTACTTTGTGCGCAAGCGCAAAGATTAAAAACTAAATCTTGCATGAATATCACTATTTCTTATGAACTAAATTCAAGTTAACGACTAAAAACTAAATCTAAATCTAAAGATTAAATCTTGTGCATAAATCCGGCATAAATGTTTTTTTATTTAGCCAAATTCCAAGTTTATGACGACAAACTTGGCTGACACGTACAGTCACGGCCGTATTATTCCGCACGATTTTTAATCAAGTGAATAGGTTTTTAAAAAAAATTCCTATAGTAAACCGAACTTTAAAAAATATTCATAAATTCAGTGGCGTACAATTTATTTTTATATTATAAAAACATAAAATAAATGAAAAATTAACAATTTTATTTTAAAGTTTAACATTAATGAAAATTATTAGGTTAATTAATTTAATTAGATATACAAATAACAAAATTGAATCTACTACTTAAATCAAAAATCTTAAATCTAAATTTAAATCAAAAATTGTGCTTTTTCCACACTGAATGAGTCGTTGAATGGCATCGGCTTCGCATTGGCCAATCAAAAACCACCTTCACCTAAAAGTAAACTTTTGCAACTAGGAATGTAAATAACTATTATAATATAATGAAAATCGCCCTCACATTCAAATTTAATAAAATTTGACCAATCATAATTACATTTTTCTCTAAAACAAGCCAATTAGATGTGAATTTAACGCATATTTGATGGAAGCGACAATCGCCCCGGGAAAATTGTCGACAACACCCCGCGAAAGTATCTAGATAATTCTAAACATGTATTTAAATCTTTATTAATTAAAGTAGGTACCCATTGCCAAATTTTTGGTAATATGTTTTAACTTAGGATTATTGTAATTTTTAACTCTTCATACACACGTTTCAACTTTATCGTATGGATTAAATTTGGTTCCTAGTTAAAATTTTAAAAATAGTTAAATTTTCCTAGTTAAATTTTAAATAACCCGATACAATCTTTTCCATAAATGAAGCTTCAAAAATCTAATATTTAAATAAGAAACTCAAAAATAAAAACGAGAGTACCGTGGAATCTCATTTCCAGCGATTTTTTTTTATAAATTTGTTAATCATTAAAAGGTTTAAACTAATTACTTCAAATGGAATAAACATGTCATATAGTTCAATCAATTCAAAATATTTTTGGCTTTCTAAAAATATCATTAGATTGTTATTGCTCGTACATTGCTTAAGGCTGCGTTAAAATAGGGCTTAGCTGAGAGTTCAGCTTTACAGTGTTACACACGAATACCAGCAAGATTTTTGTTTCGTTTTTTTGAAGATTCTGATATATTTTTTTATTATTTTGTAAGATAAAATTTTACCACATTAATAAGTTATTAACATTTTAACAGTGTTTTGACTTAATTTTGGCCATCTATGATCAGATGATAAAACTAAAATAAATTCTGTTAAATCTTAATAACTAATTGACGCTGTCATCTACTATATTGAATTTTGCTCGATAAAATCAATCGATAAATCAGCTATACGAATCTTTTAAAAATAAAATGTAGATATGTATGGTATTCGTGTTATTCTCATTTTGCTCAGCTCTTGGCTAAGCCCATTTTTAACGCAGCCCTAATAATAAAAAGATTTCAAAAGTTAGAACCGTTTACTGAGCGTTTAATACATGTTTGACGCAAATCCACGGAGATTCACGGCTATATATACAACAGTGAAACACCCCCTTACATGATTATTTGTAAGCTCGTTTGTAAGTTTTCGGATTACTTATGAACACTATTTTGTGAGATAATCCATAAACATCTTTCAATTCATCTTTCTTTCTAATTACAATGATTTTGATTAAAATAAAATTATAGTCAATATGACTGGCATTATCGAAATGTGAAACAAATCCGAGAAATTAGACTGTAAATTGTAAAATAATGGCCGGTCCTGTATTTTAATCGGAAATTGTCTCATAATAAAACAGCTTTCAAACTTTGTCAAACAAAACTGTAAATTTGGTGGATTATGTTTGATATTTTAAATTTTAATAATCCTAGTAACATAAAATTGCAGTACCTCTACCTTACGGTAGCTGATCTCTGATTGGTTTATTTTATATGTTTTTTTTTTTAATAACACTGGGGCATTTGTTACTAAAATTTGCTTTTAAAATTATTTGTCAAATGCAGTCACACGGTGCGTCATTTTTTTTTTTTTTGGAGAGTGACTTCTGAGACACTCTGTATATACATTTAAGGATATAATATTTGTAAGATATTGACTTTAAAATTGTTTTTTTTTTAGATTCGTTAAAGCTCAATATATTAAACAGTTAGAAACTATAGCTCCAGAATATTTATCTGAATCATACAAGGCAATTATTGATAAAGACGGTGTGGTCAGCAATATTATTATAAAAATATCACCTTTTCATGCTACTCTACCCGGCCTTCGATACTGCTTAGAAGGGAAAAAAGATGTAATATTTATTCACGTATTATCCGGCAAAAGTAATATAATTTTCTTATTAAAATTACAGAGTTTTGATCAAATTTGCACTATTGAAGAATTGGGTTTTGTATCAATCAGAAATGATTGTACTGTTGAGATTTGCAGAAAAAATGGAATTCCTTTTTATTTGAAATTTAGTTCATTATCCGTCATGATGTCATTCATCAGTGTTCTGGATGGATATTATCGTTTAACATGCAAATGGACATTTAACATATGCAAGGATGTTCCCACACCGTCCTTACAAATGCTATATTCTATGAAATGTCATGGTCCAGTGGGGTAAGCATATTTTAATTTTTCTTTTAGGTAGTTTTATATTGAAAGCTCAACACCACCATACAGGTTTACCTGACAGGTATATTTGTGTAGGCAAACCTGCACAGGTAGTACACCTGCACCGAGACCTCCACCGGTGTAGAGTTCACACAGGTTACGGTAAAACTGCATTATTTACATTTTAGTCCAGTTGAAAGCACAGGCCAATTGAGTAAAGTGTAACTACATGGGTAACTTTTTTTCAGCAGCTTCTTTTCTGTTTGTTATTATTGAGCGCCGTGGATGTAGTGGGGGATTCTGGTCTAATCATATTTTACATTACTATTAAATAAATTACATGACTTGTCAAAAGATGGCTCCAGGCATAATATTTTAATTTATGTTTTGAATATTGATATTGACAAATAGAGTAAATTTTGGATAAGAGATGGATCCACCGACAAAGGCGGATTTATAGTTTGGTCGCCCATAGACTAAATTTTTTTTGCCGTCCCTAGTAGTCACAAATTGCCCTAAAATTGCATGGCAGGCAATTTTTTTAAAATTTTTGCGGACTATTCTCGAATTCCCTCATAATACAGCGACTCTAAGAAGTGTCGTGTAGCAGTGACATCTATATCTTAGTAGGCAAGCTAAACTCAATATTTTGGTAGCTCACCAGTTTTGGTTGTTCAATAATTAAAAACAAAAAACCATAAAAGCGTTATGAACAAATACCTAATTATACAGAATTGTTCAAATTTATCGTATATAGGTCAGGTAAATGTTTCGGAGCATTTTGTTAAATTTATTTTTGATCAATCCATTCTTACCTCAGTAGCCCATGAAAACGCACACATTTTCAAATATGAACTAATCACGTCCGATTTTTAGTGAAAAAAAAAAGAGCTCCAAAGGTGTGAGAAATCGTAACTGATGGAAACTTTTTTTCAGTTGTCGTTGTCATGTCAATCATTCTAGTGACATTTGACTTTTTAGGGATTTTAAGTTATCACCGTTGTGTTTTATTTATATGTTTTCGATATAAATAAAACTGAATTATGGTTTTTGTTAGGCTATTAATCATGGACTTATCAGAGGTAAATACACAAGAGGTTCAATTTTCACCGGATAATTTTATTTTAATATGAAAGATTTGTTGCTATGGAAATATCTCAAGCAGAAAAATCATGAAAAAACTTTTTTCTATTGCTTTTTCTGCAAGCGATATTTCTAAATAGCAACAAATCTTGAGTAAATTTAAATTAAAATTGTCGTGGTGAAAATTGAATCTCGAGTGTATTTTAGGGAGATAAATCCATGATTAATAGCCTATAACGGCATTTAAACTTACATTAAGAGATAAAGAAGCTACAGAATGCTAAACACACTATTTATTTAGACCAAAACGGTCTTTAACATGCATCTTTGTAACATTTTGACATTTGACAACGACAACTGAACAAAAGTTCCCATCATTTACGATTTTTCACACCTTCGGAGCTCTTTTTTTCCACTAAAAATCGGACGTGATTGGTTCAAATTTAAAAATGTGTGCATTTTGATTGGCTACTGGGCAAGAATGGATTTATCTCTCTAAAATACACTCGAGATTCAATTTTCATCAGGATAATTTTAATTTAAATTTACTCAAGATTTGTTGCTATTTAGAAATATCGCTCGCAGAAAAAGCAATAGAAAAAAGTTTTTTCTCCAACCGTCAAAAAAGAGCTCACATTTAATACTAATATCTGTCAAAAAAGTGGCCAATTTTTATACAGTAAAAAAATTAGTTTGTTCTTAGCCGACATCAATACTTTTTCTCCTAGGACCAAAATAGTTATTTATACAACAACTAGCAAAATGTAAGTTATTTTTTCACGAGTCGTAAATTTGTCCAACGAGGCGTCAGCGAGTTGGACAATACGACGAGTGGAAAAATAACTAATTTTGCTTGTGTTGAATACACTATTTTTTGCAATTTTTAATTAAAATAATAGTTATTTATGTATCAAGGTAGTAAAGTCGTATTTTTTATCACGAATGTGGAAATTATTTGCCGAGGCGAAAGCCGAGGCAAATAACCACGTGTAGCAGTATTTGCAAGCTGCTGCAATTCTGGTGGTGTACAGGTTATATTATCAGAACCAACGTCATTATTAATATCGACCTCCATTTATGTGATTATTCTTAAATTAGCTGTAAACAAATTATTAAATACCAATAATTTAACAAATCGGTGCATAATTACCTTGATATTTATTGTTAAGATGCAATAAATGTTGATAAACACACACACAAGCAACAATTACTTGAATCGACAATTTGACAGTTCAAATGTAGGAAGTGTCTACTGGTCCGCCGTTGCGGTGTTATTTTAAAACAATATTTGCTTACTGCGGTGATCTTTTAATTTAATTAATAAAATTAAATTATTATGTTGATTATACGACATGTAATTAAAGTGTCTAATCCACCGCGGCAGCGGTGTTTTTTTAAAATATTATTTGTTTGCGGAGGCGGATCTATAGACACATCCTGAAATGTATATGTGATTGCATACATAAAATATTAAACTTGTATTAAATCGGCAGTAAAGTTCTACTTTACTGACGATTTTTGAGTACTTTGCTGACGATTTCGGATAAGAGTCTTTTTTCTAATTTTGACATGTAAAATGTGACTTTTCAAAATCGATTGTAGTTGGCAAACGGCACATTTTACGCAACTGGTGATGAAATGAAAAATATTTTACAACTGGCGATGAAAAGTTCCGAATAAAGCCTACTTGTTTTGATAAAATTCACTAAATTATTAATATCATAAGTTTAAAAAACTCTTTTTTGCAATTTGCGATTAAAATGACATCTTTTTAGTTGCCATTTTTGATATTGAAACAGCCTTCTTTTTTTTATTGTTCTAAAAAAAGCGTGAAAAAAAGACTTTTCTGCTCATATTAAAAAATTCGAGCATTATCAAGTTGTTTTTAGTATAGAAAACTATCAATTATTCTATTAATCAAAAACAAATGAAATATTTTTTCATTATTCAATGGTTGTCAACCAATCATATGCCGAGATTTTCATTATTCCATTATGCTCAACCAATCATAGGCCGAGTTTACATTATACTATCGAAAAATATCTTGTGAAATATCATAGTATGCCATGATAATAAATTCAAACGTCAAACGTTAGTCTAATTGAGAAAATTGTGAGCAGTGCAGCAGCAGTTTGTAAGAATGGACAGTGATGACGACGTAATTTTAACTCCACCAGATGTTGCAGAAACGGCGAAGCTAATGACTCTTAATTTGTTACCTGAAAAATCACGCAAAAAGTATGAAATGGTGTACAGAGCATTTATGGATTGGCGTAGTAGATAACATAAAGTCGATAAATTCTTTACCATTTGACAATTATTGATGCAATTATTTAATAAAAGCAGAAAAAGTATAGTATTTAACTCGTGAGAAAGTTGACAATTATTCACGAGGATAAATTACTCCACTCGCCTTCGGCTCGTGGAGCAATTTATACTCGTGAATAATTGCCAACTTTCTCACTCGTTGAATAATATACTATTTTTTCACTCTTTTTCTACTTTTTTTCATTATTTTTACTTTTTTTTCATTATTTTAAAAATTGCTAAAAGCGTGGCAAAAAGTTATAAAACCGCAATGTTTTATTTATTAACAATATTAATTGTACAATTAGTAAGATTATTTAACTGAACAAGAACATATAAGCAACATTTCTATTAAATTTGAGTTAGCAAACACTTCTATTCGATTTGAATTATGTGAAGGAAGCTGTTTGATTTTTCGTTCCTAGGGGCGATTTCAATTGTTTTATCAATGTTTGCTCTAATTAATAACAAATTAAGCTTAAATCAAGCAACCGATTGTCATCTGATTATTTTTAATATTTTTTTATTTTAATTAAAAATTGCAAAAAATAGTGTATACCACACGAGCAAAATTAGTTATTTTTTCACGAGTCGTAAATTTGTCCAACGAGGCGTCAGCCGAGTTGGACAATACGACAAGTACATTTACATTTTGCTACTTGTTGTATAAATAACTATTTTAGTATTTTAAGAAGGTTTTTGTAAAAATTATAAAAAGTCTTGTATGCAACATGTTAGGAAATGCTATTTTGTGTAACTCGCGTTATTTTGCGGAACTCGCTGCGCTCGTCGCGCAGAAATCCGCTCGTTACACAAAAAAATGCATTTCCTAACTGGTTGCATAAATAGCTATTTATGCAACCAGTTAGGAAATGCATTTTTTTGTGTAACGAGCGGATTTCTGCGGGACGAGCGCAGCGAGTTCTGCAAAATAACGCGAGTTACACAAAATAGCATTTCCTAACATGTTGCATACAAGATTTTTTCTAATTTTTACAAGAACCTTCTCAAAAAAGAGTTTTTTAAACTTATGATATTAATAATTTAGTGAATTTTATCAAAACAAGTAGGCTTTATTCGGAACTTTTCATCACCAGTTGTGAAATATTTTTCATTACATCACCAGTTGCGTAAAATGTGCCGTTTGCCAACTACAATCGATTTTGAAAAGTCACATTTTACATGCCAAAATTAGAAAATAGCTATTTATGCAACCAGTTAGGAAATGCATTTTTTTGTGTAACGAGCGGATTTCTGCGGGACGAGCGCAGCGAGTTCTGCAAAATAACGCGAGTTACACAAAATAGCATTTCCTAACATGTTGCATACAAGATTTTTTCTAATTTTTACAAGAACCTTCTCAAAAAAGAGTTTTTTAAACTTATGATATTAATAATTTAGTGAATTTTATCAAAACAAGTAGGCTTTATTCGGAACTTTTCATCACCAGTTGTGAAATATTTTTCATTACATCACCAGTTGCGTAAAATGTGCCGTTTGCCAACTACAATCGATTTTGAAAAGTCACATTTTACATGCCAAAATTAGAAAAAAGCTATTTTTTCACGCTTTTTTTAGAACAATAAAAAAAAAGAACGCTGTTTCAACATCAAAAATGGCAACTAAAAAAATGTCATTTTAATCGCAAATTGCAAAATGTACTTTTTCTCCTATGAAACAAAAGTACCTACTGTATTAGTAAAAGATTTGAAACCACTTCTTTTGCTATTAGAGCCACTTCAGGCGGCGTATTTGGTAGTTCTTCGTCATCGACATCGGACTTTGCGTTAATAATTGCAGTGCGAATGATGATTTGATTTGACAGATCAAATAATATGTAAAGGGTCATGGCTACCTAATAATTACAGTACAAAATGTCTAGATAATTTTTAAATAAATAATTTTATAATAATTTTTGCGGTTGGAGAAAAAATAGTATGTGTTATTCGGATTAAAAGTACTTTGTTGGATTCGCAATATTTGCATTCGCTCGGCTACGCTGCGCTTCGCCTCGCAAACGCAAACATATTGCTCATCAAACAAAGTGACACTTTTAATCCTAATAACACAATATACAATTTTATGCTTTTTCTGCTTGAAATATTTCCATAGATCTGACTCGTGAGACATCTGTTAGTTCAAGAAAATCTACGGCACCCTTAACAGATTCACAATAAAGATTAAAGAAGCTGCTGAAAACAAGCTATTAGTGCAAGGTAGGCTAAGAGTGTTTTAATTTTAAATGAACCTTGAAGAACTTTTGACCGAAGCGCACCAATATCCACGTTCAGGTTTGTCATTTTTGCGCAGGTAAAAATATCTGTTTCTGTTTTCATATCTAATAGGTTACCTGCACATTTCAGAAAACCTATACTCGGTTGCGGTTTACCTTCGCAGGCGGGTAAATTTGTCAGGTTAACTTGTAAGGCTAACCAGTTAACCGTGTATAGCGGTCTTTAACAACCTGAATAGGTTTTCTGACCTGTGCAAGTAACCAAAGTAGATATGAAAACAGATATTTTTGCCTGCGCGAATGTGACAAACTTGAACGTGTGTGTTGGTGCGCTCCGGTTAAATTTTATTTAAGGGATATTTAAAATACTCATTGAAGCTTATCTTGCACTGATAGCTTCTTTTCGGCAGCTTCTTTATTGTGAATCTGCTAAACTTTTTTGCAGCATGTCAAATATTTTAACACAATAAAAACAAACAGAAAAGAAGCTGCTGACAAAAAAGATACTTATCTAGTTAGACTTTAGCCAATTAAAATGCCTGTGCCTGCAAGCGGCATTACAATCTCTGCAAATGCCACGTTCAAAATTCAACTGAACTAAAATCCAAATAATGCACAGTTTCACCGTAACGTGTGAACATCGGTGCAGGTATATCTGTTCAGGTTTGCCTGCACAAGTATAGTTGTCAGGTAGAACGAAGCGTGTATGGCGGCCTTTAAATTAAAAAAAATACGCTATGGACGTAGGAGTTATGAACCGTCAACGTTAACTTCTCGCTATATTAAAGAGAATAACTAACAATTGTTTTCTGACATTTTTATCGTTTGATTGTCATTATCGTATCGTAAATCTTAAAACATGACCGAAAAACGTTTTACTGGCGCATCAATAGACCAAATTAATAATAGTTTCTATTTTTTTTAACAAAATATAATCTTCCGGATACCACTCGAGAGTTCAATAAATTAGAAAATCGCACCATACTAATTTACGACCAATAGAAACGTTGCATTTGAATAAATTACCATGGTAACAAGAAAATTTTTCGGAAATTTTATCTTACTACACCAAGCAGTAGAACATTTCAGCGGAAGTTTTTATGTCAAAATAAATATTTTTGTAAATTATAATTTAATTAGAACTAGATACAAAAAAAATAACTCCAGACTGAAGATTTGCTTCGTTTAGTATTGTTTGGTACCGTATCTTCCACAGCTTTATCTATTGTATCCAATGACTGTTTTCCAAACCGCGACATTTTTTATTTTAACAGATTCAGTATTTTGTTTTCAACAATCGGTGCATAGGTACGCAATTCTATTGCAACTTGATTAAAAAATAACAAAAACTTTTTTGAATTTTGATCAATTTTTGTAAGTGTATTGGTGCGATTTTCTTACCGAATCTGCACTCGAGCATGAATTCATATCCTGGAAATTTTTTATCGTGCATTCCAACAACGTAATCGGGCCCTCGTGTTTCACTCGGGCCGATTAATACGTTGTTGAAATGCACTCAAAAAAATTTCCGGATAGAATTCATGCTCTTGTGAGATTACAAGTGAAAATAATTTGACAGATTTCCGAAAACTTGTTGCCTGACAATACGTTATAAGAATATAACAACCCAATAAAATTTATTCGTATGAATTTACCTTTGAGTTTGACACACGGAAATGGGAAGAGTTTCTTAAATAGAAGCTTGTTATACTTTACTTGTATTGGACTACTTGGCTCTATCTCACTTTCTTTATAACGAAGGCTACTCATTGTCTGATGCATTGTTAGAAAACTGTATTAGCAATCCAGTCTTCTATAATCAAAGGGTATCTACAATACATTTTACACTATTAACTGTTCATACACAAGTTTCAACTTTATCGTATAGATTTGTTTTAAATTTGGTTCCTAGTTATCCAACGAATTTTTTACTTGTTTTTACTTGCTTAGCTTTGTTTTTTTCTTTTTTTTTATGAATAGTGTGTGAGTGTTTGAATTTTCATACTTTTTTTATTTTTGCAATTAAAAATACCTTGCTTAACGTACCTTGGCAAAGAAGTCAAGCTACCGTCTCGACTCACAAGTGCCGGTTACTCCATAAGGAAACATGCAAACGATAAAATGAGTTTTGTTGCGCCGCGATTCGTTTCGTCGCGCCTCTGTCTAATGGGCGACGGCCTTAAGAGTACTAAATAGACTTTATCATGCAAGGTTTCTATTCTCTTCTTTTACCAAATTTAGTTGGATTTGTATGCACATTTAAATTTTGTACTCTTATTATTAACTAAACTTATTAAATAAACTCAATCCAACAAAATTTTTATGAACACTTTTCAAATTTCTAATAGAGTTTCAGCATTTAATTTATAAATTACTGAAATTATTAATTTATTATAATTGTTTTTAGGTTCATAAATATTATTGATTTGTTTTTTATGTAGTGGTGAGTTTTCGTACGCCAAACTGGAAGAAAAACGTGGAAACAATCATGGATGTTTTATAATTCGGGAAAGCGAGTCAAAATATAATAGTTATTATGTTGATGTTTGTATGAAAGAAGGGTAATTAACAAATGCGTTAATTTAAAACATATAATATAATTTAATATTTTTTTGTTAATTTTTAGCACAAAACCAAAAACATTTAAACTGGAGCGCTTGATCGGAGATGAATTTGTTTTCAATGATGATCTGAAAAAGTACAAAAGCATTTATCAGTTGATGACTGCATACAGTGATAAAAATGGAACCATTTACTTACAAGAATGTTTGCCACCCTCAGAATATGGTAAGGCCAATGTTGCTTTTCTTTCATGCAACTTATTGTTTTTTTTTTACGGGAAACCCAAATTTTTTGACGGAAATTTTTTTTACGGAGATATTTTAAGTCAAACCTAATTACAAGCTAACAATAGTTGAAAAAGAAATAGCTATTTCTAAGTTAAACGCTAATGCTTTTTGCAACATATGTGATATATTACTATCGTTAAAACATTTTGCAAAATTTTAATTTTAAATTGATTTTAAATTTTATGAAAAATTTAATCATTTGTTTGAAGCCGGATAATTAATATGCAATTTTAGTGATTGATATAATATTTAATATGTAATACTGGTTGCTTACATACACTACGCGTATTAACTGACAAGACGCTTATCAACTGAAGTCATTTTTGACTTTTTTTGATTGATCAAAATGCAATTTTTTTTAAAAAATTCCTTTAACTCACAAAAGATGGCGCTAGATGTGGCTATCCTGAACTTAGAATGAATTATTAGAATGAATACCTTCTTAAATCAAAATTAAGTCAAGAATGTTCTTATTCTTTGTGAGTGAACATTTGTGAACATTTGAACAAATTCACAAACGAAAAAAACGTATTTTACTTTGAGTAGCAAATACTATTTTTTATGTATGTAATGTATGCTGCTTCTTTGATGCTTGGTGATGTGCAAGTGTCACTAATTTCACATAAGGTTATTAAATTAAATCTAACAACTATCTAATAAGCTTGAATTTCACATGCTGATTTTATTGTTTGAATGGATAAATGGATATGAATATTTGAAACTACTTTAACCTCACTTTAATTCAAAATAAAATGGCACGGAAAATCCTTAATTTGACATTTTGCACCGGTGCGTTCGAATAGCAAGTGTGCCAGAGAAAATAATATTAAATATAATTCGTTTCAATACCGTACAAAATGTAAATAAACTTAAACAAAAAATTATAGTAAATTATAAAATAATTAATCTCTCTCCACAATCAAAAATCAATTTATTCAATCCATAAATTAGCAACATATGTTTCGAGTTTATAGGAAACTCATTGTCAAGCTTAGAAAAATTTTGCTTTATGTAAATGTTGTAAAAATGTTTGATGTATGTACAGTGCCGGTCATTGAATTTCGGGCAGAACTTTCATTGTCAGTTTAAAATTACATTGTATTACAATGCTATAAATGACAGTGACAGAGAAGTTTGCCCGAAATTCAATGACCGGCACTGTATGTGATGGAAGTAAATTAATAAATTTACTAATTTATTAATTAGTATTGTTAATTAGTATAATTAACAATAGTTATTGTGATTGAAGTAAATTAATAAATTTACTAATTTATTAATTTACTTCAATCACATACATACAATGGCGGCCAAAAAAACGCAACACATAATATTTCCTTTTGTAAATAAAACTTTTTAGCATACTTGATATTAGTCACATATTTATTGTCAGTGTCAAAATAATTTTATAATAAATTATCACAAAAGACTTAAATCCTTCAAATAAATGCCTCATTTAAACACATTTCAAAAATCCAGAGCCATTGCTGAATTAGAAGACGGTTGGTCATTGCGAGAAGTTTGCTGCAGGAAAAAAATATTTTTTTTTTAAATATCAATTTTTTTATTTTTTTCTTTCAATTTTAATATAATAGTTATTTATGCAACAAGTAGCAAAATGTAAGTTATATTTTCACAAGTCGTAAATTTGTCCAACGAGGCGTCAGCCGAGTTGGACAATACGACAAGTGAAAAAATAACTAATTTTGCTCGTGTTGTATACACTATTTTTTGCAATTTTTAATTAAAATAAAAAAATATTAAAGATTAGTTAATAATCAGATGACAATCGGTTGCTTGATTCAAGCTTAATTTGTTATTAATTAGAGCAAACATTGATAAAAGAATTGAAATCGCCCCTAGGAACGAAAAATCAAACAGCTTCCTTCACATAATTCAAATCGAATAGAAGTGTTTGCTAACTCAAATTTAATGGAAATGTGGCTTATATGTTCGTGTTCAGTTAAATAATCCTACTAATTGTACAATTAATATTGTTAATAAATAAAACATTGCGGTTTTATAACTTTTTGCCACGCTTTTAGCAATTTTTAAAATAATGAAAAAAAGTAAAAAGAATGAGAAAAAGAGTGAAAAAAAGTCTTTTTTTCACGCTTTTTTTAGAACAATAAAAAAAAGAAGGCTGTTTCAATATCAAAAATGGCAACTAAAAAGATGTCATTTTAATCGCAAATTGCAAAATAGTAGTTTATACAACAAGTAGCAAAATGTAGGTTTTTTTTTCATGAGAAGTAAGTTTGTCCAACGAGGCGCCAGCCGAGTTGGACAATACGACGAATGAAAAAAAAACTAATTTTGCACATGTTGTATACACTACTTTTTGCAATTTTCTTGCTATTAACTTTTTAAATGATAATTTGATTCATTCAGAAAATTTAAGGTTGCTTGATTTATGCTTAATTTGTTAGTAGTCAAAGTGAGCAATGGAAAAACAATTGCAATCACCCCTAGATACCTCGCTAGATACCTAAAAATGAACAGGGCGTTTGTTTGTTCACTTGATTTTTGTGAAATTCAATGAAAAAAATAAAAATCAGTGAAAAAATGTAGAAATTTGAGTGAAAAAAAGACTTTTTTTCATTGATTTTTAAGACCAGTAAAAAAAGTAGGCCGTTTCAACATTGGAAACAACAACTGAAAAGTTGTCATTTTGATGGACAATTGCAAAAAGTAATTTTACAACACTAAAACTTTTAAAATTACGCCTATTATTCGTTTAAAGGTGTTGCGTTTTTTTGGCCGCCATTGTACATCAAACATTTTTACAACATTTAAATAAAGCAAAAATTTTCTAAGCTTGACAATGAGTTTCCTATAAACTCGAAACATATGTTGCTAATTTATTGATTGAATAAATTGATTTTTTGTGCAATCGCTCTAAAAAGTCAATAATAACGTTTCGTCCGTTATTATAGGACGAGAGACTTTATTTCTCGTCCGTTGGCATTGGTAATGGACGAAAAAGTATTTCGTGGACGTTGCCATTAGCAGCGGACGCGAAAGCATTTTGTTTTTTGCAAAATAAAATAATGTCACTTTTGTGTGACATTTATAAAAATTAGTTGATTGTTAAAAAACATAAAATAAAGGTTGACAACATTTATTAATAATAATAAAATTCACAATGGAACGCAACTAGAAGTAATAGTTATTATTTTGGAAGAATATTAACATTAATAGTACAATTAGAATTGCTGTAAATGTTCAATCCAGAAGAAGAGGTCGCTATTTCTACAGATTTCGTTTGAAATAGAAGAAGAACATTCACCACTTGATTCACCATTTTCGGACCCATTTTCATTAAGTAAATTTAAGGGTAACTCGATATGTTTAAGGGCACGAAACCGCCTTGCAAATTTATGCGTGAAACGTTGCTTGGCAGCTCAGGGAATTTATCGCGGAAAAGCAGTTTCAGACGCTATTAATTATCCTAGAAAATATCTAATGGTAGATTTGGAGAGAAAACAGATGAAGCAACAAATGGACGAAAAAAATTTTTTTTATCTTCTTCCGCTAATTAGCTAGCTAGTGGTTAATATTTGAGCAAGGTTTTTTGTTCATATTTTACTTATTTAATGGCTATTTGATCAAATCTTTCGTCAAAACATAAGTATTTTTTTTCTCTAATTTTTGGTAGCATTGGAAATTTTCTAGGAGTTATAACAAGGCCGCAAACTGCTTTACCAGTTTTTGAGAATTTTCCTCACCTCTCAATCTTTAGTAATGTTCTCGGCTAAAGCATGTGGCAAATAAGTCAGATCTTGGTCCATCTATTCTTTAACAGATGTCGCAAAATTTGCAGTGAATTTAGATATGCAAAACCATATTTATTATTGTAAATAATCAAGTTTTAATAAATTAGCGTCTGCGAATTTTTGCAGATACATTTTTAAGCGCCTGGCCGCTCGTGCTCTGAACCATAGAGAACAGTACCTTATTGGCAAAGCAATATTTTTCCTTTACACCGTTCTACTTCCATTATTGTTAATTTAATTAAAAAATACACAATAATACAAGTTTAAGATTGAAGTTTCAGGATTCCAAATCATTTTTTATTTTTTTATTACCGTCAATCAGTAGTTTTTAATACATTTTATTCAGAGCACCTTACAGTGATCTTTTAAGGTTGATTTTTGTTTGTTTGTACACAGCCGGGATTGTGTTACGGTTCACTGTTAGTTTTTATTTCTTCTTTATTTCTTTCTTTATAGAAATAAATAAATAAACAATCGGCTTATTGGCAATTTTTCTTCGTAATACTAATATTGATTCATAAACTATGAATATATACTGATGTTTTATTTTAATAAATGAGTAACTCGATATATAAATTAATTGCTATCTGAATCGGAACATAAATATTACCGAAATAGTACCGAGTTTCTAATTTAAATTTTATTCTAAGAATATTAAGTATTATTAATCAATATTATGAAAAAATTGCAAAAAATGCGTTTGTTTATTTCTAAAATGTGCAACAGTGAACAACGAACACGCAGGGCCTTAAAGTCCCTGTGGGCCTTTTAAACAAAAAGCTGAAATTTTCAGAAATGAAAGCTTATGACCCAAATATAATACATCTCACTTCGCCAAGCAATCGTCCTGTGCTAAAAAGCACTAATTAACATTTTTGATTTTTTTGAATGAGGTAATAGGTCATTGCATCTGTGACCATTTAGCCAAACAAAGATAGACAATTGCGTGGGCAGTATAGTAGTAATGCGCATGCGCTTGCAGTTTAGAATAATGATACAATAACGCTATTTTTTGACTTTATTTAAAACTTTGTTTTCTGCGAAATCTTTTTGTATCTGTGACGTACTTGGGGTTGTTTGTTCGTACATAATTGTAGAAGTCAAACATGTGGATTTTTTAAGATTGGACCAAGCTACCAAAAAGCCCTGATTGTGATATTTTATTTCCATACCGTTGTTTACAAAATATACATTTGTTTACATCAAAAACGTCTTTTCCCAATGATACTGAAGCTTGACATAATTCGTGTAAGTGTGAATCCTGATTAAAAATTTCTTCACAACCAATTTTTGGGTCTGCCCTAGTGCGGAGAAATTCAATATTTTTTTTTATATTGTGAAGCTATAGTCTGTCCGTTTATGATAGGCTATTACGTCATCAATTGTATATGACGCAATCTAAAGGTCTATTCCGATTAACCTGCGGTTCCGAGTCACCAGCGGTTTTTTATGAGTTCGTTTTGAGGGCCCTGCAATTGGCAGGTCTTTGTTTTTGCCAGCAGCCACTCTATTAACACTCGTTAAACTTATTGTAAGTGCATTTGCCACCAAAATTCGCCGAGCAAATTTACAACCATGTTTTTCACTTCACTAGAAAGGCGCTTTTGTCCTGGCGAATGTGAACTATACTTTATGCGTGACCAACAAAACGTTGGTAATAAACTAAATGTCACTAAAAATAAAATCTTTCTTGCCCATTTTCTCAGTTAATACCTCATATTATCGCCTAATTTTTATAGCAATATTAATATTATTAATTACTAACGGATTTATGCCTAAAATTAATTGGATTCTGTCGTTTTAATTTTTATTTTAGCGGTTGGTATTAACTACGTCATAACTGCTAAGCAGTGACGTAATAGCCTATCATAAACGGACAGCGTATAGAATAAAATTTTGGTCCCAGAAAAGTATAACTATTTGTATAAAAGTATAACTTCTTTCTGCTTTTTTGATAGCTTCGCTTAGTTTTAAATTTATATTTTGATAAAAACGTTCTCTAAGATTTAGGGAAAGTTTCAGCGTTTTGAAAGTTTTATCTGAACTTTGGATAAAACTCTTGATGAATTTTGGCAGAATGAACATATCTTATATTTTTGCTTCCTTACTTTGATTCACTCTCATTCAAGATTCACTCTCCGAGCTTGTATCATTTTCTGACATTTTATCTATAATAATATTCTATACTATTTCAAAATATATTAGCTTATAATATTACAAGAATATTTGAATTTCGAGCCATTATAATATAGGAGAGACGTACAGCGGAGACGGAGACGAGGATCGAAGCTCTGGCAGTCAAGCAGCGAGAGCTAGATTTTGGCATTTTTACACATTTTTATATCTTGTTTATTAGGATTGACAAAAAAATAATAATGGTCACAAACCGGTGTACACGCGTCTCGCAGTGCCAACACTTACAGATGAGTCATCTAACCCAAAGTATTTATGGTTGCATCAAATACAATTGTTTTTGTTATAGCCCTACCTATCAGTGACTGACCTTACTAGCTAGTAAGGCTAGCTAGTAACTTAGGTTTCTACCGTATACCCGAAAATCGCAAGGACACATTCGTTTCCGCCAGTTTTTCCCTGTAGATTCGCTAGCTACCAGAGCGGCTATATATGTACCAGTTTCGCCACCTTAACCACTGCATTGCGTGGATTTGAAGTGGAAGGTTCGCAAATTTTGTTTGAAATTTTCAATTTATTTTCAATCGAATCTTCGACATATCCTTTTGTTACCGTTGATGATTTCCAGCCTCCATGTTGTTTAAGAATACGTATATCAGCACCGGTATTAGCAAGTAGTTTGGCGGAACTTCTTCTAAAACAGTGACCAGTATATGCTTCACTATTTGGCAATCCGAGATATTTGGCAATTAAGCAAGGTATTTTGCAATTGTATGCAAACCCACAACTTGATTTGAAATTTTCCATTGTGGTATCTCACAAAAACACGACCATTTGTAGCATTTCCTGGTCGAAGGGATGCGTATTTGCGGTAAATTTTAATAAATTCATTATTACTGACAGTAAAACTAAGCTCAGTGTCTTCTGTTTTGGTATCAGGGACAATTAATTAATGCAGTACTAACATCTTCAATGTTGTACACGGTCATTTTTGCTAGTTCATCCCGTCACAGAGCCCCAGATATTCCCATAATTAAATTTACTTTCCACAATAAGTAATTTTCATCACAAGCTCTTGTTAAAAATAAATTTATTTGCTCTCTTGATAATACACTGGATTTTTTCGCACGATAGCCTACAGACTTCTTTTTTAGAAATGGGACCAGTTTTTTAAATTTACTTATGTCAATGTTTTCATTTACGTTCAGCATACATTTTAACATAGAGTAAACGCTCCATAAGGTTGAAGATTTTACATTTTTTGATTTTTCAATTAGGTACGGCAAAATTTTATTTTCTGATACCTTCTTTACTTTTTCTGTTGGCACCATACTTTAAATCCATCATACGCTTTTTCGTATTGCTTTTTTGAATTCTCAGGAATTAAATTGGCGATTACAGAGGCTGCAACGTCTTTTAACTCGGGAGGAGTACAAGAAATGTCACTATCGCTATCCATTTTACTTTCTATTGACACAAAATTAGTTTGTTTGAAATTATGTTGCCGTTTCCTTAGTTACCAAAGCCTACTATGCAACTGCGAATTATTCAAATAAACCACATGTCATAATTTACAAAAAATAATTAACGTATTTAATATTTATTAATATGTGTAATGCGTTTTTTTTTTCAACACTTTGAAACGTTATTGTTAAGAGTAGATAAAATAACAATGTTAATATAAATGAATAAAATTGAGCTTATATTGTTTTTTGATATCTATTAATTTTCCACTTTCTTTCTACACTTAAAAGATTTGTTGTTAAGAGTAGATAAAGTATAGTAATGTACTCGTAATAAGCCATTATCCTCTCGAATGATTTACTCCCCTCGCTACCTCTCGGGTCGTAAACTTTATTCTCAAGAATAATGACTATTATTACTAACTTGTTGAATAATATACTATTTACTACCATATTTGTCAATATTAATCTTTTATTTTGTATCTAGTTACAACTGAAACCTAATTAACTGTAATTTCTTTCATACTTTCAGATAATTCTCCATTATTACTTTGCCAGTGTGAAAGCGTTGTGGGTGACTCTCTAACAGACAGTTCTGCTTTAAGTATAATGCCAAGTAATCCAGTCTGTATCAACTGGAAGGATTTACAAGTCTATAAAGGTAAGCGTTTATACATTTAAAACTCTCGAACGTTGTATTTTACTTACAATCTCTAGAACCAAAGCTGTAAATATAATTTTAAGGATCAATATGAGAACTGAATAATTTGTTAACTTTTGTCTGGGTTAGAAACGATAGTTGTGACTCATTTTTAGTATGGATTTAAAACAAAGATGTATGACTATATGCTTCTCGCAATGCTCTTTACTGAGCGATGAGTTACAACTAACATTTCCCATCCAAAGTAATTATTGAAAAATTTTTACAACAGTAAAGCAGAAACTGTGTTTTGTATTCTGCTCGCTTGGATTTACTGCTTGTCTGCGATTGTAGTAAATCCAAGCTCGCTACTTAAAAGACAAGCGCGGTTAAGTATGACTTAAAGTGGAGGTTAAAGTGAAAAAGTGTGTTATAGTTATAGTTAAAATATAGTTATAGTTGAAAATTTGAACTATAAATCATGTGGATAGTGCATACATTTTTATAGCAGTGTAATAGAAAAGGCCCTCATTTTGATCCAGAGTTTAGAGAGCTAGATATTAGTCGCAACAATTTTTGTCCAATCTGATTGCCATAAAAACTAGCTCCACTTTTTTCGTGGGATGCGTGTGTCAAATTATGAGGAACATTTATCCGAAGGCGGAGCTAATATGTCGACCATTATGACATCTCTCTTACATTCCTTCAACCAGTCTCTCTGTGCTTGACCTATCCATGTACGAGTAGTATACGTATATAATCAAATATTTGAACATGGAACTTAAAGACAAGCTATGGCCAATAATCTACAAGAGTGTCTTTGTTTGTTTGGCAAAGTGACAAAGGAAAAAGTGGTGAAGTGTAATAGTATATTACAAACCGAGGTGGAAAGTGTTTCATTTCTGTCGAGAGATAAGATAGTTGACCGAGGCGCGAAGCGCCGAGGTCAACTATTTCTCGAGACAGAAATGAAACTTTCCACCGAGGTTTGTATACTATTTTATTTACAATTATACATAAAATTAAAAATAATTGATAATAAATTTAAATTTCTGAAGTTTTGAACCGTCAAACCAACATTAAAACAAAATTCCGATCAATATCAAGCTGGTAATTTTGTTTTATTGTGTTGGTTCTATGGAAATTCAAGGTTGGAAAGTCTTCTCTTGGGTGGAAAGTGAACACTTTCCACCCTAGAGAGGAAAGTAAAAGTCAACAATGTATCATTTTCAAACTTTCAAAAATACAGAAACTGCGTCATTACATATATGATTGTAAATAAAACATGTATCGTTTTTCATCAAATTTTAAGGTATATTATTGAAAAAGCATTGTATTTTCCGTATCTAGAAACTAAGTGAAGAAGACGATGAGGGTGCAACTTTACCAAAAAATTGACGAAAAATTACTATAAGATTAATGATTTAATATATCATATTATTACCAGCTTACTTTATGTCAGTCACAGACTAACTTGTAAGAGAAGCGTCTTGTTTTTATAAAACAATGTGAATGAAATTAACTTGTGCTTGTGAACTCACCATTGTTTGAATACAAAATTATCAGCAGTTATTACGTAGGGTGTTTCACTTTGAGTGGGCCAAATAAAAACCTGCATAAAAAAGTTATTCAAGAAATAAAAGTTCATGTAAACAGCGTATGATTTGTTTTCGTAATGAGATACATTTTATTTTGACTAGAATATTTCCCTCGCATATTTATTATGCTACCTGAGTAATGCTTTTTCGCTGATTTACAGGGATTATTGATCTGCTAAGAGGTATGGTTACAGCGATATCTATTCGGTTTTCTTACATTGTTACATAATATGGAAACAATTGTCTGTTTTTTAAAAAAACGTGTCAATGTATAACAAGTTTGTTGGTTGGTTTTTTATCGGGACCACCAATTCCGTGTTGTGACCAAACGGACTCGTTTTGTCTACAATAGTTATTTAAGTATTAAGGTCAGTAAGTTCATACTACGGTGGAGGGTATGTTTGGGTGTGGGTGTGGAGATTAAGACGTAGTCGAGATCTCCAATACGCCCGATACCGGTAGGGCACTTACTGACCGCAATGCTTTTTACGTTTTTTGCACGATCGAGGACATAAGAAAATTACTATTTGATTAATAAATTACCAATGTAACAAAATAATTTTTATCAAGTAGCATGTGGTTTGGTTACTACTTATCAAGCTTACATTGCTAGTATACGAAGTACAATAAAACAGGGTTGAACCTTGCAGTCATTTAATACGTTAATTAATAATTGCCAATTAGTTTCTTAATTAATTGACCAGAAATGGGAGACAGTGATGATTCTGATATTGAAAGTGCATGGAACATAAGATATTCGGCAATTATTCTTGAAAAGTATAAAGATTGATTAATTAAATCGATCTAAAAAAAAAAAACAAAAAATTGAATCGGGTTTACTTACCGCATCCCGTGCGGTAAGTAAACTTACCTTCTGAAAAAATGACCTTTGAAATAAGTCCGCAGGACGAGTAATTTTTTTTGGCAGTTTTTTGAGTCGCCTTTCAGCAACAAAATTCGCATTTTGAAAAATGAAACTTTACTAGTTTGACAAAAAAAACTCGAATGTAATTCGGTAAGACAATTTAATGAGCAAAATGGATTTTATAGTGTTAATGGTGTTCTGGGCCACACTATTTTTGATTAGCTCGATCCAACGAAGGCCACCGAAAAGAAATATGACCTTGGCAACGATTTCATGTTTACTATTCCTTCATGATTTTCATGCAACTTGTTTAATAATGGCTGCCTTAGCACTACTCTATATCCCCACATTATTACGTTTCTAACCAAAGAAAGCTCATTTTTTCTAATAACAAATTGTGTTAAAGTTTCACCCCCTTGTTCATTCCCGAAACCGTATCGAATTCAATTGAAAATCGCACCATACTAATTTACGACCAATAGAAACGTTGCATTTGAGTATATTACCATGGCAACAACAAAATTTTTCGGAAATTTTATCCTACTACACCAAGCAGTAGAAAATTTCAGCGGAAATTATTATGTCAAAACAAATGTCAAAATAAATAATTTAATTAGAACTAAAAAATTAAATAAACTAACAAAATTAATGATTAAAATTAAAAAAACAACTGTTTTATTTGGTACCGTATCTTTTTGGTACCGTATTTGTAATATTTGGTACCATATCTTCCACAGCTTTATCAATTGCATTCAATGACTGTTTTCCGAAGCGCGACATTTTTGACTTTGACAGATTTAGTATTTTGTTTTCAACAATCGTTGCTCATATACGCAATTCTATTGCAACTTGATTAAAAAATATCAAAAACTTTTTGAATTCTGATCAATTTTTGTAAGTGTATTGGTGCAATTTTCTTACCGAATCTGCACTCGAGCATGAATTCATATCCTGGAAATTTTTTATCGTGCATTCCAACAACGTAATCGGGCCCTCGTGTTCCACTCGGGCCGATTAATAAGTTGTTGAAATGCACTCAAAAAAATTTCCGGATAGAATTCATGCTCTTGTGAGATTACAAGTGAAAACTTTTCCCAAAATGGGGTACTTGCTTGTTTCCGATTTAACTCAGTTTATGTCAATAACCCTCGCGTACTCTACAAAATTTAAATAATCAATTTAAATAATAATTGTCCATTTTTCTAACCTGAGTATTCACCGGTAACCTTGATAATTTTCTATTTGAGACAAACACACTCCAATTCCATAGAAAGACGTATTACAATACAATTCTAATTTTTTCGTGAGATAAAATGTCCGTCAATAATTTCTTTTTAGCCAACTTAGAATGCTTCATCGCACTCTTTTGCCTAAACAAATATACTATTTTTTCACACAACCGATACAATGGTTTTACTATTGTCGACAGGTTTTCTATAAACTTATGATAATAATTCAACATCCCTCAAAATGCCTTTACTTCTGTCACATTTTTTGGTTTTGGACGATGCATAATTCTCGATACTTTGTTCGCATCTATTTCCAAACCGGCCTCTGAAATAGTGTGTCCTAAATAATTAATGCTTTTCTGAAAAAACTGGCACTTCTCTTTATTTAATCGCAATCCGAATATTTCTGGTATATTAAAAACTTCTAGTAAATTTTCTAAATTCTTTCCCTCCGGGCACTACTATGCCATCGATAAATACTACCACGCCATTTATTCCCGCCAAGATCTTTTCCAAAATTAATTGAAAAATGGCCCAAGCCGGCTTAGATTTAAAAGGTTTCTTCAACTAAAATATTCCCACTTCCGTACTCCAGGCTTACAGCATTCCTGTGGCCTCATCTATTTCTAATTGATTATGCGCGTCTATACAATCTAATTTTGAAATGGCACATAACTGAATATCCTTGTAATTGGCACCTTGTAATTGGTGCCTTGTAATTGGCACGTAACCGAATATTCTTCTCATTTGCTTTTAAGGTGGCGAAACCGCTACATATATAGCCGCTCTGGTCGCATGCGAATATACATAGTTTTACTTATTTAAACTCACTGCAAATTTCGCGACATCTGATAAAGAGTAGATAGACCAAGATCTGACTTATTTGCCACGTGCTTTAGCCGAAAACATTAGGGAAGATCGAGAAATGTGGAAAATTCTCAAAAACTGGTAAAGCAGTTTGCGGCTTTGTTATAACCCCTAGAAAATTTTTAAACCTACCGAAAATTAGAGAAAAAAAATACTTATATTTTGACGAAAGATTTGCTCGAATAGCCATTAATTAAGTAAAATATGAATAAAAAACCTCGATTAAATATAAGAAGAAAAAGATAAAAAAACTTTCCGTCCATTTATTGCTACATCTGTTCTCTCTCTAAATCTACTATTAGATAATTTCTAGGATAATTCATAGTGTCTGAAACTGCTTTTCCGCGTTAAATTTCCTGAGCTGCTAAGCAACGTTTCGCGCATACATTTGCAAATTTATGCGTGTAATCTTGGTCCATCTATTCTTTATCAGATGTCGTGAAATTTGCAGTGAATTTGGATAAGCAAAACTATGTGATTCGATAACGACCAGTGGTGGAGTGCTGAACTTTTGCTACGCTACGCTAACTCAACTTCCCCCTGCCGCACCTCACTTTTTGCGCTAAATGGATTCCCCAATAGCAAACCCTCTTCCCCGCGACACACTTAGCGAAGCGTGTGCAATAGACTTGACGCTAACACTCCGCTACTGTATCTGTCTCTTTTTTTTCTTGAAACATAGATACACAACATAACCTAAATTGAAATAGTTGCTTCGATATTTTGTGTTACTATTTTGTAAGTAATTGAAACTTATATTTCAATTAAATTAATATGATTTTACAATATTTATAGAATTTAAAAATGAATCAAAGAGCTAGTAGAGTAAAACCCGAGCAACAACGGGTCCTGCTAGAGTATTTGGAAGAAAATCCTGAGTTATTATTAAATACATTTAATACACCAAATGCAAGAGAGTCGTTTAAGAATAAATGGTTGGTCAAGTTAATGGAACAAATAATGGAACAAGTTGGTCAAATAAATACAACACCATATTTTTGCGCAAACGATATATGTCTATAAATCGGCTTTCGGGTACATTAAATGGATCACTCGTATTTCTCAAAAATGAAGTTTCAATATGCAAATTTTGAAACTGTTCTTGCCTTTCCAATAATTGTAATTCAAGAATATGAAGCGGTAACATTTTTATTATTAAAATTAATAAACCACCATCTAAATATATTTATTTTACAATAAAAAGTGACACAATTGACAAGCAGTTGTACACATAATATAGCAAGAAAATAACTAATATTGTTTAAAGGCAGTGACATATTTTTAGAATAGGTAGTACACCCACGAAACCGCCCAAGTGAGTTAGCGTATATATCTGAGGAATCAACATAGCAGTAGCTGTGGTACGCTAAGTTACGCTATCGCTAGCTAACTCAGGAATCCACCACAGAGCGGCTATATAGTATGTAGCGGTTTTGCCACCTTAACGCCACCGCAAGAGGCGTTCTTTACTTTCTAAACACACTCACGCACCTTGTATACTTCTTCGTCGATCAACGTCAATAGAACGGCTGTCCTTCTATTCGGTTCGACGTTGTTGGCTTCAAAATACTGCTCCATTCTCTCCGCAAATATTTCCCAATCATTTCCGGGCTTAAATCCACTAATTTGAGTGACACTGCTGTTCACGACCACTCGTACTGGGTTTTCTGTGTTTGGCATTGCTCCCGCCAAACCTTCTTGTAAAACTGGGAAACTGCTCTCACCGAAAAACTATTGCCCGACACAACTTGTTTATCCTCGTCGCCACAATTTGTTGTATATTGAGGGTAGAATCACGATTACTTGGCTACTTATAGATACGTTTATTAACAAGCTTGGACTGGCTGTGATTGCCCAAATTACTCTTACATCCTTTCGCTATTCTTTACGCCCTCTATTGGTCAACCACTATCTATTTTACAGTTCTCCATTTCTACTCCAATACACTACAGTAAGGCAAGATTAGTAGATAGAAAAAAAGGATGCGGAATTATTTTTTAATCGGGTCACTTGATTCCGAAATATAGTGATTTCAAGAAACGAACATTCAATAAAGTAGGAAAAAATCAAATTTGGAAATAAAAATTATGAATACAATACTTCCTCTACGAGAGAATTAAAATGCCTATAGGAACCGTGTGTGAGATACTCAGAAGGGCGATATGTGCCTGAATGACAGGACGCTACTCTTCAGATGCGCGTAACGGACGAATTTGAAATCGTTTTAGTATCATATCTGTATATCTATGCATGTTTTACCGTGATTTAATCTAGTAAGCTGTGACACCATGACACCATATTGTTTACCTTAGTAAATGTTTTATGTATAATCATGTGGAAATATAACAAAATTAAATCAATTATTAGGTTACACATTTTATTAAATTTGGTGATAATAATAAGAGGTGCTCCTGGCAATGTAACAGATCTAGCAATTTGCAAACTCACTCATTTGGGCATTGACTATTTGGGATTTATCGGCAAGTCTGAATCAGGTGTTCGATGCCAATCCTGGTCTTCGAATCAACCCCATGAAGTACGTGAAGATTTAGTAGATCACGCATTTCCTGATGGTTCCCGTAAACGCGCTCGGAACTTTTGCCGTAATCCGAATCGAGATGCAGAACTTGGTCCATGGTGCTATACAATGAACAATGATTTGTCTTTCGAAACTTGTGGAATAACATTGTGTTCTTTTACACAATGTCGATTAACTGGACCTGGCATGGAGTATGGTGGTATTCATAGCAAAGCAGTATCAGGTAGATTCAAAGTTCAAACAATTTGATACAGATTATATTTCATACAGTCATTAAATTACCTAAATATAAAAATGAGATACTTTTTAATCTAATAGATAAAAAATGTTTGAAATGGAACAAAAATCGATCTAAAGTGAAATACGGTGGAACTATCACAAAACAGTCGAAGTTTTCCCGCGTCAAATTTCCCGATAAAAGTTTACAATCAGCTAAAAACTTTTGTCGAAATCCAGATGGTGACAGTGGGGGACCATGGTGTTTTACTGAAAATGAAAATAGTAACGTTGTTGAAAAGGAATATTGTGATGTGCCATTTTGTGATGAACCAGATTGTAAGATTTTTACAACACATTACAACACTTACACGCATTACACCGACTTCAATAACTCATTAGATATTATTAGTTTTGGTATAAAACTATGGGATCCGGATAGTTTCCTTAAAGCGGAAGCCAAACTACTTTTGAGTGTTCTTGCACTACCATTAACCGGGAAAGAAATTGAAGATTCTGGAATTGGTATCGAGGTTACAATAAGTAATACAAATAGCGCATTGACATTCGGCAACAAAAATAAACCCGAATATGAACCAACCCATGGAATATTAAAAGCTTCAAACTTCACAATGTTTAACTTAAGGTGGCATGCAGGTTTTATAACGTTGAGCGTAGAACACCAAGTCCAACCAATCTTCTTAGCTGAATATGCCATAAAAAATAATTTGTTGAGTTTAAAAAAAAATTCGTTCAAATTTTTCGCAGTGCAGGGAACGAATATCTTATGGTCGTTTCCTTTTTGCTTTGATGATTTCGATTGCAATCTGGAAACCACAACTGGTGCACAGTTTGAACGGTATTGGCCACTACGTGAAAGTGTTGTAGGATATGATCTTCAGTTTCATCTTCGTGCTTTTCGATCCGCATTGCTTTTATTCGTAGCTGCACCTACACGGCATTTTCCACATATCAAAATTGAACTTTCTGGTAATGATAATTTTACGCGGATTTTTTTAAGTGAATTTGAAAATGGACCTGTATTAGTACTGAAAGAGTTGCAATTGAAGGATCTACTAGATTACTGGAACTGGAGAGAATTTTCAGTTAGTTTTTTCACAAAAACTATGACTATTTACATGAAAAAAGCTTCAGGCATGCAGAGCTTATTTGAATTTGAGCATGATTATTTTCTAAAGTTTCGATGGTTCTCGGTTAGCTCTAGCAATACTATCGCTCATTGGACTTTTTATTGCATACCGCCAAAATATTCCATCCCACCGCCTGCATTTTTACCTGAGTGTTCTTTTAATGTAAATGAAGAAAACTATAAAGGTACACAGGCGATAACTAGTGATGGTTTGCCATGCTTGCCATGGTCAGCTAAGAAATTAATTGAAACCGATTTTGCCAAGAACTTCAAAAACGAATCAGTGCTAGATGCTTGGAATTTTTGTCGAGATCCATTAGAAAATCATAAAGGTTCGATCTAACTCAGAAATTTGTGTGGATTAGCGCTCGTTATCGCCTGCGTTCCAAAATTACACGCATTGCAATAGGCATATTTCTTTTCGTAACTACAAGTAAACTGATTATTTTAAATTAATTAAATCATACTTAAAGGCGCGCGCTTAATTTTATATAGGGCTGTAACATCACTCATACCAAGTACGAAACGGTTCACTAAAATCAATGCAGTATTGAGTTTCATAAATAAATAGACTTAATTAATGGTGTATGTTATACATTAGTGAGATTGAAGTGTTGTCTGATACTTTTAACTGTATTTATGTTGCTTATTTGAAATGATTCAAACACACGAACATTCAAACACATACATATCCTGAATACAACGAATTGTTGATAGGCTTACGGACTTCCTGTAGGTTGAGCCATAACGGCAAACCTTTCAAGGTCGTTTATTACTTGAGTCACACAGGTTATGTCAAGGTTATCACGTGACATAGTGGTGATATAGTGCTATGTGACCAACAGGGAGTCCCAAATTGGTGACGACACCTGAAAACTATTAAGTTCTATTATTCATGAAGAAATCGCTAGGATCACTCCAGATATAATAATGAAAGTACAACAAATTTTTAAAGAACGACCACGTATGTGCATCGCTTATCAAGGCCAATATTTAGACGATATAATTACTAAGCTATAACAGCCCCAAAAGTGCGGTTATAGCTTCATTAAAGACGTAAAATAGATAAATGTAGTTTGAAGTAGAAAAAGGAGTGCTTTAATAGCCGTAGGGGTATTTATCTTTGCAATGTTGATAGTGAGTATACAATTACTGAATTTGTCAAAAAAATAAAGTTGATTTTGGAACCTTATAATAATCTGTCCCTTGTTTCATCAAGTTCACCTACTAACATCAAATTCTTAGGTTTTAAAATCCCAATTTTTGATTGAAATAAGCCAAAAAGCCGTAAAATAGATAAAGTAGTTCAAAGAATGTGTTTCATAAGTCAAATTATTGCACTCGTATTTCGTATTTTAAATAAACAATAGTCTATTACAAACCGAGGTTCAAAGTATTTATTTTATAGCCTTAAGACCCAAATATTTATGCAAAATTCGGTGAAATGCCTAATTCTAAAGAACGACGAGAATGTTCTTGAGCGACGTGCACGGGTTTTATTCTGTACATCACTAACTTGTCCCAACAGCTCAAATTTTGCCACCAATTTGTGTATTGCGGTCCGACAAGGTGCTTCACGACGACCCAAAAATGTTCGAGTTTTACGAACCGTCTCTGCCAAATTTTCACCATTTTTATAGTGAATTTTAATAATTTCAATGCGTTGTTGAAGCGTTTTCGTTCTATTTTTATTAATGGCGTAGTTTCTACTTGTCAAATGTCAAAAAACGACAGCTTCAAAAGTGGCATTTACCGAAATAACGGGCTATTCAAAATAACACCTCTGATTGGAAGACCCTTTACATATGTTCAAAATTTTATTTTAATGATTAATATAAATTTGTATTGAAATGTATTGAATTTAGCGGTATTTTCAAAACCGTTCCGCTTCAAGTTCAAGCAAGCCCAGAATCAAGAATGAACATCAGGGGTTCAGTCACAAACAAAAATAGTACTTATACAATAAGGCGCTTCATCCTTATGTTTATAGGATCTAAGCATCCCAACTGCACAAAACCTAATCTTGCAAACAATTAAAAAGAGAGAACAAAATCAAGAGAGAGAAAATGTTTTGCACAAAAGTCCAATCACGATCCGCCGAAGCCAATTCTAAGGATTTAGCTTTCTCTAAGACTTTCCCCTAAGCCGATGGTTTTTCTTTGTGTTTTAGAAATTTCATGAATTTTTTTTCCAAATTTCACTTTTTTCTACTTTATAGAATGCGTAGATTACGAAAATTATATTCACTAATTTCCGTCTGTCGGTCTGTTCGTTTCTTTAAACCCTTATATTTCGGAATCTGCTGACCCGATTAAAGCAAAATTTGCGTCCTTTTTTTCTACCTGCCCATTGATTATGTCAAAGAAAAAAAAGTTAGAAAATTCTTAAGGACCTGCGCATTATTGCCCAAAAACATGCCAAAAACAGCAAAATCGGTACATCCACTTATCTTCTAAAGTTGGAGACCGATTTTGATCAAATATTGAACATACGTTTCGTGTATATCGCAAGTGGTGATTGGCTTTCAAAAAATTTGGAGTTTGTTCAAGGGTTGACTTTTTAATACGTTGTAAAAATGCATAATTTGTAACGTGAATACCTGCCAGCAGGAACATTTTATTTGAACCAAACATACATATTAGGAATACATTGAAGAAAATGTTGGTAAAAGTTTCATCCCCTAAAAATAAGCCCCTGTGACCAGTTGGTTCTTTAAATTAATTGTTCAAAAATTGACGGTGTTTTGATTCTTATATGTCAGCATAACCCACCATTTTCCATCAGTAATTTTATATATATTTACATAATGAGTGATAAAAATAATTTACCACCTATAATCTATGCCCTAACTACACACCCCCATCCCCCAAATATACAATTTGAGTCATATGGATCGAATTTTTTTCATATTAGATTTCTATTTTACAACATCAACCCTTAATATACCTTTTACAGTCAAAATGCTCTTATTTCTTTCAAATGCCAGTAGTAATTTAAACTTATTTAACTTATCATTATTTTTCAATTAAATTGAAATTAGGCTAGAACCCACATATAACAATAACCTTTAATGCACTCCTTACAGTTTGATTTGTCAGATTTCTTTTAAATTAGTTTTCTAATAATAAATTGATATATAATTTTAACTATTTTGTTCAAAAATAGGCTAGAATCCTCAATTCATGTTTTTAACCTTTAACACACTTCTTACACTAATATAGCCTGGACGCTAAATATGTTCTATTGCGTCATCAATAAAAGCATCTGAATCAAACCGGTACTAAAACAGTTGCCATAGGCGTATCATTTTAAAAGGGTCTCACTTGTATTGTAAGTTGCCTAATTATCAGGCGTCGATCTATATTTTTATATTATGGAAAAAGTATTCTCACAAATGTCAAATCAAAAAAGAGAGTAACACTTAAACTATTTATTCTAATCATTATTACATTATTAAATATATTTATTTCTTTTTTCGACTTCTCGTTTATAGGCCGATAATCAGTTTTGCCGATATTTCCGCAAAAATTCAGCTCGCCGACAATTCTCAGACAATTCAGCTCGGCGACGATTCCCAAGCCATTTGCCACTCACTAGAACTAGAACTGTGGTTATAGTCAACAACGCTTTTTTTTAGAGAAATTAAAAGAAACTTACGTCTTAAATACAGTTTTAATTAAGGAGAGGACCCCCATTCGCAAGTCTCTTTGGAAATATTCTATTAGATTCACCACAAATTGCTGGTGGGTCGAATCTAACCTTTGTCGCGGCATTTTGGCAATACAACAATTAAAATCTTATACAACACAATTTTCACTTCACTGATCAACACTTTACAGTTACAACAACGAACACTTAGAAACACAAGAATCATAAAACGAATTAAAAACGCAATAGCATAAAACGAATAAAACTATAAAAACCCAGAGAGACGCTGATGATTGACAGGTCTAGATCGTTGTGAAACAAATTTCCGCAAACTATTTACATCCTTGTCTAGCACACGCTAAGAGAGCACACGTCGGCATTAAATACGTCATATAGTCTGTCCGTTTATGATAGGCTATTACGTCATCAATTGTACAATTGTATATGACGCAATCTAAAGGTATATTCCGATTAACCGGCGGTTCCGAGTCACCAGCGGTTTTTTATGAGTTCGTTTTGAGGGCCCTGCAATTGGCAGGTCTTTGTTTTTGGCAGCAGCCACTCTATTAACACTCGTTAAACTTATTTTAAGTGCATTCGCCACCCGCTCTCGAACTGCAGTTAATGGAAGCGTGTATAAACAAAACTGTCAAAATTGTTAATGTGAATTATACTTTATGCGTGACCAACAAAACGTTGGTAATAAACTAAATGTCACTAAAAATAAAATCTTTCTCGCCCATTTTCTCAGTTAATACCTCATATTATCGCCTAATTTTTATAGCAATGTTAATATTATTAATTACTAACGGATTTATGCCTAAAATTAATTGGATTCTGTCGTTTTAATTTTTATTTTAACAGTTGGTATTAACTACGTCATAACTGCTAGGCAGTGACGTAATAGCCTATCATAAACGGACAGACTTTAGCTGAAAAGCGACTGTAGCGCTACCTACAGTTTGTACTGATCCGATACGTGTTTAGAACTAGACAATATATTAGTGAAATGTCAAAGAAAACAGCAACAAATAGTCACGTCCATGGTTTAATAAGATAAGGTTTGCTCGACTGAGGCATTAAATTCGTCTCTTTTTGCGCAGTACTCAATGTCCGAGACCAGACGATGCTTTCCGTTTAGCGCCGATAATCTGACAGGGACAGCTTAAGCGCTATTCACAGTCATCAAGTTACTTGAGGCAAAAATTATAAAACAAGTCAATTTAATAAGGTTTATAAATGTAAATTAGTTTTCAAATTGTTTCAAACATCACGTAGAACAACTTGATATAGATTTTTATAATTTATATTCAATAGGGCATTGTCACGGCCTTGAAAAGTTGAGGGCAAGCTACACTTTTTGACACTGTTACCATGAGCGTACTACTAAAATGTTATTTAAAGGTTTCATTATTTCAAAAATTATTATAATTGTTTGATATATAATATATAAATCAATCAATTTAATTATAATGTATTTATAACATTCTTTACATGTAAAACGTACCTTAAAACTTGTCAACAAAACATTACTAACCTCAAAATCGAGTCTGAATAAACACTAATTTAAACACAATATAACACTTAAAATAATATACTATATATTAAATAATAATAACTAAACTAAAATATTGTCACAAAATCTAGACAAACGTTAATTGTAGGAAAATCCTTATTAAAAATAAGGCTCGCCTTATAAGGCAACCGTTATTTTTAATTCAATTAACAATAAGGCTCGCCTTATTTTTAATTTAATTGTGTAGGACAAAATAAAAATTCGCTGGAAATGAGATTCCACAGTACTTCTCTCGTTGCTATATTAAAATTGGTTATTCAAATTTTTAGAATTTTGAGGCATCTTTTACTGAAAAAAATTTATCGGGTTATTTAAAAATGCTTTTTAAATTTTAATTAGAAACCAAATTTTAAACAAATTTAAGCGATAAAGTTGAAACTTGTGTATGAAAAGATTAAAAAGTGAAAAATTTGTTGTAGGTACTCTAATTTAATGAAACTATTTGAAACTAGATTTAAAATTACCAATATATGTAAATCCATGTTTGAAGTAAATCCTAGCACTATCAGTGTAAGGGGTGTGTTAAGGGTTAAAAACATGAATTGAGAATTGTAGGACATTTTTGATCAAACTAGTTTAAGTTATATTTCAATTTATTATTAGAAAACAAATTTAAAAGAAATCTGACAAATCAAACTGTAAGGGGTGCATTAGGGGTTACAATTGTAATATGTAGGTCCTACCCTAATTTTAATTTAATTAACTAAATAATAACAAGTTAAGTAAGTTAAATTACTACTAGGATCCAAATTTGAAAGAAATCCGAGCATTTTGACTGAACATGGTATGTTAAGGGTTGAAATTGCAAAATAAGGGTCGCAAACTATTTTAATAGCTATTTATGCAACCAGTTAGGAAATGCATTTTTTTGTGTAACGAGCGGATTTCTGCGGGACGAGCGCAGCGAGTTCTGCAAAATAACGCGAGTTACACAAAATAGCATTTCCTAACATGTTGCATACAAGATTTTTTCTAATTTTTACAAGAACCTTCTCAAAAAAGAGTTTTTTAAACTTATGATATTAATAATTTAGTGAATTTTATCAAAACAAGTAGGCTTTATTCGGAACTTTTCATCACCAGTTGTGAAATATTTTTCATTACATCACCAGTTGCGTAAAATGTGCCGTTTGCCAACTACAATCGATTTTGAAAAGTCACATTTTACATGCCAAAATTAGAAAAATTATATTATTCGTAAATATGTTTGAAATGTATAGTAGAAATCGAATATGAAAAAAATCCGAACCATATGACTCTATATTGGAGGGGTGGGGGTGTGTGGTAAGGGTCGAAAATTATTTTTACTCACTCTTTATGTAAATATTACTAAAATAACTGATGGAAAAGTGTGGGTAATGCTGCCATATAAGAATCACAACACCGGCAATTTTTGAACATTTAACTTAAATGGCAAATGGGTCGTAGGTGCTTATTTTTAGGGGATGAAACTTTTATCAGCATTTTCTTCAATGTATCCCTAATATGTGTACCAAATTTGGTCCAAATCAAATATTCCTCCTGGCAGGTATTCACGTTACAACTTATTCATTTTTACAACTTTTTGACCCTTCAACCCTTAATAAAATATCAACCCTTAAAAAAACTCCAGATTTTTTGAAAGCATTCACCACTTGGGGTATACACAAAACATATGTTCAATATTTGGTTAAAATCGGTCAGCAACTTTAGAAGATTAAGTGGATCTACCGATTTTGCCATTTTTAGCATGTTTTTGGCCTATAACGCGCAGGTCTTTGAGAATTTTGTAAACTTTTTTCCTTCGATATCATCTATGGGCAGGTAGAAAAAAAGGACGCAAATTTTGCTTTAATCGGGTAAGTAGATTCCGAAATATAGTGTTTTAAAGAATTGCACAGACCGACCGACAGACCGACAGACGGAAATTAGTGAATATGATTTTCGTAATCTACGCATTCTATAATGTAGAAAAAAGAGAAATTTGGAGAATTTTTTTTTTTTCATGAATACAATACTTCCTCTACGAGAGAAGTAATTGTATTCAAAATAATTGAACCACTATTTTATTCACTTTCAAATTAAATAAACTACAATAAAATGCACCAAAATATTAATACTATCGTAAAATATAATTAAAATTCGCTGGAAATGAGATTCCACAGTACTTCTCTCGTTGCTATATTAAAATTTGTTATTCAAATTTTTAGAATTTTGAGGCATCTTTTACTGAAAAAAATTATCGGGTATTTAAAAATGCTTTTTAAATTTTAACTAGGAACAAAATTTTAAACCAATTTAAGCGATAAAGTTGAAACGTGTGTATGAAAAGATTAAAAAGTGATAACTTGTTGTAGGTACTCTAATTTAATGAAACTATTTGAAGCTAGATTTAAAATTACCAATATAAATCAATGTTTGAAGTAAATCCTAGCACTATCAGTGTAAGGGGTGTGTTAAGGGTTAAAAACATGAATTGAGGATTCTAGGACATTTTTTATTAAACTAGTTTAAATTATATTTCAATTTATTATTAGAAAACAAATTTAAAAGAAATCTGACTAATCCAACTGTAAGGGGTGCATTAGGGGTTACAATTGTAATATATAGGTCCTACCCTAATTTTAATTTAATTAACTAAATAATGATAAGTTAAGTAAGTTAAATTACTACTAGGATCCAAATTTGAAAGAAATCGAGCAATTTGACTGTACATGGTATGTTAAGGGTTGAAATTGCAAAATAAGGGTCGTATACTATTTTAAATTATATTATTCGTAAATATGTTTAAAATGTATAGTAGAAATCGATTATGAAGAAAATCCGAACCATATGACTCAAACTTTATATTGGAGGGGAGGGGGTGTGTGGTAAGGGTCGAAAATTATTTTTACTCACTCTTTATGTAAATATTACTAAAATAACTGATGGAAAAGTGTGGGTAATGCTGCCATATAAGAATCACAACACCGGCAATTTTTGAACAATTAACTTAAATGGCAAATGGGTCGTAGGGGCTTATTTTTAGGGGATGAAACTTTTACCAGCATTTTCTTCAATGTATCCCTAATATGTATACCAAATTTGGTCCAAATCAAATATTCCTCCTGGCAGATATTCACGTTACAACTTATTCATTTTTACAACTTTTTAACCCTTCAACCCTTAATAAAAATTCAACCCTATAATAAACTCCAGATTTTTTGAGAGCATTCACCACTTGGGGTATACACGAAACATATGTTCAATATTTGGTTAAAATCGGTCAGCAACTTTAGAAGATTAAGTGGATCTACCGATTTTGCCATTTTTAGCATGTTTTTGGCCTATAACGCGCAGGCCTTTGAGAATTTTATAAACTTTTTTTCTTCGATATCATCTAGGGGCAGGTAGAAAAAAAGGACGCAAATTTTGCTTTAATCGGGTCGGTAGATTCCGAAATATAGTGTTTTAAAGAATTGCACAGACCGACCGACAGACCGACAGACGGAAATTAGTGAATATGATTTTCGTAATCTACGCATTCTATAATGTAGAAAAAAGTGAAATTTGGAGAATTTTTTTTTTTCATGAATACAATACTTCCTCTACGAGAGAAGTAATTAAGGCTAGCCTTATTTATAATTTACAATGAAAACATCATGTCACAAAATAATTGTTACAATTTATTTTTGTATAAAAATAAATTATGTAGAAATTAATTTGGTTCAAAAATAAATCGTTTATTAAAAATTAAAGCAATTTTTGTGTGTACCTTTATTTTGAGTAACTTATTATTTTGGAAACATTAACATAGTTGCATTTAATACTAAAACGGCGTGCTATACGTCTGTTCTTGATCCAGTGAACTATGACGCAAGTTTAACAAGTTCCTAGTTAAAATTTAAAAAGCATTTTTAAATAACCCGAAAGTTTTTATCATAGCAACGAGAGAAGTACTGTGGAATCTTATTTCCAGCGAATTTTCTACTATATAGAATGCATAGATTACGAAAGTCGATTACTAATTTCCGTTTATCGGTCTGTTCATTTCTTTAAACCACTATATTTCTGAATCTACTGACCCGTTTTAAATATAATTTGCGTTATTTTTTTCTACCCGCGCATAGATGATATAGAAGTAAAAAAGTTTAAAACATTCTCAAAGACCTGCGCGTTATAGGCCAAAAACATGCTAAAAATGGCAAAATCGGTGGATCCACTTAATCTTCTAAAGTTGCGGGTCGAATTTGACCAAATATTGAACATATGTATTGCGTATAGCCCACTGGTGAATGCTTTCAAAAAATTTGGAGTTTTTCACAGGGTTGAATTTGTATTAAGGGTTGAAGGGTCAAAAAGTTGTAAAAATGCATGATTTGTAACGTGAATACCTGCCAGGAGGAATATTTGATTTAAACCAAATTTGTTACATACATATTAGGAATACATTGAAGAAAAGGCTGGTGAGAGTTTCATCCTCTAAAAATAAGCCTTTGTGGCCTGTTGTTTCTTTAAATTAATTGTTCAAAAATTGACGGTGTTTTGATTCGTATATGTCAGCATAACCCACCATTTTCTATCAGTAATTTTATATATATATATATATATTTACATAATCAGTGATTAAAAATAATTTACGACTCAAACTACACACCCCCCACTCCTCAAATATACAGTTTGAGTCATATGGATCGGATTTTCTTCATATTATATTTCTACTACATTTAAAACAGATTTACAAATAATCGAATTAAAAATAATATGCGACCCTTATTTTACAACTTCAACTCTTAATATACCCTGTACAATAAAAATGCTCGGATTTCTTTTAAATTTGGATTCCTATAGTAATTTTAACTTATTTAACTTATCTTTATTTAGTTAATTAAATTGAAATTAGGCTAGAACTTACATTTCACAATTGTAACCCTTAATGCACTCCTAATAGATCACAATAGCACCCCTAACCGATTTGTTAGATTTCTTTCAAATTTGTTTTCTATTAATAAATTTAAATATAATTTCAACTAGTTTATTCAAAAATGGGACAGAATCCCCAATTCATCTTTTAACCCTTAGCACACCCTTTACCCTAATAGTGCTAGGATTTACTTCAAACATTGTCTTATATTAGTAATTTTAAATCTTGCTTCAAATAGTTTCATTAAAATAGAGTAACCACAACACATTTTTCACTTTTTTTTTCTCTTTACACACACGTTTCAACTTTATCGTTTAGATTTGTTTCAAATTTGTTTCTAGTTAAAATTTAAAAAGCATTTTTAAATAACCCGATACATTTTTTTCCACAAAACATGCCTCAAAGTTCTAAAAATGTGAATCAGAAATTTTAACATAGCAACGAGAGAAGTACTGTGGAATCTCATTTCCACCGAATTTATAATTGTGAAGTGAAAATTCAATTTACAGGGTATTTGCAAAGTGCAAAGTAATTATGACGTTTAGACTTTTCAAAAGTATTTTATGAAGCCGAAACTTGATTTTTCTACTTTTCCGTTTGCACTTTTCACTTTTTACTTTTCAACTTTGCAAAAATTGTTATGAAACAAAGAAATCAGCTGAAAAGTGTAAAATGCAAAGTAGTTTTATGGAATAGGACCCAGATTATTCGAACACTTCAAAATATTTTGATAATTACGTCACCGCTGACATTTAGGGTTATGTTGGCCTTATTTTCTCGTTTTAACTTGTTTTGCTTTGTTTTCTATGTGAATATTGTATGAGAGCTTGAACTTCCATATTTTGAGTATTTTTGCGATGAAAAATGCCTCTTGATGGATATACATTGGCATAGTTCTTAAAGTGACGTCATTACTATTGATGACATAACTTTTATAAATACTTTGAATTAAGCATATACCTATTGCTCACAGATAGTTAAATAGGCTAGTATGATTAACGTCCCAGTTGAGTGCCCAAGCACACCATTTTAAATAAATTTGTATTTAGTCTGGCGATTTAATGTTGTGCTATATCTCACCAATATGACGCACCACTATACCTCACCAGTACGACGCAATTAAATTAATGGGGGCGCTCAAGAAAGCCAATAAATGTTTAATATTGGCAGATATGACAGTAACAATTATTGTAAAAATATATAATAGTATTTTATAATATTAGTCAGGTAAATATGTTTTTACTGACAAAAAGCGGAAATGACTGGCGAGCCGAAAGGCGAGTCAGTCACCTCTTTGAGTCAGTATAAACTGTTACCTGACGAATATTGTACAATATTTTATTTGTTACTCATTCTAAATAATAAAATAATAGGCTGAAATAGGCCTGAATAGGCCTAATGTATTTCAATTCTATCAATGACAATAGATACGTCATTTATTAAAACAAAACATAAACATTGTAACTGTATTTTTACAAGCTACTGAACAGTAAAAGTGACAGCTAAACTGTTAAAAAATTTACAGTTCAGTAACTTGTAAAAATACACTTACAATGTTTATGTTTTGTTTTAATAAATGACGTTTACAAGTGGGTAACAAATAAATTTTTTTACAGTTCAGTATCTTGTAAAAATACAGTTACAATGTTTATGTTTTGTTTTTAAATGACGTTTACAAGTTGGTAACAAATAATAGTTATTTACGTAACAAGTCCGGAAAGTAGTGTCTTGCAGGACAAGCAGACGAGTTTCAGGCCGACGCCGCAGGCGGAGGCCTGAAAGTCGGCGTGTCCTGCAAGGAATCTTTCCGGACATGTTGCGTACAATATTTTTTGTGTCGAATACTCTTATAAATACATAGTTCTTCAAAAAAATGCTAAATAATAAATTGACAATGCAAAAAAATAAATAGAGCCATCTTTTGTTTTCTTTTGACACTAACAAATGTCAATGTCATATACAGTAATTGCAAACTTTCAAAATATGGATACACCAAAACATATTTTAAAAGCTGCAGAAAATGTTATAAACAATTTATTGCCACAAAAATCTTCAGGCCGATATTGGAAAAATAACTAACTATGGAAACACTTTGGAAACACTTTGCAGGAAAAACTAAAAATGGAAAAAATATGTAACTATGGAAACACTTTGCAGGCCGAGGCCGGCAAAAACCCTTTTCTGGCGGATTTTAAGATGTAGGAATCTAGTCATGCCGTATGAAGGCGCAAAAAAAAATTTACAGTTCAGTAGCTTGTAAAAATACAGTTACAATGTTTATGTTTTGTTTTAATAAATGACGTTTATTTGTTACCAACTTGTAAACGTCATTTATTAAAACAAAACATAAACATTGTAAGTGTATTTTTACAAGCTACTGAACTGTAATAGTATATTCTGCAACGAGTGCGGAATGAGAATATTCAGCCCGAGTGGAAATTTGTCACACGAGCCGAAGGCGAGTGTGACGGTTCCACGAGGGCTGAATATTCATTCCGACGAGTTTCAGACTATACTTTTTCTAATACTATCGTCAATTAAAATACGTCAGTTTTTACATTTTTAGACAATTAGTCGCTTTTGGAAATTAGTTCACAGATGTCGCCGCTATAATATATGTATTAATAAACAAAATTAGTTATAAAATGTCATAAAGAATGTTCTAAATATGAATGATTTAGTTGATTGAATTATAATATTACTAATATCAACAATTAATAAGTTAAATAAAAAATTCATTAATCAAAATACAATAGTTTAATGTTGCGTCGACTTCCATAAGATGGCGCCACATGTGGCCATTCTATCACTTGTATAAGAATGAATATTCTTGCACTTGTTGCAGAATGAGTACATTCACAAATTAAAATTAGTTCAAGAATGTTATTATTCTAATAGTATTAGACATTTTTTTTTTACAGTTTAGCTGTCACTTTTACTGTTCAGTAGCTTGTAAAAGTACAGTTACAATGTTTACGTTTTGTTTTAATAAATGACGTATCTGTCATTGATAGAATTGAAATACATTAGGCCTATTCAGGCCTATTTCAGCCTATTATTTTATTATTTAGACTGACTTGTCTTTCGGCTCGTCAGTCATTTCCGCTTTTTGTCAGTAAAAACATATTTACCTGACTAATATTGTAAAATACTATTACAAGTTGGTAACAAATAAACATTTTTTAGCAGCCTTTTAATAGAATTCAAACTAGAACTAATTTAGTGAGAAAGCTACGTCATATTTAGAACAAGTCAGGTTAGCGCATTTAAATTCAAATCTTTTCATTTCCTTCCGTCTTTTACTGCTTTGATTGTGGTACGAGTTTAATTATGAATTATCAAATACTATAGGTCGAATTGTAGCCAAACCGTTCTCAAATTGTGACGTGATGTCACTTTAGACTTGAAATGTCCACCTATTCCGAGTCACAAACAAGCGTTCAAAACCGATTACTTATTTGGGAAGTAATAAAACGAATACCATTTGAGCGACGCCACTGAACCACAACAAATAGACATAACATGCGTGCATGTAACTGCCTTGTCAATTCACTGTTTCATTTATAAACGCTGAAAGCGATTGTCGCAACATAGTATTCGAGTGTATTCGAGCATGTTATAATACGCGGCTACTGCGTATCAATACATTAGAAACAACTGAGCCACATTGATGCCAGCGTGTGCATGACGTGTAGTTCAAGATCAAATCCCCAGCCAATAGTACGCTTTGGTTATAGAAAAGAAATACACCTAATGAATTTTCTACGCTTGTACCTATTATAATGCTATTGCAGGTACATATTGCTATGCAATTTCATTAATTCCCAACAAGACTTTTCAACAATCAAATTGCAACTTAAGAAAATGCAAATCGGAACAATGCAAAATTGCGGGTACTGGAAATGATTACATTGGGAGTTTGAACACAACGCGCTCAAATCGAAAATGCGACACCTGGCAAGCAAACAACGAAGTTCATATTCAAAATAAACAAATCTGGAACGATACTTTATTTCCAGATATGCAACTTGTGAAAGCCAAGAATTTTTGTAGAAACCCTTCTAGGGATTTATCAGGTTTTTGTAACTAATTTTTTTTATCTATATATTGATTAAACACGTATTTTCAATTAGGTAGCTGGTGCTACACAACAGATGCCCGCGTTCCACAAGATATTTGTAATGTAAAAGATTGTGACCGGCAAGAAGAAAGAATAATTTTAATTTCAGTTCGTAATCCCGAAGGTAGAAAAATCTACATTCTGCCACAATGGAAAGAATCTGGATTGAATGGCGGTTTACACTTTGGTGTTAAAGAATGGAACCCTGACATGCTAGACGGTCTTGTTTTTCACATTGCACCACAAGATGGTTATTATGGTGACATAAAATTTATAATCGGAGCAAATTATAATGAAAAAGTTTTGTTGTACTTCAACGGAAAACTATTAGAACACAAAACATTTCCACATCTGGTTGCTGCTGGACGTTGGACAGACTTTTGGTTACAAATTCGACAAGGTGAAATTCAGTTGGGTTATGCAGGAGTGCCACATGCTCTATTTGAATGGAATCACAAAGATCGGAATGTGACTTTTGAGCCCATGTTTTTGAGTTACACTACAAATTTTGGTAAACCGATTGGACTTTATTTTGGTGAAAACGAATGCCACACTGAAAACACAACCACGGATGCATTTTTCAATTATTTTCCAATTGGACTTTGGACAGACACTTTAGTTGACTACTACAATAATTTTACATTAATTGTAAGAGGCATTGGGATTGCTTTAATACCGTTGATACAGATACCGGGAAATCACAATTATTATGTGTTGAAACTAAATTCATATTTAAATACGTTAACATTTATTAAATACGAGGACAACATTGCTCATACTTTGGATTACTCTCGAGCTGGTCATGAAAGTATTTTTAGTAAAACCGAGTGGACCAAACTTTTTATTATTTTTAATGAAACCGAAGTAATCGTGACTAAAAACAATAGGACATTACTTGCCCGATTTACCGCCACATATAAATCAATGCCTATGATTTTTTATTGGTTTAGCGTTGGCGTTTTGCAGAACTCCTGGTTAACTTGGACTGTGAATTGCGAGCCAGTGGAATTAGATGGTGCTCCTAGAGATGGTGGGTGGTCCTCTTGGTCACCATGGACTTGTAGCGTTACATGTGGAGGAGGTGAAGGCTTTCGAACCAGAACATGTTCGAATCCTCGGCCAAATATTTTTGGTAAACTATGTACTGGTAGGTCAACTTCGACTGGCAAATGTAATGATTTTGAATGCGGTGATTTAAGTCCCCAAACTCTCGAAAAAATTCGTGATACTTTGCAAAAGGACCAAAATGGTTTGGTTGTTAAAGAAGGAGATTCTGTGGTTTTGAAAAATGATCATAGTTTGCTAAAAATTGTAGCAAGGGAATCTCCACACACATATTATGAATGGACTTTAAATGGAGTTTATGTTAAACCAGAACTGAATAGAATATCATTTCCAGATGGAAATGTTTTTATAAATCACGCTCTGAATAAAGATTCTGGAGTTTATGTTTGTATGCTGTTTCGCACTAACAAGAAACGAGTTGTGCTGAAAGTCATAAGCGTTTCTGTTATAAGCAGTGATTCTGATATAGAAACCAGAGCAACTTTTGGCTACACCTTGCAATGTAACGCAGTCGTCTTAGGATATGTCTATATGGAGTTAAGTTTGCAGGTTTTTTTAAATGATAAACTATATTTAAATCATGGAATTACCACACTTGCGGCAGTAAATGCTAATCATTTTAATACTTTAAATGAGTCGCATTCAGGTAATTGGAAATGTATTGTTAAACAATCAGATTTAAAACTTCAATGGGTTACCAATATCGTTAAAATATTGGTAAAAAAAGCACCCAATTTATATACGAACTTAATGGAAGATAAGTTAACTTCGCCTATTTTTGGACGACTGCAATCAGAGAGACAGGTTTTTTGGGCTCTAATTATTTTTGTGATTTGTGTTTTTTTACTTGTTAGTATTTTTCTATTTTTCTATTTTCGATTCTGCACATTAAAGCGTCGAGGATATAAAAGACAAAAGAATAGAAGGTTACCATAAAAATATAGTTATAAATAGATTCAATTGTGATAGTATCATAGAATTGGTCACCTAACTTTCATGTGACATAAAATATCTAAAATTGTGTGTACTTTTATTTGGTTGTTGATTGATTTAACTTATAAAAATAAAACATTTAACATATCCGTATTTATCTGCTTAATTATTATTGTTTAATCAGCAATGAAAGAATGATTTTTCAGTTGTCAGTAGAGAACGAAAAACGTGTGAAAGTCACACAGCGATCAGAACAGTAATTTGGCGGTTGTCAAGAAGAAAGTGAATTTGTCAATTAGTATATTAATAGTATATTTTGCAACAAGAAGTGAAAATACCGTTTTTTTTTTTCGTGAGTGAATACTTGTTCAACGAGCCGCGTAGCACCGAGTTCAACAAATTCACAAACGAAAAAAAACCTATTTGACTTTGGGTAGCAAATTTATATTTCTCTACATATGTATGTGAAAATAGTGTTTTGACCTATGGCATACCCAGCAAGCGAAAATGCTTAATTTTTCTTCTAGTTGAAAAATGAAAAAGTGCGTTCGACAGATGAATAATTATTATATTTATGTAAATTTTTGCTCGTGTTACTGTAATTTTTCAGCATGATCAACTTTGCTTAACTTTTTTCTACAAAATTAAATATATGTTTTAAGTTTATTTACATTTTGTGTGGTATTGAAACGAATTATATTTAATATTATTTTCTCTGACTCACTTGCTACTCGAACGCACCCAGGCGAAATGACAAATTAATAATTTTCTTGTCATTTTATTTGGAGTTAAAGTGAGGTTAGAGTAGATTCAAATATTCATACCCACTTATCAATTCAAACAATTGAATCAGCATGTGAAATTCAAGTTTATTAAATAGTTATTAGATCTAACCTAATATGTGAAATTAGTAATACTTTCACACCACTAAGCATGAAAGAAGCAGCATACATACATAATATAGGTAGAAAAATATAATTTTGTTATTTTTTTAAATGGCTGTTCAAAATTGCCACAGTTTACATGTAACTCCAGACTAAATATACTATACGTTTATTCTCTATAAATACAGCTCCTTGGTAACTTTTACAGTAATTTTTAGTATAATACCTAAAGCACAGTCTGACCATTTGATCTTGAGCTATACGCCACTCTTGTATTGATTTAGCTGAGTGCAATATAGTTCATTAAGTACAACAAACGATTTTTGCTCAGATTTTTGCATTCTCAAAGACAGTAAAATTAGAAAAAAAAGGGTTAATGACATTCATTATATTCGCGCATTTCTGCGCGAATACATGCTTAAGCTTAAAATCATGAAACCGCGTGGTTTTGTGTAAAACATGGGTTAAATGCTCAGTGAGCTATTCTAACTTTGGCAATATCTTTATTATTAAGAAATATACAAGCAACCGAATGGTATTTTTAGAAAGCCAACGAAATTTTGAACCGATTGAACTATATAATCTTTAAACTAATTAATACAGAAAGATTAAAAAATGTTATATATAGTTCAATCGGATCAAAATTTTGTTAGCTTTCTGAAAATACTTTAATACTAATTTTTTGTCTATTTTTTCTCCAAAAAACTACTTTTTGAATAAATAACAATTTACTTAATTCATCGAGAAAATACAAGAAAAAATCGCTGGAAATGAGATTCCACAGTACTTCTCTCGTTGCTATATTAAAATTTCTTTTTCAAATTTTTAGAATTTTGAGGCATCTTATGTGGAAAAAAATTTATCGGGTTATTTAAAAATGCTTTTTAAATTTTAACTAGGAACTAAATTTTAAACAAATTTAAGCGATAAAGTTGAAACGTGTGTATGAAAAGATTAAAAGGTAAAAAATTTGTTGTAGGTACTCAAATTTAATGAAACTATTTGAAGCTAGATTTAAAATTACCAATATAAATCAATGTTTGAAGTAAATCCTAGCACTATCAGTGTAAGGGGTGTGTTAAGGGTTAAAAACATGAATTGAGGATTCTAGGACATTTTTTATTAAACTAGTTTAAATTATATTTCAATTTATTATTAGAAAACAAATTTAAAAGAAATCTGACTAATCCAACTGTAAGGGGTGCATTAGGGGTTACAATTGTAATATATAGGTCCTACCCTAATTTTAATTTAATTAACTAAATAATGATAAGTTAAGTAAGTTAAATTACTACTAGGATCCAAATTTGAAAGAAATCGAGCAATTTGACTGTACATGGTATGTTAAGGGTTGAAATTGCAAAATAAGGGTCGTATACTATTTTAAATTATATTATTCGTAAATATGTTTAAAATGTATGGTAGAAATTGAATATGAAGAAAATTCGAACCATATGACTCAAACTCTATAATGGAGGGGAGGGGGTGTGTGGTAAGGGTCGAAAATTATTTTTACTCACTCTTTATGTAAATATTACTAAAATAATTGGTGGAAAAGTGTGGGTAATGCTGCCATATAAGAATCACAACACCGGCAATTTTTGAACAATTAACTTAAATGGCAAATGGGTCGTAGGGGTTTAATTTTATGGGATGAAACTTGTACCAGCATTTTTTTTAATGTCTCTTTAATATGTATACCAAGTTTGGTCCAAATCAAATATTCCTCCTGGCAGGTATTCACGTTACAACTTATTCATTTTTACAACTTTTTGACCCTTCAACCCTTAATAAAAAATCAACCCTTGAAAAAACTCCAGATTTTTTGAAAGCATTCACCACTTGGGGTATACACGAAACATATGTTTAATATTTGGTTAAAATCGGTTAGCAACTTTAGAAGATTAAGTGGATCTATTTTGCCATTTTTAGCATGTTTTTGACCTATAAAGCGCAGGTCTTTGAGAATTTTATAAACTTTTTGTCTTCGATATCATCTATGGGCAGGTAGAAAAAAAGGACGCAAATTTTGCTTTAATCGGGTCAGTAGATTCCGAAATATAGTGTTTTAAAGAAATGCACAGACCGACAGACTGACAGGCCGACAGACCGACAGACGGAAATTAGTGAATATGATTTTCGTAATCTACGCATTCTATAATGTAAAAAAGTGAAATTTGGAGAATTTTTTTTTTCATGAATACAATACTTCCTCTACGAGAGAAGTAATTCGTTGGAAATGAAATTCCATAGTACTTCTCTCGTTGCTATGTCAAAATTTCTTTTTCAAATTTTTAGAATTTTGAGGCATCTTTTGTGGAAAAAAATGTATCGGGTTATTTAAAAATGCTTTTTAAATTTTAACTTGGAGCCAAATTTTAAACAAATCTAAGCGATAAAGTTGAAACGTGCGTATGAAGAGATTTAAAAGTGTTGTAGGTAATCTAGCAAGATTTAAAATTACCAATATAAATCAATGCTTGAAGTAAATCCTAACACTACCAGGTTAGTGTTAGGGGTTAAAAACATGAATTGAGGATTCTAGCATATTTTTGAATAAACTAGTTAAAATTATGTTTTATTTTATTATTAGAAAACAAATTTGAAAGAAATCTGACAAATCAAACTGTAAGGGTATGAAGGGTAAAAACTTGTGATGTGTGGGTTCTACCCTAATTTCAACTTCATTAACTAAATAATGATAAGTTGAATAAGTTAAAATTACTACTGGATTCCAAATTTGAAAGAAATCCGAGCATTTTTACTATAAAGGGTATATTAAGGGTTGAAGTTGTAAAATAAGGGTCGCACATATATTTTTTTTAATCAGATTATTCGTAAATTTGTTCTAAATGTATGGTAGAAATCTAATATGAAGAAAATCCGATCCATATGACTCAAACTGTATATTTGAGGGTTGGGGTTTGTAGTTAGGGTTGTAAATTGTTTTTAGTTACTCATTATGTAAATATATATAAAATTACTGATGGAAAATGGTGGGTTATGCTGACATATAAGAATCAAAACACCGTCAATTTTGAAACAAATAGTTTAAAGGATCAACAGGACACAAGCGCTTATTTTTAAGGGATGAAATTTTGACCAGCATTTTTTTCAATGTATTCCTAATATGTATGCCAAATTTGGTTTAAATAAAATATTCATCCTGGCAGGTATTCACGTTAAAAATTATGCATTTTTACAACTTTTTTACTCTTCAACCCTTAATAAAAATTCAACCTTGTTAAAAAAACTCCAGATTTTTTGAAAGCATTCACCACTTGGGCTATACACGAAACATTTGTTTATTATTTGCTCAAATTCGGCCCGCAACTTTAGAAGATTAAGTAGAGTCAACTCGGTTCCTCGTGACTGTGTCCTTGAAAAAAAATGCGCGAGGTTCGGCTAAATAATAAAGAAGTGAAACATGAAAACTGACCGCACAGGCTGCTAGAATTGTGACAGGGCCGGCTTAAGGGGATTCTATCGCTCGACGAAAGTTTCTCCTGCATCTGCGGGATGTGGTGAGCAAGTTTAGGCAGATGTTTCGCAATAAAAGATTTGCTGGTTGCAAACTTATAAAAACATAGTTCACGAGTCAAAGTCCGTTTTTTAAAAGCATTTAAATCGTAATATTTTTTCAACACCATATTTTAATTTCATTCTTTACCAAAAACTTTTCAGACATCTGGCCGTATTTCATAAAATCTAAGTATAAAAAAAATTGACAAATAGGCATAGTTGCCCGATCCGTTATATAATGCATGTTCGGTCCTGTAAACACCCTTGCCTAACTTTATGCATTCGCATAATATAACACGGACTGAACGTGAATATGTCTAGTGCGCCAGTGGGCGTTGAAGTCACGCTGTTTGGAGTTACCTCTAGATCCACCGATTTTGCCATTTTTAGCATGTTTTTGGCCTATAACCCGTAGGTCTTTGAGAATTTAAAAAAAATTTACTTCTCTCGTAGAGGAAGTATTGTATTAATGAAAAAAAAAAAAATTCTCCAAATTTCAATTTTTTTTACTTTATAGAATGCGTAGATTACGAAAATCATATTCACTAATTTCCGTCTGTCGGTCTGTCTGTCGGTCTGTGCGTTTCTTTAAACCGCTATATTTCGGAATCTACCGACCCGATTAAAACAAAATTTGCGTCCTTTTTTTCTACCTGTCCATTGATTATGTCAAAGAAAAAAAGTTAGGAAATTCTCAAGGACCTGCGCATTGTTAACCAAAAACAGCAAAATCGGTGCATCCACTTAATCTTCTAAAGTTGCAGTCCGATTTTGACCAAATATTGAACATATGTTTCGGGTATAACCCAAGTGGTGAATGCTTTCAAAAAATCTGGAGATTTTTTAAGGGTTGACTTTTTATTAAGAGTTGAAGGGTCAAAAAGTTGTAAAAATGCATAATTTGTACGCGTAAATACCTGCCAGGAGGAACATTTTATTTGAACCAAATTCGGCATACATATTAGGCATACATTGAAGAAAATGCTGGTAAAAGTTTCATACCTTAATAATAAGCCCTTGTGACCTGTTGGTTCTTTAAATTAATTGTTCAAAAATTGACAGTGTTTTGATTCGTATATGTCAGCATAACCCACCATTTTCATCACAAATTTTATATATATATTTACATAATGAGTGATTAAAAATAATATACGACCCTAACTACACACCCCCACCCCCCAATATACAGTTTGAGTCATATGGATAGGATTTTTTTGTTGATATTAGATTTCTACTATACATTAGAAACAGATTTACGAATAATCTAATTAAAAATATTATGCGACCTTTATTTTACAACATTAACTCTTAATATACGCTTTACCGTCAAAATGCTCGGATTTCATTTAAATTTGGAATCCAGTAGTAATTTTATAATTTTAACTTATTTAACTTATCATTATTTTTTAATTAAATTGAAATTAGGGTAGAACCCATACATATTAGAATTGTAACCCTTAATGCAGCTCTTACAGTTTGATATATTAGATTTCTTTCAAATTAAAATTTAACATAGGAACGAGAGAAGTAGTGTGAAATCTCATTTCCAGCGTTTTTTTCGATATCATGGACAGGTAGAAAAAAAGGACGTAAATTGTGTTTTAATCGGGTCAGTAGATTCCGAAGTTTTGTGAAATTGCCAAAAAATATAAAAGCTGATTTTTCAGTATTTTACAAACTCTAAAGTGACTAATATTCAAGTTTGCAGTCACCTTTCTGGATAAAAAGTTTTCAATCTTGCTTTGGCATGATCATGTATTTATTTTTTTTACTCAAAAACTGTAGCTTTTTCGGAAAAACTTAGACTGTAAAAAAAGTTTCTAAATAAATCGCGCTTTTAGAAAAACATTTGTTGCAAATTTTGCAAAAGGTTGCAAAAAATTTAACCCAAGAATTGAGCTAAAAAACGAATATGGGTTGTAATTTTTATTTTTTTGTACAGATATTAGATGATTGAAATTATTACTAATATAAATCTTTTAATCAGTAATATAAGCATTATATACTAAATATATTTTTTTTTCAATGCTCAATTTTGATAAATAAAATTAAAACCATTATTTTTTAGGTCAGAAGAAGGAGGGTTTTAGAAACATTACTATGGTGTACAGAAGCATGTGGAAAATAGCCAAAGGGAAAAAAATTGAAGTTGCAATGAAAATGCTAAAACAAGAATCCGCAGATAGATATTTAAAGGTATGTGTTATTGTGTTTTAAATATTGTCACGGCATTGAGCTTGAAAGGGAACCGTCGCTGGGGTGACGCGCCGAGTTAAGGGATGATTTAGAGTTAAGTAATTCGTGTATAAGTAAACTAATAGTACTTATAGTCTTTATACTATAAGTACTAATAGTACTTATTAGTTCTGAGCTTTGGGATGTGAGCGGATTGCGACTGAACCAAGTTAATTGAAAACCATCTAAAAATTTTACCAGTGGCATATCGTAGAAAATTTTCTTTGGCCCTTTTACAATTTTATTTCTGGAGTGAATTCATCCAACAAGTACTGTTATATTTCTACGTCCTCGTTTTAGACATATTATCACAAGTTGGTTCGGCCAATTTCAATTAGCATCGTAGTAGAAAATTTATCGTGTAATTAAAATATATCCATATTGTAACCCAAACGATTTGTTTGGGTAAAGTCTACTTTATTGCCTAATATCACTGATAAGTATACAGATAGGCTGTTCAACGCTAATATTTGTTTCGCTACCTATTCAGTTCCCCTCAACCCGCGTGTATTTTATATTGCCTACATCTAGGAGTATGCCTGTTATATTGCCTACATCATAGTTTATTTAATTTTGTTTTGAAAGAAAACTGTAATCACATTATAATTTAACGGATGGTGTTAGAAACTGAGTTTGGACGTGGGGTTGCAACTGTTAAATTGTAACTATTAAATTGTCTCGACGTGGGGTTGCAACTGTTGTAATTGTTGGTTGGGCCATATGACGATGATTTCATATTACGTTATTAGAGTATTACATTATTTTGCAACGCCATCTACCATAGGATAGACATGCCATTCAACAGGAACAGCGCCTCTCCGTGGCCGGCGTTATACTAAAAAAAGCCCTCTCTGGTCGGGCGTTGGCAATATCAAAAATGCGAAACACTTTGCCCTATACGATGGCACATCTGTATATAACCTTATCTGTGCTAATATTCATATATTCGGATTTATTTCAAATTCGCTGTGGCGTACAATTCAGGATTGGAATTGATATTTGGATTCGATAACTACAACTGCAATATAAGAAATTAAAGGATCTCGATTCCTTTTTAAATAAGCTGGTTGCCCGCTTTTACACCTTAATAAACTCAAATAAACTTTTTGTATACACGAAAATAAGTAAAATTTAATACCCAAAGTGTTTTGTAAACACAGGATGTTCTTGAAGCGTCTAGAATGTTCTAGAAAGTATCTAGAATGTTTTGGAAATTACCTGGATTGTTCTGTGGTACCTATACACGCGGCAATGACTGCGCAACATGTTACTAATATCGCGGCAAAGTGAACCAAAAATAATAAAAGTGTATAGTGGCCGGGATAGTGACTGTAGTTGACTAGTTATTATTTTACATGTATTTTTGATTGAGTAATTTTTGTGTTATACTCATTCAAAAAATTAACCATGTCTGCGTTGAAAAACTGCATTTATCCTAATTGAAATTGATTCAAGAACATAAGTTTATTCAGATTTCCAAAAGATCTGCGAAACTGTACCGTAGCCAAGGATTATTGGAAAGCCGGATATTATCGAAAAGGGTGCCAAAATAATTTGCGATGATGCTTTTTTTTTCAAAATTGCGTTTTGCCTTTAATCAATTTAGTAACATGCAAGAGAATCGGCTGTCAAAAACAGCAATTCCACCTCTTGTAAATTTTGAAGAAGAACCAATTATCTTAGTTGAAGAGGAGATATCAGTACCAGTACAGATGTAACTTTCCAAACTCCGGTTTCTTTCAGTGCACCAGCTAGAAAAAGTAAATTGAGAAAAACAATCAAGAAAGTGCACTTATTTCATGCCAAACTCTCTAAAGCAGATAGCGAGAGGGAGTCTGAAAAGATTTCAGAAGGGCAATTCTTGGCTTATTGCGAAAATCATTTTGAAGCGCCGTTTGTTGCATTGATTCGAGCTCAATTGGAATTGTATGTGTCGCAGATGGTTTAGATGCAATCTGATATTGCAAGTATTAAGAATCAAACACAATGAAGATAAGTACAGACAGTTTTAGTTGATTAGAAAAACGACAGCACATGATCAAAGATATATACTGACCGAATAGACAAGGACAAAAAAAATGTATGACATAACATAGTTCACAATAATGTTCGTAGATAGTCGTGATTGGACTTAAACTGAATATTAATTTTAACACTGCTCCTCAATCACACAATCCCCAAAGTTTTGTAAATTTTTCATGTTTCGACGTCGGCAAAGGTTTTGTTAATAAATCTGCCAACATTTCTTTAGTAGGACAATATTCGCATAATATTCAGTTTTTATCAATGTAATCTTTAACGAAATGACATCGCGTTTCAATGTGCTTAGTGCGATTTGGTAATTTTTCTTCCTCAATTAATTTAAGACAACTCTAGTTCATATAACTCATAAATCCTTCAACTCATAAATCCTTGTCGGTGAATCCATAAAATGTGGTTGTCCGGAGCTACTTGAAAAGATATTTTCTAGAATGCGCTGTGTACACATTTATTTTTATAAAAGCGGTATCTGCTGAGGAAAATTAATAACATATATTTCATACCCAAAGAAACCTGTTGTCTAACATTTTCAGCATATTACAATCACAACAAAAAATACATATATGCTTCTGCATAATAATAGTACATCTCTATTCTTTGTTTTATACCTAATCGAAAAAGGATAGAGTTACACTCGTCACTCAATGTGCCTAGGGGCACAAACGCACAAACACAATATTGTACGATATTATATTGATTAGTAGCCATCTGTGATTAGCTTACCGAACTAAATGGCCAAATTTGTCATTTAAAATTTCTACAGTTTGCACCATTTCACATTTGATTCGGGGTTTTTCATCAAATTACTGAAAAATATGCTTTGAACTTTTAGAGATAGATTTTGACATACTTGTTTGTGCCCCAGTTTACCTTTAAAACACAGCTGTGAAAAATAAATAGACGAAATTTTCAAACTTCAAAATTTAATAAATAATTAACCAATGCACATTTTGATAAACATAATAAAACCTGGGATTGGGTTGTTAATTGTTTTTTGAAAAATAATTTGCAATTCATAACTTTTTACGTGTTTTAGCTAAAAACCAAAGACATTATAATAAATATAGACAGATACTAGAGGCTTTTGTTATGAAGCTAACATCGAGTTTGTTTTTGTTATGATCACGTGTTCAGAGTTGCGCCATTCCATTGGTTTTTACTTGTCGTGTGTGTCGGGTTAAGTTGTTTATAAATGTTTGCAAGTTGATAATTCGTGAATTTGAATATTTAAAGTCTGGTGTGTTGTGTCTAGTAGAGGACTTTTTAGCAGCAATGCCGATAAAGTGCATTGTGTGTGGCAGAAAGTACAATAGAGTGACAAATACATCATTTTATAAGTAAGTAGAACTTTGCCATAGGCGTGCGTTCGGGTGTGTATGATCAAAAATCAGTGATTTTGTTTATATATGCATAAATATTATTATAAATGTATAGAATAAATGTTTTTTCTATAAATGTGTTGAAAAGTTGAAAAGTACGAAAGTACGACACTGATGTTTGTTTACAAATGCCGGTTTGTTTACTAACATTGACTGTATATGTTGGCTCCACAAGATGGTCGTATTTTGTATAGGAATACTCTGTCTATATTTATTATAATGTCTTTGCTAAAAACCATGAAATAAAATTGTAATGTGGCGACATCTAGTCTCGAATTTTTCAAACGGCGCTCCTTAACTGAGACATATAATAGGCATCTAAGAAGCTTATGATATTTTTCATTTGACAAAAGTATATCTTCATCTGACATTGGTACCCTTGACATCTTTGCATTCTCAGGACCAAAATCCATAACAACCTTTTGAATATATATAGACTGACACAATTGATAAATACCGTACTTGTTTTTTGTCACTTCCATTCCTAGATAAAATTTGATATTTCCAAGATCTTCTATTTCAAATGTGGACTTGATATCATTTATCAATTTATCAACGATACTGTATGTTTTGGCAGCTACCATTATATCATCCACGTAAATTAGCAAGAAACACCAATTGATCTCCTCTTTCCTTTTGTATAAACACGGGCCCGCTTGACATTGCTTAAACTTTAATTTGATTAACATTGTTTCGTGTATTTATCTCTGATTTATATAGACGCTCGGCGACTCGATTTTTATATCGAAAATAAAACGCTCAGTACAAACTAATAATAAACAATCTATTAAACCAGTAAAATTAACAATAGCTCAGCTATGAACAGCGGTTCAAAATATTACAAGTCTCTCGCACATCTGTCTAAACTCTCTGTAGTCTTTTTTTTACTCCGCCTATTGCTTTGTTTTGAGGTTTGCATACCGAACAGAAAAGGAAGTACTCCACAATTGCATGAATTGCTTCATTCCATGACTTGGCTGCTTGCTTCAAGCCATATATACTCTTCTTTAGTAGTGAAACTAGTTCATCATTTTCATGTTCTTCATAACCTGATGGCTGTTTCATATAAATTGTTTTATTTAAATTTCCATTCAAAATTGCGGTTTTTGCGTCAAGGTGCCTAACTTTATAGTTCTCTGTTGATGCAATTGAAAATAGCGTTCTGAACGTAGTCTGTCGAGCAACTGACTTATAGTCGGTGCCAAATTTCTGCGAACAACTTTGAGCTACTAACCTGGCCTTGAGTCGTGAAACTTCTGCAGCTGCATTATTTGTTTTTACTTTGTATACCGATTTGCATCCTATCGCCGTTTGATCGCTTGGTAGCTTGCACAATTGCCATGTTTTATTTTGCCATCTTGAGGATATTTTGGTGGCTCTTCTTAAATTTCCACGCTGATTTTCTCTTCTTGATCATAAATGTTAAGTTTAACGTCTTTATTTAAATTGTTGTCCGTAAAAGATTTTTCTGCGTTATCACGATCCTTTTCTCGATTTTTCTTAAGCATTGGTTGCTTTTCGAAAATCAATTCAATGTCACTTGATTTGTCGCGGGTTTTCTCCACGACATACAGGAAAAGGTTATTCATTGTTTAAATAAAATTCAGAAACATTTACAGAATACACATATATTATAAAAACCTACTTCTACAATTCTAAGGTTTCAATAAGGCAAGGTAGACATCTCGTTTTTACATTAGGTTGCCTGTATTAAGTTTTTGCACTTACATTTTTGTTATGTGTGCTCGATGTTACGAAGCCGCTTGTTGGTGGGTGGTAGCTGCTGGCTGGAGGGAACGTTGGCGGTGGCCCAGTTGGTGGATTCAGTAACGCAGTTTCAAACGCACTACACTCTGGTTCTTTTTAATGTGTGTCGCACTTATTCTCACACTTCTTGTTCTTGTCTTACATTTGGCCACTCACTTTCGATAATTAATCTCAATACGATTTGCCAAATATCCGCTACTAACTACTGTGGTGGGGCAGAAAATTAAGCCAGGAAATTCCAAAAACACTTTATTAATTGACCAGTTTACCATTTACAAATCCAGATAGTAGTTATTCTATTACTACAATCTACAAAAATACAATAGCATAAGCATAAGCGTGGCGGCAGCCATTCTAGAACATGCAGGAATGTAACAGGAATTTAGGGTATCTAGCAGCAAATAGCAGTTAAAGCAACATGTAATTAAAATATCCACCTACCTACAAAGACCAGGTTGCAAACCTTAAAGGTTCTCTTATAGAAAGTAATATTGTAAAATATCTAATTTATTATTTACGCTGAAATTATTCACCGGCTCAACCGTTTACGATAAGCACACACAAGCCAAAAGAACGTTTTGCGGTTCACAACCTCTGACCCAAGATTGCTAAAAGTGGGGCGCGACTATTTTGCATAGGCAGACGTATAGTACTAATCGACCGTTCTGAACTGCGACAGCCGCAACCGCAGAGTACTCGGCACAACTGGCCCCTTTATGTTTTAATATGATGAGAAGAACGTGAAGAATTTAAACATAAACTAAACTGCCGCCTCATGATAAATTTTGATAAGGCTGGAGTGGAACTGGCCTCTTTCCGAACCTGATACAGGATCCGTTAAAACAAACCTATTTTCCGCTAATTGTTTCGACACCAAGTAAGGCCCCTCGAATAAAGGAAGGAACTTCTTAGTTATTCTCTCCGTAGCGGAGGAGATGGGATTGGCCTTAAGGAGGACCATGTTACCTACTTCATATTTCAAATTGGATATGTCGCGCCTAGCGTTATTTCTATGTTTTGAGCTAGACAACAGGGACCCGCTCGCTAGAAACAATCGCACATGCTGGTCATAATTGGGCATTGGTGTAGCCAACCCTAACCACCTAGCCAACAGATATTTGGGTTTTTGACACAACTGGAGTTCGACAGGAGAAAATCCGGTAGACTCATGAATCACATTATTTAACAACTGAGCCACCTCTTCAACCTCGAAAGCCCAACGAGTATGCTTTGACTGACATAACAATCGAAATAAACGCCCTAGTTCCCGCATAACCCTTTCCACGGGGTTAGCCTGAGGATGCCGTACTGAACAGAAAGATGGCTTTATCCCATTTGCACGTAAAACGTTGGACCACCTCTTCGCAGTAAACTGCGTTCCATGGTCAGTAAGTAAACGCTCTGGCAAACCAAACCGAACAAAGAAATCTTTGGTTAATCGGTTTAAGATGGCACACGTAGTAGCATTTTTTAACGCATACAAAGTCACACACTTCGAGAAAACATCCAAACAAACACATAGGTAAGTGACACCTGCCCGAGATCTAGGCAACGGCCCAAACAAATCAAGAGAAACAAGCTGACCTGGTCGCTTAGGAAGAATGGGTTGCAAATCCGGCTTCTGTAACCGCGAAGGCTTGGTAGTTTGGCACGGAAAACATCCTTTTATTACCCTCTTCACATCCCTTTGCATGTTTTGCCACCAGCATTCGCGTCGTAACGCGCACCACGTTTTATTTATACCGAAATGACCGATAGTTTCGTGGAACCCTTTAACAAATTGGTCAGTTTCAGAGCATGGAACACAAAGAAGCGGAAGTTCTCCTTCCCCTCGATGTTGGAATAAAATGTCATCCCAAAGAAAAAACCGTGCGTGAATGTTTGAATCGGTACCCGCGGAAGAAAGTTCCTGACGGATCCTTTCTAATTTAGGGTCCATATCCTGAAGATCAGGCAGCCTGGCCTTAAGCCCTCTAAAATACCTCGGCAAAGACAACAAACCACATACCTGAAAACATTTATCTATAGGAGTGGGAAGTCGTATTGGTGGATGTCTCGAAAAAGCATCTGCAATAAAGTTTAACCTGCCGGGAATATACTCTATGGTGAAATCAAATTCCTGTAATGCCAGGACCCAACGCGTAATCCGAGCTGATAACAAACGGCATGTAGACAGATACGACAAGCTTCGATGATCAGTTTGGACGGTGAAATGTCGACCGAGCAAATACACCCGCCATTTTGGCAAAACCCACACTACAGCCAGCGCCTCTTTCTCCGGTATGCTGTAACTTCGTTCTCGCGTGAGCAAAAGCCGACTAGCGAATGCTATTGGCCGTTTTTGCTCTTCGACCAGTTGAAACAAAACTGCACCCAGACCGTAGTCACTGGCATCAGTCTGCACATAGAATGGCGCGTCGAATTGAGGATGCCACAAGTAAGTGGAAGAAGATAAGAGAGCCTTCAAGGAACCAAAAGCCTCCATCTGAACTTGGCCCCAGACCCAACATTTCCCTTTACGCAACAGTTCAACCAACGGCTCAGACGCAGTCGCAAATTTATCCGAAAAAGCCCGATCAAAATTGCACAGCCCCAAAAACGCTTGCAGCTGTTTAATATTATTAGGTGCTGGAAAGTCGCTGATTGCCTGCACGCGATCCGGGTCAGGCTGAGTGCCGTCGGTACTGATAATGTAGCCCAGAAATTTCATCTGCTTCCGAAAAAACAAACACTTTTTCAACCTCAAGGTAAAACCAGCGGCACTTAACCGATCAAAAATGCATTGAAGATGTTGTAAATGTTCTTCGAACGTATTGGAGAATACCAACAAATCGTCTACATAAGAGACGACAAAAGACCGAATCTCCGGACCTAAAATAGTGTCCATACACCGGGTAAAACTTGACACCGCTGTCTTTAGACCAAATGGAAGCACCCGAAATTGAAAGGATCTGTTTTCGTGAAGAAAACCGGTATATTTTTTGTCCCTTTCTCTTAAAGGAATCTGAAAATATGAGTTGGTCAAATCAAGGGAACTCATAAATTTAACTGTATGTAAACTACGAATAATATCCTCGAGAGGCTGAGGTTGTTCTATATCCGATATCGTGACTCTATTTAACGTTCTCTTTCTACAAATGCTTTGGCAATAGTTTTTGCATTTATATCTGGTACAGCAACGCATTCTGGATATCGCGACAAATAATCCATGCACGTTAAGATGTACTTATTACCTTTACTGGTTACATTTAAAGGCCCCACTATATCTAAAGATATTTTACCCCATACACAGCTTGGTGCTGGAACCATTTGAAATTTTGATGGTGATAAATTGCTTGCTTTATGTAAATTACACGAATGACATCTTTCGCAATATTCTTTGATATCGGAAGACATTCGTTTCCAGTAATAATCTCGCTTTACAAGTTCTAATGTTTTCTTTCGTCCCCCATGAGCTGCTGTTGGCGCATCATGATATAATTTAATAATTTTATTTCGCATTTTCATTGGTACTACTAGTTGGTCTTTTCTTTCGTTGCCTATTCTTGTTTTGTAAAGCAATCCGTTACTTGATGTATAAAATTGATCATCTGTTCTAAGTTTGTCTAAACTATGTAGTATCGTTTACTTGATGGTTTTTAATTTCTTCAATATCCAAAATTATTGGAAGATACTCTTCTTCATTAGAATTTACGTTATTTTGATTAACTACTAAAATGTTTGATTTGTCTGTTTCTCGTAATCTTGTTAAGGCATCAGCTTGATTTGATTTTCACGGTTTATATTCTATGGTGAAGCTATATTCCATAAGTGACATTGCCCATTTGGCTAAACGCGAACTAGGATCTTTAATATTAATCAAATATTTTAAGGGTTTTTTTTAAGGGTTTTAATATTTTAATGATCAGTATATATTATAAAATGTGTGCCTGTTAGGTAACATCTAAAATGCTTAACTGCCCAAACTACTGCTAAACATTCACGTTCAATCGTACTGTAACGCTGTTGTGCATCATTTAACGTTCTGCTTGTGAATGAAATTGGATGTTCGTTTCCATTATGTTTTTGAGAAGGAATTCCACTTATTGCAATCCCTGATGCATCTGTAGTGAGAATAAACTCTTTGTTAAAATCAGGGTATTTTAGAACAGGAGGTGTACTTAAAGCTGGTTTTAACTTTATGAATGCTTCTTCTTGCTCTTTAGACCAAATAAAAAAAACATCCTTTTTCGTCAAACCCGTTAATGATTGTGATATTTCGGAAAATTTTGGGACAAATTTTCTATAAAACCCACACAAACCCAAAAACGCCCGAATTTCTTTGACTGTTTTAGGTTGTGGGTATGTGCTAATTGCACTTGTTTTTGCTGGATCAGATTCACAGCCTTTTCCCGAAATAATATGTCCCAAGTATTTTGCTTCATGTAACATAAAATTACATTTGGTCGGTTTAAATTTTAGGTTGCTTTCACGCATTTTATCGAAAACATTCCTTAGTCTAGCTAAATGCTTATCAATATCATCCTTGCTATAAACAATAATATCATCTAAATACACTAAACATTCAAATCCTACTAATTCTGCAAACACTGCATACATTAATCGCTGCCATGTAGCAGGTGCGTTTTTTAATCCCATACTCATCCTATTAAATTCGTAGTGTCCTGTTGGTGTACTGAAGGCACTTTGTTCTCTATCCCGTGGATCTAATTCCACCTGAAAGTATCCACTTGCTAAGTCCATAGTGGAAAACAAGGTTGCTCCCGAAAGCTGATCTATTGTGTCTTGCAAGTTAGGCAAGGGAAAATAATCAGTTTTTGTTATACTGTTTAAACCTCGATAGTCAATACACATTCGTAATTCAGGATCTTCACCAGGGTGTTTCTTTTTCTCTACAAGTACTACTGGTGCACTCCATGGTGAGCTACTTTCCTTAATTATTTTGTTAGTTAATAAAGACTCGATCTCCTTAGAGAGCGCTTCCTTACGGGCAAACGGTACCTTGTATGGTCGTTTTGCTATTGGGCGTACCTCTTCTGTAATAATTCTATGTTTAACTTTATTTGTACAAATTAACAATTGTGTAGGAGCCCTAAAAATATCGATATATTCTTCTATTAATTTTATTAGCTTTTCTTTCTCCCTTGATTGTAAATGATTACAATTTATCTGTGTTATAATATCACTAATTTCACTTTCACTTATTTCCTTGGAAATAGTGTTTATCTGAAAATTCATTTCTCCCCTTGTTCCTATGTTACTGTCATTTGAGGTCGTGCCTGGCCAGTTGTACGCCTCTGAACAGTGCCCTAACATAGTTTTTGAGTTAAGTTTTAACTCTAAATTTGAAGAGTTCATTAAGCGTATCGGCATGAAGTCATTACTTTTACAAATCGATCTTGCTATAAGAATATGTGGTTCTGGACCAATGCTAGGTTCAAAGATAATATCACCAAGAGGACGTTTTCCCTTTACACGTACTATTCCCGTTACCTGCATTCTTGGTGGAATTACAAGATCATGTGCTAAATAAACCGGAAGTTCGCGATTCTCCCGATTTTCAGTATTTGAAATTGAATTAACTCTATTTGCCTCACTATTTACGCTATTAATTAAACCCTCCTCACATTCAACTTCTCCATTTTTTAATTTTTGCTTATTGCAATTATTATTCCCCTTTTTCATTATGTTTCTAGCTCCTCCCTCAAGAGCGCTAGTTACATTTATGTCAGATCCCATTTCTGACTGTTCTATTTCGCTAATTAACTTTAATTTCTCCCCTCTTATATCAATCTCATTATGTTTCCAGCCAATTTCAACCTTGAATTTACTCAAAAAGTCCATTTCGATTAATAGATGTCCTTCAAAATCTATTTGATCAGAAACCCCAATAAAATCATGGCGTAGCTTGGTACCCCTATCTGTGTGCAAATCTAACGAATATGCTCCACTATGTGCAATCGGTTCACCTTGTACATCTCTTAATTGTATGTCAATATTGCTTTTAACACCTTTTTTACTTACTTTATTTTTTGATAGAGACACCGCTGCCGCCGAATCTATTAAAATCTTACACTTACGATTCTCTAAGTTTAAATAAAACGAATTCTTAAAATTATCATTACAATTAACATTACCAAGTTTTGGTAAAACATACACTTTACTTCTGGGCTTGAATGTAGGCTTTCTTAAATCACTTCTGCGGGCGTTGAAGTGATTTCCCGGGCGTTGAAGTGATTTTATGCGACGGCAATCTTTTACTAAATGATTTGTCATGCCACACTCGAAACATTTCAACAATTTATTATTGTTGCCCCAATTTCTTCGCGTTTGATTATTATTATTACCTGAAAATCCGCCCCTATTAAAATGAGAGTACCTATTGTTACTTTGATTGTTATTGAGTGTTGTATCAGAACTGTTTTCGCACGCGGATTTCTAACAAAACTGTTACTATTTGAATTAAAATTTCTATTGTACCTGTTTTGGTTTGGCCGTGCATTTTGTGTATTTCCCCGATAATTATTCCCCGATTATCATTATTAAAACTCGTGCTAGGCTGTGCTTGAAATTGGTTACGAGTATTTACAAAATTTCGGTTATTTCGATTGGCTTGCTCATGAAAATTTCTTTGTGGATTACGCGTTTGGTTTGAAAAATTGTAACCCGAATTTCTTTAAAAACTAGATTGAATTACTCGTTTTGAAACTGACTTTCTATCCTCATTTTTCCCGGTTTGCCATAAGATGGTTTCTTCCCTTGCAGCGACTTTAATAGCTTCTTCAAAACTTTCTGGATTCGCGGACATAACTCTTTGATTAATCGGACTTCAGAGTCCTTCGAAAAATTGTAATAGGGTATCTTCACTAAGTTTTTCCTTCAGAAAAGCTCTTTTGGCTGCATCTGTAGTAGGAGTGACAGTATCATTAGCTGCCGCTCTTAAACGTTCTACATATTCGCGTACCTTTTCGCCTTCTCGCTGTTTACATTGTCTGAATTTAAGTAAATTTTGACCCGGTAATTTAATCTCTTGAAATCATTTTTTTAATACATTTGACAAAGTTTCCCAGTTACATATGCCGCTAGTTCTATGATCCCATTCAATAGTATTTCGCGCTGCACCCGTCAATTTTAATTTCGCGATAGCTACTTGTTGTTGCTCCGTCCAATTCCCTAATACTGCAGCCTCAGTAACTCTAGCCAAAAATTCTTTGATTCCGGTCTCACCACTGTAAACTGGAATTAATTCGGGAGTTATGTTTAAAATTGGCGCTGGCGGTGTTGGCCTTATGTCGCCCCCGGTCTCCGTCATATTTTATTTATTACTATACTTTCACTGATTTCAAGAAAATGACAAAATGAGCAGATCTTTTATAGCTGTTTAACCTTTTCCACAAAATTATACTCCACACCTGACACCAAATATATGTCGCGGGTTTTCTCCACGACATACAGGAAAAGGTTATTCATTGTTTAAATAAAATTCAGAAACATTTACAGAATACACATATATTATAAAAACCTACTTCTACAATTCTAAGGTTTCAATAAGGCAAGGTAGACATCTCGTCTTTACATTAGGTTGCCTGTATTAAGTTTTTGCACTTACATTTTTGTTATGTGTGCTCGATATTACGAAGCCGCTTGTTGGTGGGTTGTAGCTGCTGGCTGGCGGGAACGTTGGCGGTGGCCCAGTTGGTGGATTCAGTAACGCAGTTTCAAACGCACTACACTCTGCTTCTTTTTAATGCGTGTCGCACTTATTCTCGCACTTCTTGTTCTTGTCTTACATTTGGCCACTCACTCTCGATAATTAATCTCAATACGATTTGCCAAATATCCGCTACTAACTACCCGAGACTCGAGATTCTAAATGCTTTACAAGTACTACTGGTGCACTCCATGGTGAGCTACTTTCCTTAATTATTTTGTTAGTTAATAAAGACTCGATCTCCTTAGAGAGCGCTTCCTTACGGGCAAACGGTACCTTGTATGGTCGTTTTGCTATTGGGCGTACCTCTTCTGTAATAATTCTATGTTTAACTTTATTTGTACAAATTAACAATTGTGTAGGAGCCCTAAAAATATCGATATATTCTTCTATTAATTTTATTAGCTTTTCTTTCTCCCTTGATTGTAAATGATTACAATTTATCTGTGTTATAATATCACTAATTTCACTTTCACTTATTTCCTTGGAAATAGTGTTTATCTGAAAATTCATTTCTCCCCTTGTTCCTATGTTACTGTCATTTGAGGTCGTGCCTTTTCCACGCCTTTTAACCTTTTCCACAAAATTATACTCCACACCTGACACCAAATATATGTCGCGGGTTTTCTCCACGACATACAGGAAAAGGTTATTCATTGTTTAAATAAAATTCAGAAACATTTACAGAATACACATATATTATAAAAACCTACTTCTACAATTCTAAGGTTTCAATAAGGCAAGGTAGACATCTCGTCTTTACATTAGGTTGCCTGTATTAAGTTTTTGCACTTTTTTGTTATGTGTGCTCGATATTACGAAGCCGCTTGTTGGTGGGTTGTAGCTGCTGGCTGGCGGGAACGTTGGCGGTGGCCCAGTTGGTGGATTCAGTAACGCAGTTTCAAACGCACTACACTCTGCTTCTTTTTAATGCGTGTCGCACTTATTCTCGCACTTCTTGTTCTTGTCTTACATTTGGCCACTCACTCTCGATAATTAATCTCAATACGATTTGCCAAATATCCGCTACTAACTACCCGAGTCTCGAGATTCTAAATGCTTTGACTGAACAGACTCAGCCAAAACTTCGAGACTGACTACTGACCGACTAACTTCTTACTTTTTGCATAATGCATTCCTTATATATGCTTCTAATATGCTATTAGTTAAAATAACAATTACATTTAATAACTAGTGCAATACTTAATACTATTAGCCAAACTAATGAAAGAGTATTTTTTAAAGATTGTTTAAATTTACTATTGATGATATGATGCTATTACAATTATAGTTTGGAACATGCATTGTCCATTTAATTCGTAAACAAAATTATAAACTCATCTATAGGAAAGATGATCTCATATATTGATTTAAATAATAATAAAATAAAATTCCTAAATTTTAGCCACCACAGATTCATCATCATCTTTAATGCCCTAGTTGTCGATCTGTTTATCACCGAATGCGTCAACCTTTTGGCCGAGTTTGGGCTTTATATGGGATGATGAGCTTGAACTGCTAACTTCAAGTACATTTTTTATTAGACCTACATCTCGACTAATAAGATTCGTCATTTGTACAATATGCAACTCGATATTGCCCCTTTCGTCCATTTTTGAACTACAAATGCGTCGCATTAAAATAAACTTATTTCTTAGCGTATCCTTTTCATGGTAGTTCTTCAAAGCTTTCCATGTCGCTTTTGCAGTAGTTTCCGTTCGAATATGGCACAACTGATTATCTTCAACTGACAAACCAATTATAGCTCTTGCTTTGTCGTCTTTTGCTTGCCATTCTTCGATAGCTTCCAAATTACCATCATCCTTCATTGCAGGCGGTTTTTCTTGAGTCAAAATACTAATTCCATCTTGTATTTCCATGTGAATTAATTGTCGTTATTTAGCTTAAACACATTTTCCTCCGTTGTATCCCCTGACCTTGTTTCACGCTTCTATTCCAAAAATATCACTCTTAAGATTTGTATTACTTTCTTATCTGCCGATAACTTTCATTTGGGCCCAAAACCTGTCGCAGATATTTTAGATGAAATCTGATATTGCAAGTATTATGAATCAAACACGATGAAGATAAGTACAATTTTATTTGGTTAGAAAAACGACAGCACATGATTAAAGATATACAACTATTGACCGAATAGACATATAGGCACAATAATGTTCGTAGCTGTGATTGGACTTAAACTGAATATTAATTTCAACAGTATGGACATCATGCAGATGGAGAAAGCTATAACATTGAGTTTATACAGTTTGCACTATGTATTTATTTTCATAGTCCCTTGACTCACAAATAGACGAAAGTGTAGTCTCAGATCAAGGATCTAATTTCGTTAGTTTGGCAAACATATAATGCATAGCCCCAGAAAAGCCATATTTTTAGTAAATAATTCAAAAATATTTTATATATTGGATGTTCCTCATCTTTTAAAGTTCACACGAAACATTTTTTTAAGCATCCAAAATTAAATTCGTTGGAAATGAGATTCCACAGTACTTCTCTCGTTGCTATGTTAAATTTTCTGATTCAAATTTTTAGAATTTTGAGGCATCTTTTGTGGAAAAAAATGTATCGGGTTATTTAAAAATGCTTTTAAAATTTTAACAAGGAACCACATTTGAAACAATTCTAATCGATAAAGTTGAATCGTGTGCATGAAGAGATTAAAAAGTGAAAAATCTGTTGTAGGTACTCTATTTTAATGAAACTATTTGAAGCAAGATTCAAAATTACTAATATATAACAATATTTGAAGTAAATCCTAGCACTATGAGTGTAAGGGGTGTGCTAAGGGTTAAAACATGAATTGAAGTTTCTGTCCTATTTTTAATTAAACTAGTTTAAATTGTATTTAAATTTATTAATAGAAAACAAATTTGAAAGAAATCTGACAAATTAAACTATATGACAAATTAAACTATATATTGTGTACATATATGTATATGTACACAATATATATACACTCATGTTCAAAAAAAAACCGGACGCATACTGCTTTACTGTTTGAATTGCAAAAAATCATAGTTAATTAGATTTTCAGCTAAATTTTTTATGGTCTCGGTTATGACATGTATTTATTACACGCAATCATTAAAAAAAACATTAACAATTATTGAAATAATTATGTAATTTGAAAGAACAACTGAAAAAATTCAAAATAGTATAAATTTAATAAAGTTAATTGTACTTATTGTTTAAAATTTATACATAATTTTTACTAAAAGTTAGTGTTTAATAGCGTGTATTTCCACCTCCAGCTCGAATAACTGCTTCCAAACGGCTTAGTAAACTTTGAATGCAGTGATCAATTTGATTTTGGGGAATGTTGTTCCATTCTTCAAGAAGAGCCAATCGAAGTTGCTGGAGTGTTTGTGGTACTGGATTTCGATGCCGAATTAGTCTACCTAACATGTCCCATACATGCTCGATAGGATTTAAATCCGGACTACGAGCTGGCCATGCTAATCTCCGAATATTGGTTTCATTTAAGTAATGATTTACAACATGTGCCACGTGTGGACGCGCATTATCATGCATTAAAATAAAATTTTCACCAATAAACGGAGCAAATGGTATAAAATGATCAGCCAAACATTCGTTTATATACCGATCAGCAGTCAAAGCACCATTTTCTATAAAAACTAAGTCTGTGCGTGCGTGCAGTGATATTCCAGCCCATACCATTATACTGCCACCTTGAAAAAGAGTTCTTGGTGATATACAGCATTGCAGATACCGCTCTCCTGGTCTTCTCCACACACGGTCCCGTCCATCTGGTGAACGTAGAGAAAAACGAGATTCATCGTTGAACAATACCGAGCTCCATTGCTCAATTGTCCAATCTCTATGTTCACGCGCAAAACGTAGCCTCTGGGTGCGATGAATTGGGAGCAAATCTGGGCCAGTAGCTGGCCTTCTTGACATCAACCCATTTTTATGCAATCTTTGACGAACGGTTAGCGCTGAGATTTGCAGTCCACGCACATCAGAAAGCTCTCGTGCCACTATAGTAGACGGTATTCCACGGTTCCGCAAAACATTACTCACTATAAAGCGATCATCGCGTGGGTTTGTGATACGTGGTCTGGCTGATTCTGGTCTTCTAGTGTACTCTCCTGTTTTACGATGACGAGTAATTGCATCTTGCACGGTACTTCTGGCTATACCCAAAGAAGCAGCGATATATCGTATACTTCGTCCGTCTTCATTTAAAGCTATAGCGCGAGCAACATCTTCTGGTCTCATTTTAAATATTTAAAAAAAAAAATAACTTAGTGACGTTGTATTACTTGGTCTTAATCATAAATCACACCAACAATCACTATCGAACAAGAATTGATCAGATTTGTATTGAAATCTATATATTGAATTTAATGCTATATCGCTACGTTTTTAAATTATCAGCGTTTTTTTCTGTTTTTTTCGTAGAATTCCTACTTTTTTTAGATTTATATTAAATATTTTATGATATTGTATTAAGTATTGCATAAATACTTTCATATTTTTGATTTATTAACCAATTTTCAGATTATTTAACTGTCCGGTTTTTTCTGAACATGAGTGTATTCTGTACCAAATATGTATATTTATGTATAAACATCCACATACCACATATCAAATATGTATATTATGAACATATGAATTCATATATAAATATGAACCCACATATCAAATATGTATATTATGAACATATGAATTCATATATAAATATGAACCCACATATCAAATATGTATATTTTGATATGTGGGTTCTAGCCTAATTTCAATTTAATTAACTAAATAATGACAAGTTACATAAGTTAAATTACTACAGGAATCTAAATTTGAAAGAAACTCGAGCATTTTGACTAAGGGTCGAATATTATTAGGGGTCTTTAAGGGATACAATAAGGGTCGAATATTATTTTTAATTAGATTATTTGTAAATTTGTTTTAAATGTATAGTAGAAATATAATATGAAGAAAATCTAATCATTATGACTCAAACTGTATATTTGGGAAGTGGGGGTGTGTAGTTACGATCGTAAATTATTTTTATGTAAATAAAAATTTATTATGTAAATAAATATAAAATTACTGATGGAAAATGGTGGGTTATGCTGACCATTACCGAATCAAAACACCGTCAATTTTTGAACAAATGATTTAAAGGACCAACAGGCCACAATAGCTTATTTTTAGGGGATGAAACTTTCACCAGCATTGTCTTCAATGTATTCTTAATATGTATGCCAAATTTGGGTCAAATCAAATATTCCTTCTGGTTTTCACGTTACAAATTATGCACTTTTACAACTTTTTGACCCTTCAACCCTTAATAAAAATTCAACCCTGTAAAAAACTCCAGATTTTTTAAAAGCATTCACCACTTGGGCTATACACAATACATATGTTCAATATTTGGTCAAAATCGGCCCGCAACTTTAGAAGATTAAGTAGATCCCATTTTTAGCATGTTTTTGGCCTATAACGCGCAGGTCTTTGTGAATTTTTTAAACTTTTTTACTTCTACATCATCTATGGACGGGTAGAAAAACGGACGCAAATTATGTTTAAATCAGTAGATTCCAAAATATAGTGGTTTAAAGAAACGAACAGACCGACCGACAGACGGAAATTAGTGAATATGATTTTCGTAATTTAAGGATTCTATACAGTAGAAAAATGTGAAATTTAAAAAAAAGAAATTTACGAATACAATACTTCCTCTACGAGAGAAGTAAAAATTAAACGAATTACCAAGTGAAGTACTATTTTAATTATATGAAGCGCTTCTCGGAAAGATTAAAGGTGTAGTTCCCTCTTTGTCGCTAGATGTCACCACATGTACAAAATTAGTAAAAAATTTGTAGGTGTCTCTCTAGCGCATGCAATACTCATTCTTTTCAAAGTCTTAAATTGGTTTCTTAATTGGGGAACGTATTTTAGGTAGGGGAGGGAGTGATCTTTTGGAGTGGCGCTTCATATAGTTAAAATAGAACTTCACTTGGTTTGTTTAATTTTTTAATTATATTCGCGCCTCTCCAATATAAAATGTATAGATGTTCAAAGTACTAGCAACAAATGAATAGCTAAGAAAGGGTGTGGAGCTTTAATGGCGAACTATAGAAGAACGGAACGGAACTTTTTTCCGTATACGGAACTCTCTTCCGAGAACAAGGTACGCCTACATTATGATATTCTGTATTAGTCCAATATAAGTAAGAAATTTGACGCAGCTGTTGTTGTTTTAATGGCGAACTATAGAAGAACGGAACGGAACTTTTTTCCGTATACGGAACTCTCTTCCGAGAACAAGGTACGCCTACATTATGATATTCTGTATTAGTCCAATATAAGTAAGAAATTTGACGCAGCTGTTGTTGTCTAGTGGTTGTTTGTAAAATGTTGCAAAGGTCTTAGAGCTTTGTGACCAACCCGCTCTACTTCATATAAGGTCTATGCTGGCATTTCGGTCGGCGGCAGATGCAGCTGCATGCCTGGTGCTATATGCCGTGAAGATGTTGATATTAAGTCCACTATTTTCTAGTGTTTTCTTTATCCACCTACCAATGGATTGAGTGGAAGCCGCATGCTGTGGTTTCTTGAATGGTAACAGTAATAGGTAATCTTCTGCTGACCTCAGAGATTTGGTTTCTTCGAGATAGCGTAGGACCGTTGTAGCGGCACAAATATTGAAATTGTTGGAGAAAATGGCAGGTACAGTGACGGCTGGGATTTGTTTGGTCCTGAAGTTTTCAGAATAGCTGGTGTTTTTATGTCCATACCTTTGGTTGTTTGTGTTATGTTGCAAATATCAATGGAAGCAATCGTTAGCATTCTGTGTGCAATTGTGAGGGCTAAGAGCGTTACCAATTTGTAAGTTAGTTGTTGTAGCTATAGTGACTCAGTTGGTCCTTGAGGATAAATAGTCAAGCACAATGGTTGGATCCCAACTCATGTACTTAGGCTTTGTAGGCCGTAGCCTGAACACCCCTTGAAAAATCTTTTGATCATATTGTTTTGTCCAATTTCCGGTCCTATAATGAGCGAAATGGCCGAACGAAAGGAATTGAGCGATCCATAGGATGCCTCTCTCTCAAAATGAACCGAATGAAAGGCTAGTACTAGTTTTCGTGATACCGTAAATACAGGTTTGTTATCTAATTTACAAAACATGCACCATCGCTTTAAGTCTGTGTCATATTAGGCACATTCAGCCATGCTTAGCGGCTAAATTCTGTCAAAAATGTTCTAATTTTTCTCAGTGATGCAGCTACAAATCCACTGAATGGCATTTGCATATGAGCAAATGAACTCATAAAATTCAAAAGCAAATGTCCTTTAGTGTATTTGTAGAAACTGTTAAGTCAAATCCTTAGTCAAATGCAAAAGGATTAATCAGCTCAAACTCATCCGATGCAATGAATTTAGGAAATAATAAATCGAATCTCTTACCTGAAACATTTTCGAATTTGGGTGGCTTGAATCCCACTAAAAAGAGGAAAGCCTCTGAGAAAAATGAATACATCGCTGATTTGATCACTCTAATTCTTTTATTGGTAAATAAACACGATTTAATGCAAGTTACTATCGACACGATGAACAATAAAGTAGATTCACTAACTAAAGAAACAGTTTTGTTGAGAACAGAGTTAACTTCACTAAAAAATATCAACAGTAAAATAAATACACAGAGCTCTTTAAACATTCCAGACGGTACCGTTCCTGCTAAAAATTCTCGTAAACATGCTACTTTCGACTCAATTGTTGGTTCCAACAAAGTCAAAAACATGCAAAATCAAGCCGGTCAGCCGATCTTAATGCTTTGATATGCCACCACAGCAGCTGTTTCAGCTGCTAATAGAAACCAAACAACCAGCAATGAGGATAATTTTCAAACTGTTCGCCCTAAAAAAGCGTATATAAAAAGCCAATTGTCACTCGTGTTACTGCTGCTACTACTACTGATGACGCTTTTCGTGCCGTTCCATCCAAAATGTGGTTATACATTGGGAGAGCATCGAATTCTGTTCCTCCTGAAATCATAGAGCAATATGTCAAGAGGAAAATCTTTAACAGTAACTTTGATCTTGCTGTTGAAGCCTTACTTGTAAAAGGTACTGCAAAATTTTTCAAGTTGTCTTATCGCACTATCAATCTTTCAATTGATGCGAATCATGCATTACTTAATAACGCAAAATTTTGGCCAATTGGAGTTACGGTCACAAGGTTTAATATTAAACGACCTGTTGATAGACTAACTGATTTTCAAAACCAGCCATCGTTACCTCTTCAAACCTAAACAGCCGGTCCTCAAATTTGATGATCTATTACCAGAATATTTGTGGTTTACGCACTAAGTTAGAAACTCTCTGCCAATCAGTAGCTTTATGTAATCACCTTGTCATCGTCCTAACGGAGACGTGGCTCTCTCCGGACTTACTGGAAAAACACGTGGAGGTGGTGTTTTTTTTTAATGCGTAAAGACTAAGTCTTTAAGCACTAAACGCACACACTATTAGTATCACAAGCACGAATACCTGCTCTTCAATAGATGAACTATGGATTAACATTAAGTACCTACCAATCAAAGTCATACCTTCTGTGTGCGGTTTATATTGCTCCAGCTTCAACTGAACTAAAATACACCTACTCAGTACAACTCTAATGTGACTTCACTTATTGAAGCCCTTTCAGTGCTAAACTTATTTCAGCTAAACACAATAGTCAACACAAACAACGTTTTGCTTGATTTAGTGTTTTCTAACGTCTGTGATTGTTTTGTTACGCTCTGTACTGATCACTTAACAACTGCGAAGCGCACCACCCACCGCAAATGGATAATACTATCGAATAACTTATGCTTAAACCATTTAACTACCAATCAATCTCGTTTTGATTTTAAAAACTTTGATTTTAGTACTTTTACTTTTAAATCAGGCAACATATCTTGTATTAGCAATTATAGGCCAATATCAATATTGTCTACTATTCTGAAATTATTGGAATCGCTGTAACCTCAAGCTTGTCTTGTGTTTCTCGGGGCATTCTGCACAAGTCTCAACATGGCTTTTGTAAAGGTAGATCGACTGTTACTAACTTGTTGCAGTATGAAAGCTATATAACTAAAGCAATAACCAAGAGCTTTGTTGTTGATCTTGCGTACACTTATTTTTTTAATGCCTTTGACAATGTTTCTCATAAAATTCTATTGAGGAAATTGGAGTCGGTTGGTGTTAGTGGAATCTTACTTGACGAGGCTTCGATCTTACTTGGCAGCTCGCAAACAATTTGTACAAATTCAAAATATTTCTTCCAATGAAATTGCGGTATCATCTGGCATTCTTTAGGGGTCGCATGTGGCCCATTGTTGTTCAATGTTTTTATTAATGATGTTAGCTCAGTAATTAAGCATAGTAACATCTTGGTGTTTGCAGATGATATCAAATTATTCTTGGCCTCTCTTACTGTTTTAGTTAATAAGTTGCTTCTGAAAGATTTTGACAACCTTTTCGATTGGTGTTGCTTAAACCAAATGTCGCTTAATATGGGAAAATGCAAACATATCTACTTATACAGTGGGAGGGCTACGGTAACTTCTACTTACTTTATTGATAGACAGAAACTTGAAGCATTGAACACAGCTACACACAGAGGCAACACAGTTACACACAGACACACATTACACAGGGACCTTGGTGTTATCTTTGAAAGCACTTTAACGTTTGCCAAACATATAGTTGCCTTTTGCTCAAGATCTCTGAAGCTTTTGGGCTTTATCAAGAGACACACTCGTATTTTACTGGTATATTCGCAGTTATCTCACTATGTTTACATAGTTACATCAGACTTAGAATACCCCTCAAATGTTTGGTCGCCGTTCTATAAAGTACTATTGAGTGTGAAAAATATTCAACGATTTTCAATCAAGTCGCTTTAATAAGTAGTAGGAACAATATGATTCCTATTATTATTGAAGACTTGATTAAAAAATTGTTGATTTTTTTTTGCTAACAATAGTACGTGTTCTGAAGATTGAGAGAGTTCAGGGAAGATTTTGGCGTTATGTATCTTACAAAAACGGTTTAGGTGCTGATAATTATCACTATCTGCATCAAATAACAAATTGGTCAACATTGAGCCAACGAAGAGCAAGATCAGATATAATATTCATGCACAACTTAACTAATAATCATATTGACTGCCCAAATTTGCTTGCATTAGTAAAATTCTATGTTCCACCAAGAACGCTACGGGCTAGTTACTTTCTACATTGAACCATTCAGGACTAACTATGGTGCACACAATGCAATCAACAGAATCTCTCAAAATGCAAACAATGCTGGATTGGATTTATTTGACTGCACGCTTCTTTTCTTGAAAAGCTCTCTGCCAAATTTATTGTAACGTGTTATTTTATTATGTACTATTTTGTCAACTTTACAATTGTTTAATTCTTGAAATTGTTTTATTTCTATACTATTTTATTGCTCAACTCAACATGCTATCGACTTTTGTCTTTCAGTCCTTTATATTTTTCTGTTGTATTTTTTGTTATTTTGTTTTTGTTTTATATTGTGTATTTTGAAAATTGGGCATGTCCCGTAAATTAATGAAATGTCATGGAGCTATCGAAGTTGCCCTCATGCGAACGTAAGGCGATAAATTTTGCTGTTTGCTCAGGTTTCTTAGTAAATGGAATTTTATAGCTTCTTATCCAGGTTAAAATTACAGAATAGTTAATTAGACTGTTCCAAACATCTTGAAATAATTTTAACCTGCCTGCATAACTTACTGTTATCGGCGATAGCTCCGGTTGTGTCTTTCGAACGGCTTTGTCGACCTTTTTTTACTTGAATCTTAAGTGCTCTTGTAAATGTCCTGACCAGTGTTTAAGGTACGACTTGGATGTAATCGAGAAGCGATTATTCTGCCTGCCTTGGCGATAATTTTGTGCTGAACGTCCAGACAGGTTCTTGAAGTTTAGAAGCTTCGGAAAGTGTCGTGTGCAAAAGTGCACACAACAATTTACATGTCGTGTGCACTTTTTGGAGTCAGGTTTTGCCCACCCTACTTTAGCTCACTACGGGGAAGGGAATTATGGCGTAGATTTTTTCCCACAACGGGGAAACACCCTGGGTATTTACGTACCCAGTGCTGTTGCATACACATGCTGTGTGTCAAAGCGCAGCATATACTGTGTGTTTGTGTTTTGTGTGTTTTTGTTGTGACGATGAACGACTGAGACAAGGCCAAGTTTGTCTCTTCTTATCCCATACAGTAGGTAAGAATCAAAGCGAATTTCTTTCAACGGAGACCAGCTTGCTACGAATATTCGTAATTACCTTCCGCCATTGGAACAGGGACCTGGATTGCCGTCTCTGGAGCGTGAGCGAAGAATATTGCGATTGGCGGCGACGACCAGATGCAGATTGAGATCGAGAATCATGACGTGGTGATCGTGATTGTGTTCGGGAGTGTTTTTCTTTGTTCTTCCAGTTTACGAACTCTCTCATCGATGCTTCGCATTAAGTTTAGAAGCTCGTCACTTTTTTCACTAATTGCAACATTTGCTGATGACATTTTCAGTGGAAATTTGCGAGATTTATTGGTAGTTTTTTATAGACGCCACAAAGAAGAATGAATATTGCGTGCGCGAGAGAAACACCTACAAAAATTTTACTAACTTTATACACTTGGCGACATCTAGCGGCAAAGAGAAAACTGCACTTTTGATCTTGAAGAGAGGCGCGAATATAATTTTGATTCAAAGATTCTTTTGAAAAAAATGCCACTTGGACACATTTTACAACAGAAATAAATTACAACATTACAGAGTGGCCCCCAGACTATTGAACATTTAATGCCGAATAATTTTCAGAAAATGAAAGTAAAACTTGAGGTCTAAGTGTTCAGTGGTACAGTCGCTGCTGGACTAGAAACTTATATTAGTTAAAATGTTTTGCCAGAAACTGCAATATCAACTGCTGAATTTGTTGGCTTTATGGGCAAATTCATCATTTTTGCATCGTAATCCAACATTTGGTCCTTTCACTGGCTTGCCCGAACAAATCAAGTTTTTACAATCAGCTAAGCAAATTTTCAAATGCATGAAAGTTTTGAATGCACAAAATCAGGACGTATTCAATTTAATTAAGGGTGGAGTTTCACTGTTGTTTATATAGCCGTAAAATCGCGTGGATTTGCGTGAAACATGTATTAAATGCTTAGTGAGCTATTCTAACTTTTGCAAAAATTTTATTATTAAGCAATGTACGAGCAATCTAATGGAATTTTTAGAAAGCTAACAAAATTTGAATTTTGAATTTAAAATCATTCATATTACATAATTTAAACATTTTAATGTTTAATAAATTTATAAAAAAAGATTAATAATTGTGATAGAGTTCAATCGGAAATTTTGGAAAAGTTAGAATAGCTCACTAAGCATTTAATCTATGTTTGTCGTAAATCTACGCAGTTCTACAGCTATATATACAACAGTGAAACTCCACCCTTAAGGGTCCTTCACCGGCTTTTTGGAAGTTGTCTGCAACCAGCATGGTACCATAGAGAAAAGAGCGGGAATGATTGGCGAGAGCTTAGGAGAGAGTGAAAAAAATATATAATAAACACGCGTATTTATAATTAGTGTAATTCGGTTATGCGTTGATGGTTATTAATGAAAATCATGTCAAAATTTTCAGAAAAAAATTCTCTATGGCAAGAACCTCATTAAATTTGAATAATTTTAATTAATTATGTTAGTTTATTTTTGATTGTCAATTATGTGTTTAATTATCGACTATTTTTTTAAAAAAAACTTTGGGAAACAGTTTAATCTTTTCAGAATATTTTGACATGATTTTCATCAATATCCATTAACGCATAACTGAAATACCCTAATTATGAATACGCGTGTTTATTATATATTTTTCACACTCTCTCCTAAGCTCTCGCCAATCATTCGCGCTCTTTTCTGTATGATACAATGCTGGTTGCAGGCAACTTTGAGACAGCCGGTGGAGGACCCTTAAGTGTTTTTATGGATGGCAGATTACTATTGAGTCTATTTTATTGAAATGGCAGTCTTGTGAATCAGAAAAAATTAAACAAAATTGTACCTCAACAATGCGATTGAATAGACTGCTTTGAAAATTGTTTTGGTAAAATTTGCCAACAAAGTGGCAACTGCAGAAAACTACACCAGCACTGTTTTCAATTTGTGTTTGAATGCTATGGATGCCCAATCAGGTAATACAAATTGCGTTGAAGATCTAAACAATGTATTGCTACAATTAACACCTGAGAATGTCAACGCATATATTTAAGTTATTAATATTACTACATCAGTAACAGAATCTTTCTTTTGTGGATATTACATCAAATTTTTTTTTAAAGTTTATTCATGTGACTTATGTGAACAATATGCAAGAAGTACAAAGCATTTATCAGAGGTAAATACACAAGAGGTTCAATTTTCACCGGATAATTTTATTTTAATACGAAAGATTTGTTGCTATGGAAATATCTCAAGCAGAAAAAGCATGAAAAAACCGCGACAGCGTAGCTGGAGCGGTTTTTTCTATTGTTTTTTCTGCGAGCGATATTTCTAAATGACAACAAATCTTAAGTAAATTTAAAATAATTATCCGGATGAAAAAAAAAAAAGAAATCCATGATTAATAGCCTAAAACATATATAAAATAAATAAAACACAACGATGATAACTTAAAATGCCTAAAAAGTCAAATGTCACTAGAATGAATGATATGACAACGACAACTGAAAAAAAGTTCCCATCAGTTACGATTTTTCGCACTTCGGAGCTCTTTTTTTTTCACTTAAAATCGGACGTGATTGGTTCAAAATTCAAATTTGAAAATGTGTGCATTTTGATTAGCTACTGAGGTAAGAATGGATTTATCAGAAAAAAAATTGCTATGTATGTTTCGGGCATTCAAAAACAAAAATTAAGGCACCTTTGGGAAACCGAATATGCCCCTAATTAATGTCCTTGAGTATATTCGAAAGTTACATGAAAAGTGTTATTAGTTTTGATACACAGATATACGCAGTGTAATTATGAACGTTTTCATTAAGCAAACGTATTGACAAATTAACAAGATATATTTTATTTAATATTAATCAAAATTATATTGTTTTTATATAAACATAAAAAACATGGCCTTCTTACTTATAGTAGACAAAACCATTTTCAACAAAAAGTTTGTAAAACATTTTGAAATGATGGTCACATTGCCTTGGGTTGGTCATCATGTTATGAAGATGATGAAGAATATTCTACTTAAACATCCATGTCCAGATTTTTCTTTATCGGTATTTAACATTTATACAAGAAAATAATGTATACTGTATTTATTAGGATCTAAAAGCATTGTTTGTTCGAGTTCGCATATATTTTACTTTTAAATTTGCAAAAGGCTTCGAGAACACAAAATTGTAAATTAAATATATTACAATACCTGCAATTGCAAGTCGAGAAGTAATATTTTTTTTTCAAATGTGTTTTATTTTATCGGATTATTCCAAATTAAGAACAATTGTATTTTATTGTGTCGCTGATATTGTATCAGTGTATATTCCATAGCTTATATTTTATAGCTTATGGGTATCCCGAGAGTCACCGATTCAATATATTTTTACGCCCAGAAGAGGCCACCACGTCCTAGCATTTGCGTCCGTCCATTAGATTTTTTTTTTAAACATATGAAGATTATTTATTGTAAAATTGCGAGAGTCTATAAAATAAACAAACAAATGCATACAGGTGCTTCAAACAATTAATTATTTATCAATAATTGCTTTTTCTTGGATTAAATGAATTAATAACAATCTGTTTCTATCTGTGCGCAATAAAGCATCTTATTGACTAAATATTTACATTTACATTTTTCAAAATTTTCTAATGAAAATCCTTAAAATCACAAAAAACAAAATATCTGCAAAATTCTATCCTAATCTAACAAGTTATATGAGAATTACAGTGTCCAATACACCAAAATGCAATATGACCAATATGCTTAATCTGCAACTATCATGAGAACTATTTCAATGTGCATTTCTCAGTTTATTAATTCTTTGTAAAATCTTAAAATGATTATCTTGCAGTTCCTAACTTGTAGAACATCATGTAAATTTATAGTTAGTCTAGATTAGATTGTCCTCTTGTAAACATCTAATAATTTAGAATAAAGTTTTTAAAAAGACTTCTTCGAATTTAAAACATAAAATTGGCGCATTCGGTAGGATCTGTCGCGTTGTGAATTCAAATTTTAGTTGACGTTTGTGCTATTAATTTGGAACTTTTACAATTTCGATTTCAATCGTTAAGTGACAATTCGAACATTCTTCGTGAACATACGAAAATTAACTTTCCATCCGGAGAAGTCTTCACTTCAAGAAAAGGAACCATTCTAGACTCCCTTGGAACTACGAGCAGGCGATTTACATCGATTTGAGTGAGTACAAGGACTTTTTTTTCCAAATCTTACATTTCGTCAAAGCTAAGTACAATTGTCAGGCAATGTTTCTAAAATTCGCAGCGGTATTGTATCTCGCGTTTTGAGTTTCTTTATAAAAATAGATAATAATTAAGCAATATACTTGAAATCAGTTTAAAACTAGTCCATGAATAATCAAGACATTTTAGACGATTTAATTGAACGAGTTAATACAACGTTAATACTTTCACCTGAAATCAGTTCAAACGATAGCATTTCAAGTTCTGAATCGGAAGATAATAATTTAAATATGGCAACCGTTAATTATCAATTATTGAAATTATCTTCAGATATTGTACCACATTATAGCGGAGATGCATACTCCCTTGAAATTTTTATTAATACTTGCGAACATTTAATTGCGCAATTTGCAAATAGGCAACTCCAGCCGACCAAATAAATGCATTTTTGTTGAAAGCAATACTGGGAAAATTAACCGATAGAGCCCTACTATTAATCGGAAGTAGAACCAAATTGGATACTTGGGAAAATGTTAAAGAAGCTCTTAGACTAACTTTTGGCGATAGGCGAAATTTGGAGTGTTTGGCTCAAGATCTTTTAATTCTAAAACCATTTCGAAATGAATCAGCACAAACATTTGGTGCACGAATGCAGGATATTAGAAGTTTAATAACCTCTAAAATGAACAGCGATGCGACTATTACTGTAGCTCAAAAATCAAATTATTTAAGTAATTACAATAAATTGGCCCTAATTACTTTTATTCGCGGGTTATTTGGCAGAGTACAAGATATTGTGAGACTCAGAAACCCAAGCACATTAGAGGAAGCCATTTCAATTGTAACAGAAGAAGAAAATTTTACGTATAGTCAAAAACAAGTAAATTTATTTCATCGCGATGAGCGTTATAACGAAAATAGGGGGCGAACCACACATAAACAAAATTATAGCAATTCTAATCAAAATCAAAGCAATTCCTATAACATATTTACTCCTAGATATAACCAACACAACCCCTTAACTAACTATAATGCACCATCTAACTATAACCAACAATCAAGCCAACCACCTAATGGCACAGGTTTTCCTTCTCGCCCAATCAATATTCAACCACAACCACAAAGGTACCAGAATTTCCTTACTAACAGACAAGTATTCGGGCCACCGAAAAACGTATTCAAACCAACTGGTAGAGTTTTCAATAATAAACCGGAACCCATGTCGACAACTTCTCGAAACGTGTCTAACATTAGCGGAAATCGTTTTAAAAATAATTACTTTCTTCCTTCACAGCAAAGAAATTTTCACTCAGAAGAATTAAATCACACTGAAAACGAAAGTAACTATCAGACCGGAGATTTTGAACAAGAGTCTGTAAATTTTCCTATAGCCGGGCCAAGCCGGGAAATCAAATAATCGAATTAAATAACATTACAAATAAAAATAGTTTGCCTTATATACAACTTTCAAAACCCCCTTTAAAATTACTTATAGATACAGGATCTGCAATTTCACTTATCAGACCAGCTATAATCGAACACTTTCCGAATAGCATTTATCATGATTCAATTCTAATTGAAACTTGTTTAGGACAACAGGAAAGTCGTTTTAAGGCAAATATACCCATTCTTGAAGAATTCAACATTAATACCCCCTTAGAAATTCACTTATTCGACTTCCACGAATATTTTGATGGACTTTTAGGGTTCGAACAAATAAAAAAATTGGTTTCATTATTGATTTACAAAATAATTTACTAATTAATGAATTTATCAAAATACCTCTAGAATATAGAAAATATCAGGATAAAGTATTGAAAACTATCAAAATAAATCCTCTAGAAATTTTGCAAACTAAAGTCCCAGTAGATATCGAAAATAAGGAAATTCTATTCCCACAAATAAATAATTTTCATGAGTTAATTATACCTGAAATACTAACAAATTCTAGTTACGGTGAAGCTTTAATTGAAATACAAAATCCCACCAATAAACCAAAACATATTGAAATATATGAACCATTTCATGTAGAACCGTTTTCAGAAAAATTTGAGTTATTTAACATAAACATTAGCGAATCAAATTTTGATAAAAATAAAAATATTTCAAATTTAATTGATACTTCTCATATGAATAATGAAGAAGAAAATAATATTTTGAAATTATGCAATGAATTTAACGACATATTTTACGACGAATCTAAAGACAAACTTACATTCACTAATAAAATTAAACACGAAATTAAAACGAAGGACGAAATTCCTGTATACAGCAAATCATATCGTATCCGTTTATTCATAAAGAAGAAGTTAGTAGACAAATAAATAAGATGTTAGATGACGGTATTATTCGACCAAGTTGTAGCCCTTGGTCTTCGCCCATTTGGATTGTTCCAAAAAAGTTAGATAATAGTAAGTAAGTAAAATAATAGGTAAGCAAAAATGGAGAATCGTAGTCGATTACAGGAAAATAAATGAAAAGACAATTGATGATCGGTACCCAATACCCAATATAACCGATATCCTTGACAAATTAGGTAGATGCCAGTACTTCACAACGATAGATTTAGTATCGGGTTTTCACTAAATTGAAATGGCCTTAAATAGCGTACAGAAAACGGCGTTTAACGTAGAGAACGGACATTACGAGTATGTACGTATGCCGTTCGGACTTAAGAACGCACCCGCTACATTTCAACGGATTATGGATAATATTCTAAAAGACATAATTAACAAAGTTTGTTTAGTATACATGGAAGACATTATCATATTTTCAACGTCTTTGCAGGAACATATATCAAATCTAAATTTAGTGTTTCAAAGAATACGAGATGCTCGTTTAAAAATTCAACCAGAAAAATTTAATTTTTTGCGAAAAGAGGTAGAATTTTTAGGTCATTTAGTAACTTCGGAAGGAGTTTTACCAAACCCAAGAAAGATTGAAGCTGTTATGAAATTTCCAATACCGAAAACCGCAAAAGATATTAAATCTTTCTTAGGGCTCGTAGGTTATTACCGAAAATTTATCCAAGACTTCGCGAAAATAACCAACCTATTGACCTTATGTCTAAAGAAAGGCGAAAAGATTATTCATTCTAACGAATTCATGAACGCTTTTAATATGTGTAAAAATATTGTGTCCAATTCACCACTTCGACAATTTCCCGATTTTTCAAGACATTTTATTATTCGTACAGATGCTTCAAATTTTGCAATCGGTGCAGTTTGATCACAGGGAACAGTAGGTCAAGATCTACCAATCGCGTATATGCATCACGAACACTAAACCCAGCCGAAACTAACTATTCTACTATAGAAAAAGAGTTATTAGCGATTGTATGGGCAACAAAATACTTTTGTCCATATTTATTCGGGCGAAAATTTAAAATTATAACTGACCATAAACCATTACAATGGCTTATGTCATTAGAAGATCCAAGTTCTCGTCTAGTTAGATGGAGGTTAATACTGGAAGAGTACGACTATGAAATAATTTATAAGAAAGGTAAATCTAAGATGCTTTATCTAGAATAGAAATTAACCCAATAGATCAGGAATCAATCCTAGGAAATCCTGGCGAAATTGATAACGACATCGAAAAATATTTCTCAGACGATAATAATATTGATAAAATACTTTCCGATAACGAGAATCTAGACGACTATTTAGAAATTTTTGAAGATGATTCGAAAGACAAAACCGAAACGACATCTGATATCACAAATCATACTTTCTTAGAAGACCCAATAATGGGTTTGCCAATAACTGAAAGATGTATAAATCAGTACAATAACCAATTAATACTCTCAGTAGATAAAATAATAAAGTCAGTTAAAGTTGAAAGAACACAATTGTTTGATTCAAAATTTAGACTAACAATTATGTTACCTAAAGAAAATATCGAGAGCAATATTATACAAGTATTCAAAGATTACGTCAAACCTAAAACGTGCCTATGTATATACTTCAAATCAATTGAATTAGTCTCAATATTTTGTAACACTGTCAAAAATATTTTTAAAAATAATGCTTTCAATCTTATTCAAAGTACCAACATTGTAGAAGATATCGATGGTATTAACGATAGAAACGAGAAAATTCAATTCCAACACGAAATGAAAACATCTCATAGAGGCATTAACAAAAGGGAACTAGCTATTAAAAGAAAATACTATTGGCCATCAATCCATGAAGACGTGGTAAAATATATTAATAACTGTGATATATCCCAGAAATCTTAATACGAGAGACACCCCAATAAAATAAAATATCAATTTACACCTAACACTAAAGCACCTTTTGAACACGTACACATAGATACATTTCAAGCAGATAAGGAAAAGTTCTTAACAATAATTGATACATTTTCTAGATATGGACAAGCTTACCCTTTAAAAGCGTGCAATGCATTAACTGTCATAGATTGTTTAGTAATTTATAGTACTCATCACGGGATTCCTAAGAAAATTACGGCCGATCAAGGTGTAGAATTCGACAATTTTATGTTGAGGGATTTTTGCAAACTATACAATATCGATCTTCATTTCACATCAGTTACAAACTCAAATGGCAATAGCCCCGTAGAAAGAATGCATTCTACCCTAATAGAAAACATTAGATGCAGGGTCCGTAATTTTTAACGTAGAATTTCATTTAGTGTTAGAGTGGGGGACCTTACTTCATAGAGGCAACACTTGCCCCGCCACTTTCGCTTCTTCTTTTATTATCTCTGGAATTACAGGTATCTCTTGTATATAATCTATGTTTATTTTATTCTAACCTTATTAGTTTATTGACATTCGCTTCGTGCTTATTTATTAATCCGAGTTTTTTCCAAGTGTTTTCTGTGTTTTTGTATTTTTTCGTATATCATTTATATTGAGATTGACCGAAAACGGGATTTAAGTGTTGTGTACCGAAGAAGTTTGGTTTGGAAGAATAGATCTCCTAGAAAAAGCTGTGGAACAACGAAAGAATTTTTTGATTTGCAATATTCATTTTGCGGACAAAGATATTTACGAAACATCGAAGAACCGATCAAATCTTAAATGTGGAACCATTCCAAAATTGTATTTGCCAGGTAAAATTAAATTTCGCTAAATAATAAATAATATGTAAGCCATCATAGCGTAAATATTGTAAAAACCTCATAATTGTGAAATCGCTATTCTCAAATAAATATTTTTAAATATTTAAAAATAAAATTAACGAACTGAATAAGATATATAAAAGTATATATTTGTTTTAGATAACTCGAATATTTCTTCAGATGAAACACCTCAGGAAATATCCCAGGGATCAATACAATCCGAAATCGATGATTCTGATTATTTACTATTGTATTTATTATTAATTTATTATTTATATATAATAAATATATTATACTGTATTATGTATGTTATTTGCAGCAAAAGTAAGTGTTATTTCTAAATTTTAAATTTAATTTTATTAGTATAATATTGATAGTAATAAAATTAATATTTACTTTAGAGTAAGTAAATATTAATTTTATTAGCTTCAATATTATACTAATAAAATTAAATTTAAAATTTAGAAACAACATTTATTTTTGCAAAAAACCCATTAATTCAAATTTTCCTCCAAAAAATCAATTTGAATTACCCGCCAAAACGTACGCTAGTGGCTCCAGCACTGAAGTGTTGCCTCTATGAAGCTAAGCAACTCTTAGTGACGTATGGTAGTAAGAGATAGCTATCTACATCTTCTCTAATCTATGATTAGATGTTTGAGACTAAAGCACAAAGATTCCCACAGTCTTTATATTATGCCTCTAGCCTTGTTAGCGTATAACAACTCAATTCATTCTGTTACCAAGTATACCCCTTTTGAAATACTAAATGGTACAAACAGCGCAAATAACCCTCTTGAAACAACGGAATAAATACTTATGAATGAATACCTTATTGAACTAAAAGACAAAATAAAAGTTATGCATGATAAGGTATTTAACAATAATGCAAACTCTAAACAAAAATCAATCAACATAGAATCGAACTCCCAGGTTTTAATCCAAACCAGCATGTATACGTAAAAGAAAACCCAAGAAATAAAATTCTGCCTAGATTCAAGAAAGTAAATATTCTAAAAAATGAGAAAATACATGTCAAACTTAAGAAAAATCTAGTTCATAAGAAATTCGTAAAACCAGTAAGAAAACTAACTAACCAACATAACGCTATTTCAGATAACCATGTGGGAACTAATAATTAATGGTACTAATAATTAACCTTTCCGTACTCCCAACTTTATGCGATGAAATAACCTTCACTAAACTACCTGCAAACAGGGGAATATTACCATTAAAATTAGGGAACGCTTATATTAATCATTATAATCACGCTTTATTGCATTACGTAGATTTAGAACCGCTTATTAGTAATTTTACAAAACTTAGAGATATTCGAGAGTATGCTATGAACAAAAGCTTCAATGAAGAAGCCATAATACATAGGTATTTGAATGAAAATTCAGAACTTAACATATTAATTACTATTATAGATGAAGGTGAAGAATGGAAAAGAAGAACTGAAGAAAAGGAAGTGTGGAAGAAGGTTGTGTGGAATGAAGCAAGTACGAAAACATATAAAGAAAAACTAGAGAAAATAAAGTTTCAAGAAGATGAAGTCGATAGGAGAATGAACGAGCTGGTAAGAAGAATGGAAGAATCCATGACAACTGTAGAGAGGAAAGTGATAACAGGGACCAGGATGGGCAGAAATAAATGGTGGGGACGCGAATGTAAGGAGAGCAGGAAGAAGGCAAGAAGAGAGCTGAGAAGATGGCGAAAGAAACAAGGCACAAAGCAGGAGTACAGAAAGGCGATTAAAGAACACAAAGAACTATGTGAACGGAAGAAGACACTAATGAAAAAGGAGGAGGAAGAACAAATCAGAAACATCAGAACGGAAGAAGAATTGTGGAAATTTGTGAATGGGGAGCGAAAGAAAAAGACAAAGATAGATAAGTCTATAACCATGGGAGATTGGAAACAGTATTACATGCAACTACTGCAGGGGAAAGAAGAATTGCAAGAAACGAAAACCGCAGAACCTGCTGTGACACTTCCTGTTCGAAGCTTGAAGGATGAGAAAGAAATCACTAGCGAAGAGATAAATAGTGCAATACAAAAAATGAAAAAGGGTAAAGCTGCAGGGGTAGATGGGATACAAAATGAAGCATGGATGTATGGAACAGAGGAGGTAACGGAGAGATTGAGAGAGATTGTGAATGAGGTGTGGGTTGGAAAAGGATTGCCGAGCGAATGGAGGGTGGGTCTTATATGTCCAACTCATAAAAAAGGGAAAAAGTGCTCAGTAGAGAATTATAGAGGGATTACCTTGATGAATACGGCATATAAGATCTACGCGATGGTATTAGAAAAAAGACTGAGTAGTGAGTTAGAAAGCAAGGGATTGTTACCAGACGGTCAGGCGGGGTTCAGGAAAAAGCGCTGCACTATACACAACGTGTACATACTAAACCATTTAATTAATCGTGAAATAAATAAAGAAAGAGGGAAAATGTACGCGTTGTTTGTAGACTTAAAAGCAGCGTTTGACTCCGTGAACCGAGAGAGCATGTGGGAATATATGAGGGAAAAAGGAATAAATGAGCAACTAGTGGAGAGGATAGAAGACATTTATAAAGAAACGATATGTAGGGTAAAAGTGAATGGGAAACTGAGTGATATGTTCTGGACGACAAAAGGAGTGAGACAGGGATGCCCACTAAGCCCCACTCTGTTTGCTGCCTACATGGGTGATTTGGAAGATATGCTCAGGAGGGCGCAAGCAGGGGGCGTCGTGGTGGGTGGAATGAAGGTGAGATCATTAGCGTATGCGGATGATATGGTGTTGGTAGCCAATGAAGCAAAAGGAATGAAAGAAATGATTAAATGCATGGGAAAATATTTGAAAACGAAAAAACTGGAAGTGAATGTGGATAAAACAAAAGTAATGATGTTCAGAAAAGGTGGTGGCAGAAAGAAAAATAAAGAATGGGAATGGGATGGCAGAGAACTACAGGAAGTGAAAGAATTCAAATACTTAGGATACATGTTTAGTGCAAATAATGGAGAGAAAGGTCATGTAAGAGAGTTAGCAAGAAAAGCAAATAAATTATTGGGGCAAGTATGGGGAATAGGTGAAAGAAAGTTTGGAGTAGATGTAAAAAAAAGAGGAATGTTGTTTGACTGTTTGGTAAAAAGTGTAATGATGTATGGAGCTGAAATATTTGGATGGAAGGAGCAAGAAATGTTGGAGGCTGTTCAGGCAAAGTACTGGAAATGGGTGCTAGGCTTGGACAGGAAAACTCCAGCATATATTGTGTTAGAAGAGGTGAAGAGAGAAAAGGTAAGAGTGGAAGCGGGAAAGAGAGCGGTAAAGTTTGAGGAAAGAATGAAGGACAGAATGGAATGCAAAATTTTGCAGGAGTGTTGGAAAGAGGTAAAAACAGGAAAGATTGAAAAGAGGTATGAGGAAAGAAAGAGATATTACGAGAGAAATGGGTACGCAGTAGAAGAAGTGGAGAGAAGGAGGGAGAGCGGAAGAAAGCTATTGAACGAGGTGATAAGGAGAGACAAGGATGTGCAAATGCAAGAAAGAAGGAGCAGAATAAAGGAAGCTAGGTACAACGAGAGGTATGACAAGTTAGTTACAAGCGATCTACCGTTGTACCTAGTAATAGAAAAGGGAAAGAATGAAAGGAAAAGGATTGCTAGATTCAGATGTGGGAATGAGGAACGACAAAATAGATATTGGGAAGAGCAGGGGGTAAGAATGTGTAGAATGTGTAGAGAAGAGGCAGAAACCATGGAACATATGTTGAGGGAATGTGGAGAAATGAGAGTGGAAGAAAGAGAATGGTGGGAAATACTGGATGAGAAAGGGAGCGGAGCGGAATGGATGAGAAAAGTGAAAGATAGAAGGGGACAGCAGCAGTGATGGGGGATAATATTTTTGTTTATTTTGTTTAATTTAGTTTATGTTATTTATTGAATTTAATTTTTGGTTTACTTATTGTACAGTATTTAGTTTTTGTAGCGAAGGGATCCTTTCTTAAGCCGTAAGGCACAGAAATAAAGATATATATAGTATTATAGATAATAGGTTTCATAATATTTTAGACTCTAACAATCGTGTTAAGAGAGGACTTTTTAATTTCCTGGGTTCAGCAAACAAATTTTTATTCGGAAACTTAGACTCTAATGACCGGAGAACGAATTAACGAAATTATTTCAAAACTAGAATCAAACCAAATTAAAATTGTCAACCATGCCAACATTCAGATTTCGCTGTCGAAGCAATTAATACATAACTATAATAATACTATAACTAAATTAAATACTAATCAAATGAAACTAGCAGAAGAATTTGAGAAATTGGAAGAAAATATTAAAAACAAACTAAACTGGATGTATTTTCACGTATTATTTGAACAAATAATAGCCAATTTGAGGCTAATCAACAATTTCTTGAAAAATTTAGAAAATGCAATAACATTCACAAAATTAAGCGTTTTGCACCCAGATATCGTATCAATAAACTAACTTAAAGGAATACTTAAACTATTGTCAGCCGATCATAATCAAGGTAAATTATTAAAAACTGATTTTTCAAGTATGTATTCAATTATAAAGACGCGTTCATATTTACATAATAACAAAATAATATTTGTACTTAGTATTCCCATTGTTCTTCCAAAATTATTTGACTATTATAAACTAATTCCAATCCCTACAAATCAAAATAAAACACTTGTCCCACCTTACCCATATCTTGTACTCAACGAAGAGGAACACCAATACCAAGAAGTGGAGTGCCAGAAAATGACACACAATTTCATCTGCATGAAAGAAGAACATCTCATCAAGGACAAATGCATTATATCAATAATACGGAAGGGATGTGTTAATTTTATTATATATTATATAATATTAATTTATTGGTATTAATTAATAATGGAAATATTTATTGTTGATCTAATGTTTGTTTAAAAAATAATAACTGTTTGCAATTATAAGTATTTATTATCAATTGTGCTGCAATATTAAAGAAGAAATGGATTATGCGTTTTTTGTTATCGACATTTGACAAGAACAAAATGCAAAATTCTTCCTTGGAATTTTAAAAAGATTAAGAACCTTAATTTGTTATAATGCAAAAAACAATAAGGTTAGATACATACTTTGAATTATTTTAAAAGTCGACCCTGTATTTTAATACTATATGGATCAATACAGTCACAGTTAGTCACCTATAATATTCACATGGCAAATCGACGTTCTTATTATGACTTGCTTGGGCGCACACAATATTTTATCCTTCTTGTATACATTGCGTTAAAAAGAGAAAGTCATGACAGGTTAAAAACTGTATGGCAAAACTTCATAATATACGTAGGAAAAGAATATATTGAATCGGTGACCATCGGGATACCCTTATGCTCCAATGCACTGATACAATACGCTCGACAATACGTATCAGTGCATTGGAGCATAAGCTATAATGCGCTGACATAGCGTAGCAATAGATACGTAGGTCTGGCCCATTTGATACCATACCTCATAACTAAAAAGTCAAACTATAGAATCGTACTATGATTCCGGTTACCAACAATCGCAGCGAGGAGGTCTCAAAGTCACCGTCGTTGCTTCTGTTGCTGATCCTACTCTTAAACCACTGGTCTATATCAGTTAACACAAAACTATCAAATTAATGTATTTCGATTGATTAGAAAAACGATTAGTTACAGCGATTGACCTCAGCTATTTTGCTAGCACCATTCAACCAATGCGATGCATTGTTGTGAGATCACTCATTGGTTAAATACTCGTATGACATCAATATTGCTGAGCTAGCAGAATTCCAATGTTTAATTAGTCCTTCAATGGGACGGTTCTTTTTCGAATGACTCTTTGATCACTCGAACAACCCTCAGAAAACCATACTATTGAGGATTTTTTTTATATTTTTTGTAAAAAACTTGTAATTGGAGTATTTTTCCTTACTATCAAATTACTATTCAAAGGGTATTAGATTAATTCTGAATTGCTCCAAATTCAGTTTTATTGTGATAAAACTGCAGTAAAGTTTTACTACTTGTAATTACACTAAAGCTTTTTTATTGTCGAGCGTAAAGTTGTAATTTTACAATAAAAATGTTGTTGCTTGGCACTACGACGAAAAAAATGTGACTGTCTTTCTGACGGTTTTTTGAGTCATATTGTCTTTTAGCAACGGAAATCGCATTTAGAAAAATGCAACTTTACTAGTTCGACAAAATAAGCACGAGTGTAATTTGGTAAGACAATTTAATGAGCAAAATTGATATTGTATTGTTAATGGTGTTGATATCATTTTTTTCTTCGATTTCGCACTTACAAAATTCCCGAACCGATTCTATCTGACGTTTATCTGGCGTTTGTTTAGAAAAAAACCTACTACGATGTAAAAGGTAGAATAGATTAGTCGCTGGAAAAGATAGGGAAAACTTTTGTCGCTGTCAAAGTGATAAAAATGCAATGTCATCTGTGAGTATTCAGATGCGAATTAGATTGTCAACAGTAATACAATAAATTATTTTGTTTACTTGATGGCGACTACTTGATGGCTCGTATTGTTATTAATTTTAATGTATAGACAAACAATATGATTATTTACAGTACTTACACTTTGTTTTAGGATTTTCTATTCTTGGCTGGTCAATGGGCTTTTTTACAATCGAGTACTCTAGTACGCATTTATGGTATAACGTTAACAACAAATATCTCGCTGGTTTTAGAATATTTTCGGTTAGGACCGCTTGACCAATATTTACGTAAAAATAAAAATATTGTAAAACCGGTTGATCTCATTGAAGCCTCTACTAATTTGGCAGCAGCTCTTTGGCATTTGGTAAATAAATACAAAGATTAAAATGTTGTTTTTAAATTTATTGAATATGTAGAAAGAAAATGATATAGTCCATGGTAATATAAGATGCAGAAAGCTTATGGTGTTTGCACATGATGAAAATTCATTTAATGTTAAATTGACAGATCCAGGAATTCACACATCGTATTCGCCTTCTACGTAAGTGTCTTATATTTGTTGTGGATATATTTATTTTGGTATACGTTAAACAAGAACTGAAACATCATTTTGGTTTAGAGTACATTGGATTCCAATAGAATGCTATTCGTTCTTAGACTTTGCAAAAAGATCAACTGCTGCTGACGTATGGGCATTTGCCACTACTTTGTGGGAGATATTTATGTTTGCTGAAGAATTCAACTCAACTGACCACGTACAATCTATGCGGGTATGTATTAAATGTTAATATTGTATATTTTAAATTATATAGGTACTATAACTTTTTACTTCACTCGATGTAATTGTGTGAAAAAATTTGACATACTCATTTTTTAAATTTTAGAATAAGTATTTTAGAATAAAATAGTACATTAATTATTAAGTATTAAGAAAGGTAAGGGTGGTTTACTAGTCGAAGACAAAAGTTTTGTCTGATATCAGTAAACACTTAACACCGTACGTGATGATTATAGCTTTTTTTTTGTACGATCAAATTTGGATTAATATCTAAAATGACTTCTATTTAATAGATGGAGTAAATGCTCTTTGAAAAATAGCGGTTTCTATGACGGTTTATCTACAAACATTTATTGATTTTTTTATCATATAAACGGTAAGGAATTACTTACCATACTAGAGCGGTAAGTAATATAGTTGTCCGTCATAGCAACCGTAAAATCATCATACCGCCAAGCAAACTTTTATTTTTATTTGCATTTAAAGTTTATTTGCACCACCAGACATTTGTTAGTCTATAGGCCTGCCCTTAGGCAAAGGCAAGTCAAAACCGAAGTCGGTTGTTGAAATTTGTTGATTTGAAAGTCGCATGTTGAAAGTTGATTATTCGAACTTATGAATCTTTAATCACGTTTGTGTAAAAAATTACATATATGTTCTACTCATGTGTTTAGATCTATTTTAATTTTTTAATTACTACTTAAGCCCGTTCAAGGTTACGTCAACGAAAAAGGTCACTGGTGTAATATACTGTATCACATTATAAAGTACATACGTCTATTTTTTAACTGTTACACTTTTCAACAAGGACACAGTATACTAACAACGAAAGTAAATCAGACACACTCAACACATTGGCATATACACCAGAGCGCGTGGTAAATTCATCCGTTCTTTTTTGCTCTTTTAAAAAAACATGGTTCAATCCCTATTCTTGAGTGTAACAGCTAAAACACAGACGTACTGTATTTAATAATTCAAGTAACATAAAAATGCTAAAACATTTTTAACAACTTAAAGCAAATTAACACATTTGTTTCGAAAATGTAGGCAACAAATTTATAAATGTAGCTTGAGTGTCTGTTCGTTCTTTTCAACATACTATGTATATTTATTTATTTTCTGCCAATAGCTGAATGAATCAGATTATTTAACCTGATTGTGACTATAGCTTTAAACTTGAAGTGTCACATTATTCGAAATGACATTAATCTGAAATTCTACCCAGTTTCAAAATATTTATTAATTTCGATAAATGTACCTAACGAATCAGGATCTAACTTTTTGACAGTACTATGCCAGTGGAAAAAGATTACCACAACCCAGTAATTGTCCAAGTGAAATTTACTCTCTAATGCGAGAATGCTGGGATGCAGATCCAGATCGAAGAAAACAACCACAAGCTATTATGAGAGATATTAATCAAATTTTGTATCAAGGTAAGTCGTTTATTTTATAGTTTAGATTTAGTTGCTATTCTACATTGATAACTTTGATATCATTTGCTTCATAATTTTGGAAGTAGACATTTAGTACGCACGACATAATTGTGTCTCTTATTTTTATAGTATACAGTGCGTATATTTTCAAATTGTTACATTTGGCAACAAGGGAATAATATAGAGTGCAGGCGGTATAACAAAAAGCTTGACCTTCAATGAATCTGCGCGGACGACGTAGTTTAAAATTGGAAAGTGGATTCTAATAAAGTCGACAGCTGTTTTGCCAGAGTCGGATTAAGGAGAAGTTTTATAAAGTTTGAATACTGTTTATAATTGAAAATAGGATAAATAAGTAATAAAATGCACATATATTTATATAACAAATATATTATATAATATATATTAAAAATATACAAAGATAAATTAACAAAGATAATATATATTAAACATAACAAAAATATATATCATATAAAATATAAAAAAATATGATTTCTGCTAGTCAAATTTAATTCTAAAAAATAATATAGCTTGCTGCAGTTGTATATACACGATTACATACAACAAATTTTAAAAATAATGCTTGCAAACCAAAAAAAATCTTTAAAATTGTCATTTTAATTTATATAATATTTTGACCAAAAATACGATTTCTGCTACTACTATTTCTGCTACTACTATTCCTTTTCTCGTTCCATGAATTTATACACATTATAAATAATTTGTCGGCTCTGGCTATTTATTATTTTATTGAAAGGCATTTTAGATTAATAGGTTATATTCTAATTATTTTAAAACCGGCCCTGTAGCTAGCTCAGACTATTGTGCGCTGAGCTAATGCAGGACGAATAGTTATATGCTGTTTAGACGAGTACGCAACGTACTAGGGCAGCAGGTGCAAGCTTTTTGTTATTCCGGACGATCTCTACCGACAACGAAAATAAAACATATATCCAAGCATGGCTGAACTGTAGGCTGGTTATTAAAGCTGGAAACCCATTAGATATTATTTTTAATGATTTACTTCTCTCGTAGAGGAAGTATTGTATTCATGATTTTTTTTTCAAATTTCACTTTTTTCTACTTTATAGAATGCGTAGATTACGAAAATCATATTCACTAATTTCCGTCTGTCGGTCGGTCGGTCTGTTCGTTTCTTTAAACCACTATATTTTAGAATCTACTGACCCGATTTAAACATAATTTGCGTCCTTTTTTTCTACCTGCCCATAGATGATATCGAAGGTTAAAAGTTTATAAAAATCCCAAAGATCTGCGCGTTATAGGCCAAAAACATGCTAAAAATGGCAAAATCGGTGGATCAACTTAATCTTCTAAAGTTGCGGGCCGATTTTGACCAAATACTAAACATATGTATCGTGTATAGACCAATGGTGCTAAATCCTATCACTACCTGATAGTGCTAGGATTTACTTCAAACATTGTTTTATATTGATAATATTAAATCTTATTTCAAATAGTTTCATTAAAATAGAGTACCTACAACACATTTTTCACTTTTTAATCTCTTCATACACACGTTACAACTTTATCGCTTAGATTTGTTTCAAATTTGGTTCCTAGTTAAAATTTACAAAGCATTTTTAAATAACCCGATAAATTTTTTTCCACAAAAGACGACTACAAACTTTAAAAATTTTAATTTATTTTTTATTTTTTAAGAAATGTTACATAGCAATGAGAGAAGTACTGTGGAATCTCATTTCCAGCGAATTTTTGCATTAAAATAAGAGTAAAAAAGACGCAAAGTGATAAAATAGTATAACGAACATGAAATAAGTCAAATTATTGCACATGTTCGTTAAAATGCTCCCCTTCGGGTCGCGTTTTAAACTTAAACTGGTACAATAAAATTGGTCTTATGAATCATGTTCTTTAATATACTATTCTATGATTTTTCTGTCAAATTTCTATGCCAGGTTCTATTATTTCTATGATGATTCCGGATAAAATCGGTTAGTGATCAAAATCAATGTGAATAAAACAAAACACATCGCTTGTAGAAACGAGAATATTAAGGCTCATTTAGTAAAGTGTTTGGAACCAGTAATGTACCATAAAATTTAATGTTAAATAAAATTGTGTCAGCTTTTATCGATTTTTTCTTTTTATCAAAACATTGATACAAATTATATTTTTGTTGAAAAATAAAAAAGGTGTTCTTAGTGCGTACTAGTGCAACTTATTAAAAATCGTCATTATAGTTTATCTCAGGAGTAGGACATTTTTATTTCGCTAGAAATTTATCCGTTTTGCTTCTATTTCACTGTTATGTTTCAACCGATTTTTATGTGTGATTCATAAAACATGTGCCATTAAGGCTATCCCGACCGTCACTGATCTAATAAATTCTTTTCCTACGTATATTATGAAGTTTTACCATAAAGTTTTCAACCTGTCATGATTTTTAACGCCAATGTATACAAGAAGGATAGTGTGTGCTCAAGCAAATAACAATTAGAACGTCGATTTGTCATGTGCATATTATAGGTGACTAACTGTGACTGTATTACCCACTCGGTTGTCCATGTAGTATTAAAATACAGGGTCGGCTTTAAAAATAACTCTCAAAAACATTTTTAGTTCATTTTCATTTATGTGGATTATTATCCATATAACTTACTAAGTCGCTGGTGCGAATTAAAATTTGGCAAATAATATATAGTAGCATACGGGATAGCATGCATCTTGTTTCAATGCATTGGCAGGTACAGAAAAAAGTGAGGCAAATGCTTGGACGTGATGGCCTGTTCGTGGCGTAAAAACAATTTGAATCGGTGACGGTCGGGATACTCTTAAGCAAATAGAAGGAAAAACTACCTTAAAATAATATATATTTAATAAGAAATGGTTGAAATCACATTTTAGTAATCATAGTAAACTTCAACTATTTCTAATTAAATATAATTATATTATTTTAATGTAATTTTTATTTCTATTTTCTTAAAGCCACATATTTTCTGAACATATTAATGTATCATCACATTTACACATCAAAATAGGTAAAAAAATAATAGTTAAACAGAAGCAAAACTGATGTATTTCTATCGAAATGAAACTTCTCCATTCCTGCACGCGATAAACTATAAAGGCGATTTTCAATAGGGTGCACTAGTGCGCACTAAGTATATGTTTGCTTTTTTCAACATGTTTTGATAGCAAAAAATCGACAAACCCTAACACAAATTTTATGATGCATTACTGGTTTTAAACATTCGACTAACGGAGCCTTAATATAAATAAATACAAACAAATTAAAATTTTGTAATAGGGACTTAATGATTGTCTTGACTACATTGGTTTTATATTCTGGAATTTTGTTTTGTTTATCGCCCATGGGTTTGTTGCTATTTTTGCGGATCGTTGCCCGTGACAACCAGTCATAGAATTGTAAATTCAACTTAAAATGATCTAAACATTATCGGTAAATGTCAAAAATTGTTCGATTGCACGAAAAATATTTTAATATTTATTTTATATTTTCGTTTTTGTTGCAGTGTATAACTCAAGGCGCACTCATTCGTATGCAAAAGTCTTTAACAAATCCTTGTCTACAATCTCAACACCTGGTGTGTCTACCGATAATCTTTATTCTATCAATACCGAAAGCACATCAGTTACTAACTCCGAAGATCTACTAATAAATGCTTGTGATGTGAATAGTGAGCTTTCATTGAGCTCGCGAAATGAGACCAGATCGCAAAATTGGTCTTTGAATACTGAAGAATTGACAAATGGTTGCGACTTTTCTATGTTGTTTACGAATTTTAATTTTTCAAACACTGCTACAACATCATTGGACAGTTTGGTTTCGATGCAGAGCATTTTTGAGTTGGACGACGATTGTAATGTGGTGCTACAAGGCAGAATTGGTCAAGGATTCTATGGAGAGGTATACAAAGGAACATTGGAATATTTGGGGGATGAAGCAATAGAACCGCGCAAAGTTGCCGTAAAAAAATTGAAATCCACGGCTATGTCTTCATGTTTACAGGATTTTGAACGAGAAATTAATATTATGAAGGTAGGATCAATATTACTTACTATTCTATTTTTTTAGAAAAATTTCGTTAATATATATATATATATATATATATACAGGGTAGTCCATTATGCGCGCCTCGCTCAATAGTCGCTAAACCGTTAGACTTACGAAAAAAGTTTCTTAATAAAACCTTTTATGTGTCATCTCTGCTACAACTCAAAATTATTTATAAGTATACAGGGTGTCCCAAAAAAGATTAACACATTTTTTTTTTTTAAATGAAACCCTATATATTTTTTGCAGAAAATAAAACCTTTGCAGGTTCTGTACATAATTCCAGATTTATAAAAGAATCGATTACAATGTTGCCAAGTTATGCATTTTTTAAGAAAATTTTGGTCAAAAACATACTGTTTTAAAAATGTTGTAATTCCCCCATTGTTTTTTTATTTTTTGTAAAAACTTCAAGTAAAACTTATTCTTGGCTTGCTTTATCTAAAACAATTTTTATAATTTGATTTAATTATACAGGGCGTTTAAAAAAATCGTTCAAACATCTCGAACTTCAATTCAATTTTTTTTTGATTTTTTTAAATACAACACCCTGTATTTTATTACATCATTGGAAAGCTTAAAGCTCAGTTTTCCCGCTTCTCATATTGTGAGTGATGCATTTAATGCAATTTAGAACGTAATCTTTGATTTTTTCTTTAGTGTTCGGAAACCAATAAACCCTTGTTAGATAATCATAAGTTTTGTCAACGCCGACATGACCTAAATTAGAAATAACTTCGCGCTCCATAAGTTCAGAAACATAAAATAATAACTCGTCTTTAGTTTTCCTATATAATAAACCGTTCCTTAATCCGAACCGAGAATCATTGCACTTTTCTAGTTTTTCTTTTAGTTCAACTATTCGCCGATCTAAATTTTGAGCAACCGAAAGATTTTGTTCAAACGTGTTCTCGGCTAAAAGAAGAATGTTATTGCAACGACTCAGAGCATCAACGTGAGACATTCGTTTTCCGGGCCGATGTTCAATCATGTAATCATAGTTTTCTAGAAACAATGCCTATCTTGATATACGTGGATTTATATCTTTCTTTACAAGGGTTAACCGAAAACTATCGCAATCGGTTATTATCTTAAATGATATTCCGAATAAATACACGTGTAATTTTTTGATAACATAAACGGCAGCTAAACATTCCAGCTCAAAGCTATGATATTGAGATTCGGCTTCAGTTGTTCGATGACTATAATATAAAACTGGATGAACTTTACCGTCAGATTGTTTCTGAACCAACACTGCCCCGAACCCGTACGAACTCGCATCGCAATGTAATTCGGTTGGCGCAGTGGGACAATAAATACACAGCAAAGGTGATGATGCCAATGCCCTCTTTAATGTATCAAAAGCAACGTGTTCAGCTTCCAAAAATTTGAAAACTGCATCCTTCTTAAGCAAATCAAACAATGGTCTGGCAATAACAGAAAAATTTGGTATAAAGCGACGGAAATAACTCGCAATCCCAATAAACCGATGTACTTCCTTACAGATTTATGGAGTTGGATAATCAGTAATTGCCCTAACATTTTCTTCACCTGGGCTAACCCCCTTTTCATTTACTAAATACCCTAAATAAATTATTTCATTATGCACAAATGAGCATTTGTCTCATCTAAGTTGCAACCTATGCCTCGCGCTTATTCGTAACGTTTTGCGAAGTATTTCCAAATGTTCTTCTAACTTATTTATGCCAATTAATATGTCATCAAAGTAGATAAGCAATTCATTACTATTAATTAAATTTTGAAATATAGATATAATAAATTTCTGAAAAACCCTAGGAGCGTTTACTAACCCGAAAGGCATTCGCAAAAATTCAAATTGCCATAACGGAGTGATAAAAGCCGTATACTTAACCGATGATTCTTTCATTTTTACGTGGTAAAATCCATTTTTTAGATCCAAACTCGTGAAATACCTCATATTTCTTAACTGATCTAACTGATCATCTATTAAAGGACTCGGTACATTTTGCTTTACAGTAATCTTATTAAGTTCGCGGTAGTCAATACATAAACGAATACTACCATTTCTTTTCCGAACCAAAATGATCGGACTACTATAAGGTGAATTACTTGGACGAATGATACCGTCTCGCTGAAAGTCGTCTAATATATTTCTAATTGCTCTTTTTCGTAAAATGAAATTCTTCGCGCACGAAATACAACCGGCTCATTTCGTGTTAATTCAATTTCTATTTCGCAAGATTACAAATGTCGCCTATATTTAACTCCGATGTAACATAACACTCTTGATAAATATCATTAATCTGAGACTTAACCTCATGACCCAACTGAGGATTAATATTCAAATCAACTGCTTGCAATTCAGACTCAGCAAGATGACCAATGTTTAAAATCTCAGACTCAGCCCGATCAATCTTAGGACTTTCAATTCCCGCAGAAGAAACCTCAACTATCACAGAATCACCCAAGTCAATTTTGACTTGCGGCAACGAAATAAAATCTCTCCCTAATATTACAGAACAATTCATGGTGTCGTCTGGCATGACATAAAAATGTAATCTAACACTAATACCATTGATTATAGCATCAGTCCTGAATAACCCAAGAATAGTTAATTTTGAATTATTAATCCCATAAAATTCGTTATTCACTGAAGTGTCGCTATAATTAATGGTTGGCACGTAACGCGATTTAATCAAACTTATCGGACTACCAGTGTCAATTAAAGAAACTAAATTATATTTACAAACAGTGCTAAACTTATCTCTTACGCTAATTGCCAACTGTGTCGTATAGGGAAGTCGGTTGTTACACTCATAGACAACATTCGTAGTCTCTCGCTTCATTTTCCTCTGCGGACAATCTCGGATTAAATGGTCACACTGGTTACATTCAAAGCATGAACCCCTTTCTCGCTTTGGTTTTGGACAATTCTCGAATTTATGCCCAGCTTCTGAACAATTGTAGCACCGGAATACGCGAGATTGCTGTTTTTCACCAGTAGGTTCTTCAAACTTCCTCGGATTTTTTACGTGACCACTCACACTACAGCTGACGGTATTTATCATTTGAAATAAATCATCCAGACTAGCGATACTTGGAAACATCACCCTGGCTTGATTCTGCAGTATTCCATTGTCAAACCCATCAATTACATATTGAATCATTTCGGACTCCTCGATGTGTGCGTAGTTACCTAAACTACCTAATTCTGTTATGAAAATGGTCAGCAAACGACTCACCAGATTTCCATCTTCGTTTTTCAAATAGGCGCCGTAATTGAACCTTTTCTTCAAACCCAGCAAACATTTTGTTGATTTCTCTCTTCAACGCTGACCAATCCATTGTAACAAATTCCACTTTTGATAAATACCATTCTCGTGCTTTCTTAATTAACTTTCCTGCTGCTACTAACTGGATCCACTGATCAAAGATGCCATAAGCTCTCTGTACTGCATCTATTCGTTCTAACCATAAATGAGCTTCTTGTTTTTCTCCCGAAAACTCGGGTAACATAGCGGATATTTCCTTGGTGGAATAGTGTGGATGTACGGATTGCGTCTGTCGTGGCTCTTCTACTCGTTAATTTTCCACTCGAATATTTTTATAATGTGCCATTGCCATATCTCTTATTGTAGCTCGAATAACATCCTCTATTGATATTGCGTTTGGTTGATTCTTATCCGGGATAGTGAGTAAACTCGGAGTATCGTCGTTGTTGGCCATTTCTTAACCTCAACTCTTGCCTCAACACGTGGAACGCAACAATTTTTTTTTTATTTCACTAATCGTTAACTTAACTTTGTTAACCTAATTTCACTAATCGTTAATCCCTCTTCTGAATTTGTTGGCACGATGAGTAAATAAAACGACTGCGTTGATATTTTATATTGTTGCCTTAATTTACTTGTAGAATGGTACAAAAAGAATCGAACCAAAGAAACAAAAAGTAAAATGCTACTACTCCCTCTGACGAGTCACACACACACCCTTTCCCTTCTTTCTCTCTCAACAAAAACTATACAACAGGTCTACCAACACCAAAGCGGAGCCAAATTCAAAATTTAAATTTTACGACAACAATAGCTTGTTTTCCCACAGCATTCAACTTTTCATTTAAAGAAACGGTACTACGTAATTAAGTATGGACGTTATTTCTCTGATCAAAATCTCGCCGTCTTTCCGAATGTTTTTGAAACTTTGCGTTTCGGTCTTTTAATAAACTTTCGGTGATACGCCGATCACCAAAGTGATCTACTAACAAATCTCAGACATCTGCCTAAGTAGTCAAAGAACATTACCTATTCTTAACCTAAACCACAGATAAGTATACATATAGGCTGTTCAACGATGATATTTGTTTTGCTACCTATTCAGTTCCCCTCAACCCGCGTGTATTTTATATTGCTTACATCTAGGAGTATGCCTATTATATTGCCTACATTATAGTTTATTTAATTTTGTTTTGAAAGAAAACTGTAATCACATTATAATTTAACGGATGGTTTTAGAAACTGTGTCTGGACGTGGGGTTGCAACTGTTAAATTGTAACTGTTAAATTGTCTGGACGTGGGGTTGCAACTGTTGTAATTGTTGGTTGGGTGTGGTTTGGGCCATATGACGATGATTTCATATTACGTTATTAGAGTATTATATTATTTTGCAACGCCATCTACCATAGGATAGACATTCCATTCAACAGGAACAGCGCCTCTCCGTGGCCGGCGTTGTACTAAAAAAGCCCTCTTGGTCGGGCGTTGGCAATATCAAAAATGCGAAACACTTTGCCCTATACGATGGCACATCTGTATATAACCTTATCTGTGCCTAAACGTTAAGAATAGGTAATGTTCGAAATAATTATAATAATAAAGTAATTATACAATGAGTTGATAGATATTGCGTTTATGACGTATAAGACTCAACAACTCAAATTAAGAAAAATTAATACTAAAGCTATTTCCCCAAATCTTATCCTAAGATATAGTTCTAAGAATTGCTATGAATTCATCAGCAATGCTTAGATGCTGACGAACATAATTTCCGCGGTGAACCACGAATATTACAATTAACAATTGATAAGAAAACTAAAGCTTAGCACAAAGATACTTCTCAGGGTATTAATTAATCTTCCTGAGTAATAGAAATATAAAGAGTATTCGAGTTTTCTCCCACCACAGGAAGTGTATGTTCGAGTGCGAGATGACTTGCCCAAGAAGTCCAACGTGACCAGACTCAAAAACCGTGCAATTGTAACAAGTCTATCGTTCAGGTTTAATTGCAAAACTTTAATAAAAGTTAGTTTTAAATACCCAGAAATACGACTTTTTTTTTCTTACAAGCAATATACAAAGCAGGGATGTTGTGTAAGTGCAATTTTTTCTATTAGGATAGAGGAAATTGTTGTAAAGTCATAGTGATAGCGATATAATGCCAAATTGTATTTCGTACCGCCATCTATCGTGTTTACATATTAGTTAGTTGACATTGCCGTAACTTGAGACGCTTGCTTAATTGAGTCACTTCCGTTTGAATTGTACTTGCACACACACACATTTTTTGTATCACATCTGTTAATATACGAATCATCCTTTAAAATCGGTGTCATCATTCATCATTACCTACCTGCTACAAAACTCTCGCCAACAGGTTATGGGCCCAGATATTCGGAAAGGCATAGTTTGCGCGAATATTGACAGAGAAGTTGAAATCGACAATTTTGAAGGTTAAATTTTTTTTTATTATTGCTGTGTACTAAGCTAATAAATAAAAATGAACATGTCCGGGTTAACGAGGATCGAGACCCTAAATAAAGACAACTATGATACTTGGAAGATGCAGATGGAAGCATTGTTGGTAAAAAACGACGCGTGGGCGTTCGTCAACGGTGAATTCTTGAAACCGGAACTTAAGCCAAATCAAGAGAACTTGAACGCAGTGGAAGCGTGGGTGAAGCTGGACAACAAGGCAAAGTCGGACATCATCTTATCTATTTCATCGTCGGAATTGAAACAAATCAAAGGATGCGTAACGTCTCGCCAGGTGTGGTTAAAATTGGAGAACATTTACCAATCAAAAGGACCAGCAAGAAAAGCGACGCTACTCAAGCAGCTCACTCTACAGCGAATGGAAGAAGGTAGTGATGTGCGCGAATACATAAATCGATTCTTTGACGCGGTCGACAAGTTAAGTGAAATGGAAGTCGACATAAATCCAGATCTTCTAGCGATAATGTTGTTATATAGCTTGCCGCCGAGTTTTGAAAATTTTCGGTGTGCGATTGAGTCACGGGACGATCTACCAAGCCCGGAAATGCTACGCGTTAAAATCGTTGAAGAAAGTGACGCTCGGAAGAATGATTCTCAGAATGCATCGCAGAACGCATTATTCGCGAACAAAGGCTCTGGCGCATACAAACGTCGGGATTGGAACAAAACCAAACGCGAACCTTTGGAATCAAAAGAAAAATTCAAATTCCAGTGCCACCGGTGTAGAAAAATCGGACACAGAGCCGCGGATTGCCGAGTAGACGTCGGCAAAAATCGTAGAAGTGCAATTAAGTCTGACGACGTTAGTATGTGTGCATCGGAAGAATTGTCAAGTCCATCTACAGCATTAGCAGGTGAATATCGAAATCATGAACGAAAATGGTGCCTGGACAGTGGCGCCACCTCACATCTTTGTAAGGAAGTACAAGATTTCTCCAATATTTTTGAAAACGGAAAAGGCAAGTTAAATCTGGCAAACAACGCTTCAGCGGAAATCAAAGCAAGAGGAATAGTCAAACTATCAGCAGACGTTTTTGGTAAGAAGGCCAACATTTTATTAAACGATACTTTGCATGTTCCCGATTTACGCACTAATTTGTTATCGGTTGGGAAAATTACTGAACACAATTTCGACGTAATTTTCAAAAAGAACATGGCTCTGGTTGTCGACAGCAGTGGAACCCCGAAATTGGTGGCAGAAAAGATAAATGGACTGTACTATGTTCAAGAGGAAAAACGGAACGAGTGTAATATTTTCTCGGAACCTACGCCGCGAAGTGCTTCGGAAAAACTAATGACTTGGCATCGCCGATTTGGGCATATGAACGTCAAGGACCTCGTAAACGCGCAAAGGCAAGGAACCGTTTTGGGAATGGACATTATCGACGCTAATGACAACATTAAATGTGACATATGTATCCAAGGAAAAATGACGAGGACACCTTTTCCTAAGCATTCGGAAAGAATTACGAAGTTACTTGATATCGTACACTCGGATGTATGCGGACCCATGCGGACAGAATCGCTCAACAAGGCCAAATACTACGTCACATTTATAGACGACAGTTCACGATATTGCGAAGTTGCAGATGGAAGCATTGTTGGTAAAAAACGACGCGTGGGCGTTCGTCAACGGTGAATTCTTGAAACCGGAACTTAAGCCAAATCAAGAGAACTTGAACGCAGTGGAAGCGTGGGTGAAGCTGGACAACAAGGCAAAGTCGGACATCATCTTATCTATTTCATCGTCGGAATTGAAACAAATCAAAGGATGCGTAACGTCTCGCCAGGTGTGGTTAAAATTGGAGAACATTTACCAATCAAAAGGACCAGTAAGAAAAGCGACGCTACTCAAGCAGCTCACTCTACAGCGAATGGAAGAAGGTAGTGATGTGCGCGAATACATAAATCGATTCTTTGACGCGGTCGACAAGTTAAGTGAAATGGAAGTCGACATAAATCCAGATCTTCTAGCGATAATGTTGTTATATAGCTTGCCGCCGAGTTTTGAAAATTTTCGGTGTGCGATTGAGTCACGGGACGATCTACCAAGCCCGGAAATGCTACGCGTTAAAATCGTTGAAGAAAGTGACGCTCGGAAGAATGATTCTCAGAATGCATCGCAGAACGCATTATTCGCGAACAAAGGCTCTGGCGCATACAAACGTCGGGATTGGAACAAAACCAAACGCGAACCTTTGGAATCAAAAGAAAAATTCAAATTCCAGTGCCACCGGTGTAGAAAAATCGGACACAGAGCCGCGGATTGCCGAGTAGACGTCGGCAAAAATCGTAGAAGTGCAATTAAGTCTGACGACGTTAGTATGTGTGCATCGGAAGAATTGTCAAGTCCATCTACAGCATTAGCAGGTGAAAATCGAAATCATGAACGAAAATGGTGCCTGGACAGTGGCGCCACCTCACATCTTTGTAAGGAAGTACAAGATTTCTCCAATATTTTTGAAAACGGAAAAGGCAAGTTAAATCTGGCAAACAACGCTTCAGCGGAAATCAAAGCAAGAGGAATAGTCAAACTATCAGCAGACGTTTTTGGTAAGAAGGCCAACATTTTATTAAACGATACTTTGCATGTTCCCGATTTACGCACTAATTTGTTATCGGTTGGGAAAATTACTGAACACAATTTCGACGTAATTTTCAAAAAGAACATGGCTCTGGTTGTCGACAGCAGTGGAACCCCGAAATTGGTGGCAGAAAAGATAAATGGACTGTACTATGTTCAAGAGGAAAAACGGAACGAGTGTAATATTTTCTCGGAACCTACGCCGCGAAGTGCTTCGGAAAAACTAATGACTTGGCATCGCCGATTTGGGCATATGAACGTCAAGGACCTCGTAAACGCGCAAAGGCAAGGAACCGTTTTGGGAATGGACATTATCGACGCTAATGACAACATTAAATGTGACATATGTATCCAAGGAAAAATGACGAGGACACCTTTTCCTAAGCATTCGGAAAGAATTACGAAGTTACTTGATATCGTACACTCGGATGTATGCGGACCCATGCGGACAGAATCGCTCAACAAGGCCAAATACTACGTCACATTTATAGACGACAGTTCACGATATTGCGAAGTTCGATTTCTGCGATCCAAGGATGAAGTTTTCGGAAAATTTAAGGAATTTCAGAAGATGGTTGAAAACCAAAAGGAGAAGAAAATTAAATGTCTTCAATCCGACAACGGAGGCGAATATACAAGCAAAGAATTCGAAAGTTATTTGAAGGAACATGGTATTCTCCGAAGGTTAACCGTCGCGCAGAATCCGGAACAGAACGGGGTGGCGGAGAGAAAGAATCGAACATTGGTCGAAATGGCTCGTTGCCTCCTTATGCAGTCTGGCCTTCCACCATGCTTTTGGGCAGAAGCGATTTCAACCGCAAACTACATTCGGAATCGGTGTCCGACTAAGACACTGAATGGAATGACGCCGTACGAGGCTTGGACCGGTAAGAAACCAGATGTGCATCATTTTCGAGAATTTGGAAGCCCGATTTTCTTTCTCAATACAAATGCCAAGAAGGGGAAATTTGATGACCGAAGTGAAAAAGGAGTATTCCTGGGATATTCGGACGAAAGCAAAGCGTATCGGGTGTGGATGCCTAACGAAAAGAAAGTCGTCATAACTCGCGACGTAAAATTCAGAGAGAGATCGAGCAATGAGCAAAACGTATTTCAAGAATTTACTCATGAATATCTCAGAGAAGAAGAACCTCAAGAAGAATTGTCAAACTCATCGCAGGATCCTAACGAAATCGAAATCCAAGACGTTGTTTCAAACCAAAACAAGGAAGGAGTCCAACTTGAAAATTATGAGGAACAACACGACATTGTTGAAGAAGATGAACAAATACAAGTCGTCCGAAAAAGAGCACCAGGGCGCCCAAAGTTAGAACGTACCGGATCAAGTGGAAGACCGCGGAAAATTTTTCAACTAAGAGACGCCGAAGCCACAAATGCGGAAGTGGACTTTGCTTTTCTTTCGGAAATTCCATTGAAACAAGCAGTCTCTGGTCCAGACGCTGAACAATGGATCGATGCAATGGCAAGTGAGTTGAAATCTATCATTAGTAACGATACTTGGGATGTTGTAGATCGCCCGCGTGATGCCGAAGTCATTGGAAGTCGATTGGTTTTGCGAAATAAGTATAAGCCAGATGGAACAATCGAGAGGAGAAAGGCGCGGCTCGTTGCGCGCGGATTTGCTCAACGTCCGGGAATTCACTTCAACCAGACGTTTGCGCCTGTTGCTCGGTTGAGCTCAATTCGAATGCTTATGGCACTAGCTGTTCAACATGACATGAAGATTCATCAACTGGATGTGACCACCGCGTATTTGAACGGAAAAATTGAGGAGACAGTGTTCATGGAACCTCCGAGTTTTATCATAGAATCTTTAGAAGCTTTGATCGAGAAAGGCAACAGTGAAATCCGTCACAAGGCCAAAATGTTACTGAAAGAATTGGAAAACAGTGACAAAGTTTTCCATTTGAAGAAGTCACTTTACGGCCTTCGTCAAGCCGGAAGAAATTGGCACAACACGTTAGATGCAATTTTGAAGAAGCTAGGCGCAAACCCTTCTAACCACGATCCATGCATCTACAAGATGGGACAAGGAGAAGATGTGGTGTTAATTGCGGTCTACGTCGATGACATGTTGTTCGCATCTAGAAACGTACACCAGATCGAATACCTGAAGAAAAATCTAGGACGAGAGTTTGATGTAAAGGATCTCGGCGAAATCGATTATTGTTTGGGAATCGAATTTAGCCGAAGTGACAACTCTATAACCATGCATCAGTCGGGTTATATCAAAGACATTTTGGATCGTTTTGGTATGGCTGAATCAAATCCAGTCAAAACTCCATTCGACCCGAACGTGAAGCTTGTTAAACCAGTGGGGAATAATTCGTACGACAAGACTTCAGCAGTACCATATCGAGAGCTAATCGGAGCGCTCATGTACCTTGCCGTCTCAACAAGGCCGGACATTGCGTTCGCTGTTAGCACACTCAGTCAATTTAACGAATGCCACGATCAAACTCATTGGACCGCGGCTAAACGAGTATTGAGGTACTTAAAGGGTACTATCGATATCGGAATTGTATTTAAACGTACTACCGAACCGATGACTTGTTTTGTGGACGCTGATTGGGCCAGTTGTTTAGTCGACAGGCGTTCATACACCGGATACGTTTCCATTCTGGCAGGTGGACCTGTCTCATGGGAGGCGAAAAAGCAGAGAACCGTTGCGCTTTCCTCTACGGAAGCCGAATACATGGGATTGGGTGAGGCCGCTAAAGAAGTTATATGTCTCCGTAATTTCCTTACGGAATTAGGTTTTGAGCCACTCGCAGACATCGTCATATTCAATGACAATCTCGGAGCGCAGAAACTGGCCGAAAATCAGACATATCACGCCAGGAGTAAACACATTGACGTAAGACACCACTTCGTGCGCGGAGCCCTAAAAGACAGGAAGATCAAGATCGCGCACATTTCAACCTCCGACATGCCAGCTGACATTTTGACAAAGGGATTATTGGGGCCAAAGCATCAAAAGTGCATTGAACTTTTGGGACTAGGGTCATGCGAGCTGATTTAAGTTTATATGTGTCATTACATCGAGTGGGAGTGTTGTAAAGTCATAGTGATAGCGATATAATGCCAAATTGTATTTCGTACCGCCATCTATCGTGTTTACATATTAGTTAGTTGACATTGCCGTAACTTGAGACGCTTGCTTAATTGAGTCACTTCCGTTTGAATTGTACTTGCACACACACACATTTTTTGTATCACATCTGTTAATATACGAATCATCCTTTAAAATCGGTGTCATCATTCATCATTACCTACCTGCTACAAAACTCTCGCCAACAGAAATAACCAAATTATAAAATTATGTCAAATTAGAAAATTCAATCGATTTACTTTAGATTGTTGAAATATATGTACTGTTATAAATTTCATTTTAAATTTTTATATGGTCACTGGGACGACCTCTTAAAATATTCTATTACCTTTTTGGTAATTATCTTTTTTATTACCTTTTTGTTTTTTTATCTATAGACATTGCAGCACCCCAACATAGTCGCTATTTTAGGAGTGTTGAGAGATCCTGAAATTTCACTAGTAATGGAATACTTACAACACGGATCGTTGCAGACTTACTTGAAGATTTATCGCGAATCACTGCAGATTAATCAATTGCTGAAGTATGCTTTAGATATCGCAAAGGTAAACGATTTATTAACAAATAAAATTAAGAATAATGCTTATCCATTTATTTATAAAAAAAAGGGTATGGATTATTTGGGTAAGAAAAACATTGTGCATCGTGATTTGGCAGCTAGAAATATTCTGGTTGTTGATGAAAATCATGTGAAAATATCCGATTTTGGTTTGGCTCAAGTTTTGGAATCGAACGATTACTATATTTTAAAAACCAATCGAGAGCTACCAATCAAATGGTAATATAATCCTTTTATAGATATGTATGTTTAATATTTGAGTCAACTTTTAATTAATATGGAAATATACAGGTATGCACCAGAAAGCCTAAGAAATGGCAAATTTTCTGTCCGTTCTGATGTTTGGTCATTTGGTGTAACTATGTGTGAAATGTTCAATTGTGGTGAAGAACCGACGTTAACTAATATGCTTCTTCAAGATGATGGTCAGGAACAACAGAGACTATTGACTGCTTTAGAACAAGGAGAAAGGTAAGACATTATTTTTTAGAAAATTTGTTATGCTTGCAGATTATTGAATGATCTAATATAAACTTGACTATTAAATAATAACTACATAATTAGAAAGAGAAACACTTTTTTCAAAAGTAGCTCGCAGCATACTGATTAATAAATAGATGTTTTTAATTATATTGCAACTATAGTTATTTACGTAACAAGTCCGGAAAGTAGTGTCTTGCAGGACAAGCAGACGAGTTTCAGGCCGACGCCGCAGGCGGAGGCCTGAAAGTCGGCGTGTCCTGCAAGGAATCTTTCCGGACATGTTGCGTACAATATTTTTTGTGTCGAATACTCTTATAAATACATAGTTCTTCAAAAAAATGCTAAATAATAAATTAACTATGCAAAAAAAATAGAGCCATCTTTTGTTTTCTTTTGACACTAACAAATGTCAGTGTCATATACAGTAATTGCAAACTTTCAAAATATGGATACACCAAAACATATTTTAAAAGCTGCAGAAAATGTTATAAACAATTTATTGCCACAAAAATCTTCAGGCCGATATTGGAAAAATAACTAACTATGGAAACACTTTGGAAAAACTTTGCAGGAAAAACTAAAAATGGAAAAAATATGTAACTATGGAAACACTTTGCAGGCCGAGGCCGGCAAAAACCCTTTTCTGGCGGATTTTAAGATGTAGAAATCTAGTCATGCCGTATGAAGGCGCAAAAAACTATTTACAGTATGATTTCACACTTGAAATGAAATGTAAATTCAATCTAACGAAATTAAATTTGTCACAAATGAAATCGAATTTTACATTCCCGAAAGTAAATTTATCACTTGTAAAATTCAATTTAAAATTTGTGAAAATTGATTTTACACAAATGAAATGAAATTTTATATTATTGAAAACCAATTTGTCACTTATGAAATTCTATTTCAAATTTTTGAAAATGATTTAAAATTATATGCAAATTGTATTATTATTTAAACAATTATGAAATATATTTAATAGAAATTGAAAAGATAATTGAAGCAATAAGACTACACACACCAAATGTAAATAGCATAGCCGAAGAAAACAAAATGAAAATCATAATGTAGCGGATTATGTAAACCAAATATTGCAAAGTTTAGGAAAAGGTTGAACGCTTATTTGATTTTCACATTTTTATTATCAAAAAATATCTGGAAATGCATTTCCGCAGTACTTCCCTCGTTATGGATATTAGTAAACACTATTCGTTAATCAGTTATTCCCTTAATATATTTTACTTGTGGGTGTGTATGTGTCATAATTCATTCTTAGTTTACATCTGTCAAATTCAATTGATTTTATCGATATTTGTCATTTTTAGTTGATTAATAAACACCTCTGTAAATCAACCAATCAAAATTGTGCATTCGGTTTTTGTTGCCTAGCAACTTGCCATTTTCAGCGAGTAAAAAGTTAGCTTCAATTTTCAAATCGAATAGTACACGGTACTTTAAAAAAAAGTAGGCCTTGAGTTTCACTTCTTCAAACAAATTTGGTTTTTTTCCAACTGTCAAAAAAGAGCTCAATTTTAATACTAATATCTGCCATAAAAGTGGCCAATTTTTATACAGTAAAAGAATGAATTTGTTCCTAGGCAACATCAATACTTTTTCTCTTAGGACAAAAAAGTACTTTTTCTCCTATGAAAAAAAGTACCTACTGTATTAGTAAAATATTCGAAACCTCTTCTTTTGCTATTAGAGTCACTTCGTATTTGGTAGTTCTTCATCATCGAGATCGGACATTGCGTTAATAATTGCAGTGCGAATCAACGTCTATATACTAAGAAGGTTGCCTCAAAACTTTTTTTAAGAGTGGGGGAGCCGCCATGTTGCGCGTCATCGAATCTGCCGGTTCATTGTTTACATTTCTGTTTCGCTGCATTTTTCGTGTATTTCACATTTAATCACCCTTAAGATTACAATCTATAGGTACTAAACAGCTCTTGGAACAACGAAAACGTTGGTTATATTGTCACTTGTAATCTCACAAGAGCATGAATTCTATCCGGAAATTTTTTTGAGTGCATTTCAACAACGTATTAATCGGCCCGAGTGGAACACGAGGGCCCGATTACGTTGTTGGAATGCACGATAAAAAATTTCCAGGATATGAATTCCTGCTCGAGTGCAGATTCGGTAAGAAAATCGCACCAATACACTTACAAAAATTGATCAGAATTCAAAAAGTTTTTGATATTTTTTAATCAAGTTGCAATAGAATTGCGTATCTATGAGCAACGATTGTTGAAAACAAAATACTAAATCTGTCAAAGTCAAAAATGTCGCGCTTCGGAAAACAGTCATTGAATGCAACTGATAAAGCTGTGGAAGATACGGTACCAAATATTACAAATACGGTACCAAAAAGATACGGTACCAAATAAAACAATTGTGTTTTTAATTTTAATCATTAATTTTGTTAGTTTATTTAATTTTTTAGTTCTAATTAAATTATTTATTTTGACATTTGTTTTGACATAATAATTTCCGCTGAAATTTTCTACTGCTTGGTGTAATAGGATAAAATTTCCGAAAAATTTTGTTGTTGCCATGGTAATATACTCAAATGCAACGTTTCTATTGGTCGTAAATTAGAATGGTGCGATTTTCGCTTGAATACTATCCACTAATGTATTTGCAATAAAAAATTGTCTATTTATCACGCAAATCCTTCTGAACACTATACACAATACTTTTATAAAGAAATATTACTTTTAAACCGAACCGAAACTGTAATTTTCTGTGAAATACACGAAAAATGCAGCGAAAAAGAAATGTAAACAATGAACCGGCAGATTGGATGACGCGCCACATGGCGGCTCCCCCACTCTTAAAAAAAGTTTTGAGGCAACCTCGAAAACACAAACATATTGCTCATCAAACAAAGTGACCAACCAAAGTTACCAACACATGACTGATATGGTGCAAGTGTATTTTGAGTAATAATTTAATAATAGTAATAATTTTTAGTAATTCATATTGGTACAAATTCATACACAATCAGTGAAAAATACGATGACAGTGACATTTACGTAAATTGTAATTTGATTTTTGTAAAAAAAATTGCAATTAGAATAATATTGCAAGGCAATATTGATCTGAGAGAAACTTAAGAAAAAAGTTCTTTGAATTTATTTTTTTCTCTGATTAGTACTAGAAAAAAAGCAAGTTGTGATACATTTTTGAATCCAGAAAAATATTTTTCAATATAAAAAAAAATACAAAAATTACTTTTCTATTTTAAATGAAAAGTTGTTTATCCGTTTACCATGAAATCAATTGCAAAAGAAATCAAAAATAAATTCATTTTGTAGTTCAGAAACAATAATTGCATAAATTTTTTTTTCTAATTTTGACATGTAAAATGTGACTTTTCAAAATCGATTGTAGTTGGCAAACGGCACATTTTACGCAACTGGTGATGAAATGAAAAATATTTCACAACTGGTGATGAAAAATTCCGAATAAAGCCTACTTGTTTTGATAAAATTCACTAAATTATTAATATCATATGTTTCAAAAACTCTTTTTTGAGAAGGTTTTTGTAAAAATTAGAAAAAATCTCGTATGCAACATGTTAAGGTAAGTCCTCACAGCACCGGGTTGCGGAAAGCGGATCCGCAATACGCAATATTGAAATAATTAATCCCCACAGCCGCGGACATTTTTAGTAATTTTGAGTCCCTAATGTTGGTACAATTGTAACAAGTATCTTTAAATTATCACGTCAAACATTAACAAAATAACTTATAAATTAAAAATTAACTAATAAATGACAACAAATTTAAATAAATAAAATAAATGGTAATAATTATTATAATCTTTGGTGGCAAGATAAGCGAAGGCGTCTTGCAATATTACTATATTTGCGTAGTCGCAGAAGACAAGCAGTACGAAGATTTTGGGTGCGTTAAATTTATCGTAATCGGGAACAACAAGGTGCATATCATAATTTGATATCAGAAATGCGGTTTGATTGAGAATTTTCATCGTCCACATAAACAATTTGTATTTCCTCAGTATTCACATTGGTATTCACGTCTTCGTAATACATATTTTTTTGTGGAAAGTATTAGCACTGACTGCTGACTGCAACAAACATAAACACACTGACTGCAAGTGACGATACTTACAAAATGTGAGGTTACATTTTTGCGGATTCCGCCAAATATTGAACATGTTTCTATTTTCCCGCCCCCCAAATTCAAATACAGCGGATTCCGCACATTCAAGGAATAAATTCCCGCAATATTTTATTCCAAATACTGGACCAATCAGAAATCATCTGCAAAATAAAAATCCGCAACCCGGTGCTGTGAGGACTTACCTTAAGGAAATGCTATTTTGTGTAACTCGCGTTATTTTGCGGAACTCGCTGCCCTCGTCCCGCACAAATCCGCTCGTTACACAAAAAATGCATTTCCTAACTGGTTGCATAACATTGTTAACTAACTGGTTGCAAGTCATTTTACGAAAAATTGCTTTAATAAAAGATTTATAATAACAAAGTTGCTGTTTTGGTTATTTTAAGCTATTTTAAAAATTTTGAGTCCGGTCCTGTCTACAGCAAGTGCTCAAAATTTCCGCCATTTTCCTGTACACAGTGCCTCGCTCGACGTATCCATGACTCAGCACATGACGTTAACAGACCATTACGTTGACGTATTGTTGCTGCGGCGTTTAAAATTCTAACTCTTAGTTCTTCAACCGTATCCACTTCTGTATTATAAACCAGACTTTTCATAAATCCCCATAAAAAAAAATCGAGCGGATTTAAATCCGGCGATCGCGGAGGCCACAAAACTGGTCCACCACGTTCGATCCATCGGTGATGAAATGTTCCGCACGTCACGTCGAAAATGCGGTGGTGCTCTATCATGTAGATACTACATGTTTTGACGAATATTAAGTGGTACATTTTCTAATAATTCAGGTAAAGTATCTTGCAAAAAGGTTAAATACCCAAAGCCAGTTAATCTGGCTGGTAACACACACGGTCCAATAAGAGTTCCATTAACAATACCTGCCCATACATTTATCGAGAATCTTTGTTGAAAATGTGTTCTACGAATTGCGTGTGGGTTTTTCATTGCTCACACGTGCGTATTTCGAAAATTATTTGTACCGTTTCTAGTGAATGTAGCTTCGTCGGTAACTAAAAGACATCTCGTAAAATCCGCATTTGTATTTTTTTGTTGGAGCAACCATTCACAAAATCGTACTCTCGCTGGGTAATTTTGGGGTTGTAGAGCCTGAACACGTTGAACGTGATACGGATAAAGTTGATTTTCCCGTAACGTACACCACACATTACTACGAGAAACATTCAGTTGACGTGCAATTTGTCTGGTGCTTATGGTCCGGTCTTCAACCAATATTTCAAAATGTCTTCTTCTGCCTCTAACATACGAGGTAATCTACCTCGACCAGCATGTCCTCCTCGATGTTCTCGTAATTGCCCGGAATCTCGGGCTCGCTGTATCAGATAAGTGAATCGGTTCCTACCAGGATGGAAGCGCAATGGAAAACGTTCTGCATATCTGCGTTCTGATTACACTCACCACACATTAAAATCATATCAACAAGTTCGTTGTTACCATAAACGTGAGCCATAATTTAAATTATATCTAATTATTTTCATTAGATGTTTAATTTGTAATAGCAAATGACATACAAAGTGACAATGATTGCTGAGATTTTTCTACAAGATAATTAAATTATTGTTCATCTAGAGTGCAATTTGAAAAAAGACACAGAGCCGACTCAAGCCACACTAATTATTTTAAGTGTAAATATCTCGGTAATGAATAACTTTTTATTACAGCAATTTTTCGTAAAACGACTTGTTTTGACACTAACTATCTACAGTAAAATTTAATACCTCAACTTAAAAGACGTAAATAAGATAAGTTAAATTACTATATTTCGTAATTTACTTTTTAAAAAGATATTTATTTATTAAACGAGATGATACAAGTTCGGAATTAAGATTAAGACTAACTAAAAGTATTTATTACATTACAATTACATTTTTTTATGTTTAACAAGCATTTTATCTTGTTATCAAAAATTATATATAATATGATATTACAATAAACTGATGATGAAGATATTGTATTCCAATACTTATAATGGGTCGTGTAGCATGGGTCAATGTAACACCTCCATCCTCAGAATGAAGCTTCTCCTGGAAGTTGAATGTTTGGGCTTCGGGTTGCATGTGTGGCTGCTACAGTATTAATTCGTCTTTTAATAATTATTTTCCAAATAAAATAAAATGTTCCAATTAATATTTCGGTATATAATATTATAGTCCAAATATTAGGTTTATAGTACTCAGAAAAGTCTATTGGTTTAATAGGAATAATTGAATTATACGATACATCTTGAAGTCTCAAGTTTTTCAGATTTATTTCGAAATTTGGTGTTTCTTCTTTGATTGCGTGGAAGTTTAGCTCTCGGTTGATTATGAGTGGTTTTCCAAAAGTTTTTTCTTGATACGTAAGTTCTTCATTTCGGAAAAACCATTTACAGTGGTTTTCTTTGATGAGGAATATACCTTGTAGTAACTTGGTTTCGACTTCGTTTTCACATTTTATTTCGATTCGTTCCTGTTTGGGAAATACTCCTAAATACTGATTAATTTCTGAAAGGATTTCAAAGTGATTTTCGAGAATGTTGAGTTTGACGTATTGACATTTTGCTGTTGTTCCATTTAGTAAAATTTCTTGTTCACATTCGTCCTTTTGACCAACTTGTAAATAACTTGGACATTGAAAATGTATGCTTTTTGTGCAAATGTCATTTAATGGTTTAATCATGTTATCGGTTGATTTTAACAGATATCTTGTATTTGGAATAATAGTTCTAAATTCTGATTCAAGTTTTGTAGGTATAGAAAGTATAATTCGAAATCTTTTTCATAATTGATTGGTATAGATAAAAAATAAATAATTTGATTTGATTGGATTTTACAATTGACACTAATAATTGATTCAAAATCAAGAATGTTTTCATATTTTATTGGAAATGGTAACTGATTTTTGTAATGGTGAGAAATTATTTGTAGTTCAGAAAATAAAATGTAATAGAATTTTCAATTGTTTCGAAAATATTTAATATTCTATTGTAAATAAATAACAATTGATTGAGTATGTCTTTAGCAAAAAGAATATCTAGACGTTTAGTTTTACGTTTTGTTATTTTTTGCATTTCAATAATTTTTGTTTTTAATATAATTTCATTACTTCGAATATCATTTATTGTAGTATTAAAGTTTTTTATAATTTGATTGTTGGTGGAATACTCCATTTTTAATTGATTTTCTAAACTGTCTTGATTATTCCATATATGTTTTAATATATTGTCGAATCGTTTTTCGTCTTCTACATCTAAATTACCAGTTATTGTTTTGATGATTGAACCTAACCCGTTAATTAACCCTCTTTTATTTCTAATAGTATTGCTTACGTTACTAATTCTAATATTATCAATTTTTTCATTAATACTAGTTTGGGTAAATAAAACTAGATTATTATGTGTATCCAGTTCTTTAGCATGGACATTGTTAGTTAAAATGCTAAATCTTAGGTTGCTATACTGAATATTCAATTTTTCGTACTCATCGTATAAAGGCTTCAAATTAAAAAAATGGACAAAGCTATGTTTTGTTCTTTGAAATTTGGCAGGACCTAAATTTATTGGAAGGATTCCAATGTTTCCGGTAATTAATGTTCTTTATCTCTGTCCCTTGTCCGAAGGTGAAGAACCTACAAGAGTTTTAAATTTATAGGTCTGTTTTTTTGGTCGTTTAATATTAGAAAGGTGAATATTTCCGATAGTGTTATGGTGTTTTGGTATAATTTTAGCTGTTTTGAGGTTTTTGTTTATTTCATTTATATTTTCAGGTTTAAACTTATTTTCTGTTTTTTTCTGTTTTTGCCTATTTTTAATATACACGGTTTGTGAAATATTAGGGAGTTCTTCACGGTCTTCATTTATTTTATCTATAGTGTGTTGTTTATTTTGTTGGATATCCTGGTTCAACTTTTGGTATAATAATTTTATTTTATTTTTATGGTTTAAAATATAATTGTTAACTAACTGTTTTTCGATATCTAAATTGAAAGGTGATTTGTTATCTAGATGTCCTGATATGATTTCGTACGATTTTAACTTTGTAACCGAGTGTATGGAATTGTTGTAGGGTAATATTGCATAGTTTACTTTGATTTCGATGGGTTAATTTTTATATTCTGCTTGATTATTGAGTAATCTTATATGTTCTACTAGAGTGGAGTGGAATGTCTCGATGAGTCCATTTGATTCAGGGTGTTGAGAACTTATAAAATGAATATTTACTTTGTGAACTTCTAGTAATTCTTTAACAATTGAACTTTTAAATTCAGAACCATTATCCGATATGATTTGTTCTGGAATGCAGTGATGAGTAAAATATTTAATAAAATTAGTTACGACTTCTATACTTTGAGATGAATTTAGCTTATAGGCTTGAGCATATTTTGACAAAGCATCGATTATTGTAAGAAATTTTACGTTCTCTAAGGAGATACTATCAACATGTAAAATTTGAAAGGGTTTCACTGGTGTAGGAGTAACATTAAAGTGCAGTTTTAAAGGTTTTCTGTCATATTTTGTAACTTGAAAAATTTCGCACTTGTTAATATAAGTTTGAATAGATTTTCTTTGGTTTGGCCAGTAATAAAATAGTTTGATACGGCTTTCTGTTTCATCCAATCCACGGTGATTGGTCTTACCTTTGTGGTAATTTTGAATGGTTTCAATAATTTCGTCTGCATGTTCTATATCTGTTAATTTTTTTGTACATCTTATAAAATTAATTTCAGAGTCTTTAAAATATTTCTGGATTACTATACTGAATTTTTCATAAATTGGGTCTTCAAAATAGATATGGTATTTAACCTTTGGTGTAATATATTTTTTGATAAATTCAATAATTTCTTTAGTGTATTCGTTTACTGAAAGTTGCACTAATATTCTTTGTTTATTATCGTGAATTTTTATAATCGAAGGTTGAGCTGGATTATAGTTTACTTCTGATGTTATTAATTGATTCTTACCATAGTTTACGGGGCATTCTGCTATAGGAATGTTAGCTATAGGGTTTTCTTGATTAGAATGAACGGTTTCATTATCGTCGCTTTCATTTGTATCGTTAATATTAGTATCGTTTCCTACTTCTACTACCAAAGATTCAGTTTCAGTATTTTTAATAGATGTGTTTGAATGGTCCAATGTATTAAATTGTTCCATGTATTCGAAAATATTGTTTGATTTATCTACTGTTTCGTTCATGTTAAGGTCAATTCGAGAAACAGCGTCTGGGTTCTGATTTAAACATCCTCTTTTATACACTATTTCGTAGTCGAATTCTTCGAGTTTTAAACGCCATCTTACAAGTTTTGAGTTAGGCTCTTTTAAAGAAAACAGCCACTGCAATGGCTTATGATCGGTAATAATTTTGAATCGTCTACCGAATATGTATGGTCTGAAGTATTTGACTGCCCATACTATGGCAAGTAACTCTTTCTCAATTGTGGAGTAGTTTGTTTCCGAATCACTAAATGTTCTACTTGCATAAGCAATTGGAAGATCGGAACCTATTTTACCTTGTGAGAGTACCGCACCTACTAAAAAGTTACTTGCATCGGTCGTTAAATTGAATGGTAATGAAAAGTCAGGGTATTGTAATATTGGTTCGTTTATTAGTAAATTTTTGCAAAATTCAAAACATTTTATATATTCTGGGTCATTTGTGTTTATGACGTAGTTCTTTTTTAAACACTTGGTCAGGGGCTTAGTAATTTTTCCGAAATCCTGAATAAATTTCCTGTAGTATCCTAATAAACCAAGGAAATCTTTGATTTGCTTAGAATTGTTTGGAATGGTGGTAATTTTTTATTGCTTGAATTTTATCCGGATTTGGTTTGACACCGCCAGGAGTCACTGTATGCCCAAGATATGCAACTTCTGTACGCAAAAATTCTGACTTATCGAGTTGAATTTTGAAATTAGAATTTTTTAATCTTTCGAATACACATCTTAATCGACTTATATGTTCTTGTAAACTAGTGCTAAAAATAATAATGTCGTCTAAGTAGACTAAGCAATTTTCATTTTGGAAGCCGCGGAGTATGTTGTCCATTACTCTTTGAAAAGTAGCTGGAGCGTTTTTTAACCCAAAAGGCATACGCAAAAATTTGTAATGATCATTTTCGGTGTTAAAATCGGTTTTAGAAATATCTTCTTTGGACATTTCTATTTGGTGGAACTCTGATGCTAAATCTATTGTCGAAAAATATTGGCAACGTCCTAATTTATCTAACAGGTCTGTTATGTTCGGCAATGGATATCGATCACCAATAGTCTTATCGTTTAGCTTACGATAATCTATTACTATTCGCCATTTACGCTTGCCCGATGCGTCTAATTTTTTTGGGACTATCCATATAGGAGAGGACCACGGTGAGTTTGAGGGTCGAATAATGTTTTGATCTAGCATTTCTTGAACTTGCTTTTGCACTTCTTTTTTATGTAATTCGGGGTACCGATAAGATTTGGTATAGACTGGAAGGTCATCTTTAGTTTTGATACTATGCTTAACTTCATTAGTAAAGTTAATTGATTGTTATCAATGTGAAAAATATCAGAAAATTCTTTAATTAAATTTGTAATCACAGATTTCTCTTCAATGTTCATGTGATCTGTACGTATTTTTGAAAGATCAAATTTAATATTATAACTTTGTATTCCGTTAAAATTTGAAGCTTGAAATTGTTCGTGTTCATCGAACGTTTCAACTATAAAGGGGTAAGTTAAATCTATTGATTGTTGATTTTCTAACGGATTTAAAATTGTACAAGTTGCTTGATAATTCCTTACGTTTGTCACGCATTCTGGAATTTCGAGTTGACCTAATTTTGTATAGGGGATTATTACTTCTCCCTCCTTAACATTTTCTACGTTAATTTTAATTACTTGCTCTGATCTTGGTTGTACTACTATACAATTCGTACTATGAGATAATTTATGATAGAGAATTTTAATTTTGCAATTAGGAGTAATTAGCATATTTGTTTTTAAGTCAATACTAGGCGTTTAATTTTTTAAGGTTATCCAGTCCTAATAAGCATTGAAAATGGTTATGAAATTTAAACAAGTGAAATTCCAAAGATGTGTTATTTAAATTAAATATTTTTGGACATGGCATTACAGTGCTATATTTTTTGGTTGACGTACCGTGTGCCGTATAAATTTGAAACGGATTAATTTTTATATTTTTTTTATAGAATTTATTCGCGATTTCTGGCATAATAAAAGATTTAGTGCTACCCGTGTCTACTAATATTTTTAGGTTATTTTCTGGAAATAATATGTAGGGTAGTTATTATTTGTTAAATGCATTAGTTCAAAGATGGGTCCGAGGCTGTTTCGCCTAAAAAATCTTCCGAAAGTTCAACATTTGGTTCCTCGTTAATATTATAAAGTTCTTCTATGACCATGTTTTGGTTATTCTGCTGACCGTTTGATTCAAAATTTCTATTTTGATATTGATATGGAGGTCTATAAGAATTTCTAGTAGAAATACTCATAGGGGTTGGTTTTGGAAAGTTTTTTGTTTGATTTGGTCTAAATGCATTATTTCTTTCGCTGTTGTTCCTAGAGTATTGATGAGGATTTGTATAGTGTTGTTGATTATTTGAAGTACTTGGATTTTATTGGAACCGCGAGTTATGAGCAAAATTTGTTAATTGTAATGGTGGGTTTCTAGCAAATGGTTTAAACGGTTTATTTGTTCTTGGAACGAATCTTGTTTGAGTGTTATGTACACGATTAATATCTAGTTGAAAATCGTTTGTAAGCATATGTAATGCTGAATTCAGATCTAAAGGATTTTTAGTTCTCATAAGAGGTCCTACTGGTTCCTTCAAACCGCGTAAGAAAATTCGTAACGCATATATTCGAAAGTAGTTACACAATATAATTGATTCATTTTGGGGAACAGTTGTTGAAAAATAAGAAATTTGTAAATTTAAAATATGTAAAACACGATTATAAAAGTCAAAAGGCGATTCATTTTCTTGTTTTAATTCAGTCATTTCAATATTGAGACTGTAACAATCTCTTAACAGTCAGCATATGCATTTTTCAAAGCAGTTTTTAAATCATCCCAATTATTAACAGTACAAGAAGAGATATTCAATGCGGCTTTGCCTTTTATTTTTGCGATAACGCTAGACATCAAATATTCATTTTGAAAGTCAGCAGGGTCTATAGCATTATAAAATTTGTTAACAAAATTTTCACAAATTTCTATAAATCTAGGTAATAATTCTCTCTCACCATGAAAATCAGGTATCATATTAAGATACTCTTGTTTTAGTACTGGAAAAGCCATTATATTATTTGGGATATAATCGTCTAGAGGATTTGAATTAAAACTTGACTCAGAATCTGAATCGGAACTATCACTATTATAGTGAGTACGCGTTTCTCGATGAACAGTATTAAATGACATAAGCACTTACAGCAAAATTATCGTCCACTTCATGTAGGCCTTGATATCCATTCAGGTCCACTGGAAATTGTATGCTGAAGTTGGGTTACTATATTCGCCCAACTTGTATTCCTTGGAAAATGAACTTCACGTTCACTTAACGAAATGTTTATTCTGATAGTCAATAAATCGTAGAAACGAAACAAAAATTATATTCACTAAATTTGATTGACTATCCTACCGACTGCGCCAGTTAAATTACTATATTTCGTAATTTACTTTTTAAAAAGATATTTATTTATTAAACGAGATGATACAAGTTCGGAATTAAGATTAAGAGTAACTAAAAGTATTTATTACATTACAATTACATTTTATGTTTAACACACATTTTATCTTGTATATATACAGGGTGATTCACGAAGGGGTACCCATTAGACGTATCTGGTAAACGAATGGAAATTAAATTTTGAAAATTTGGTTACAATAGTTTTCGCATATAATCTATCGTTTTAAAATATTTTGGAATGTATATCATTTCCGGTTATACCGGCAGTTGACACTAACTTTGTTATTTTAAATAGAACACCCTGTATATTATTATCAATTTGGGTTCTATTATGAATTTTAAGGCTAGTTTGTTCATACAACCATACCTCTATTCTTAACCATTTCTGAGATATTTAATGATTTTCCATAATTTTGACATTTTTAAAGGGTTTCTGAAAATTAATTATCTCTGAAAGTAGTGCATGTTTAACAGTAATTTTTTGTCAGCT